>VZRN01006619.1:809319-859255 GCA_013397935.1 Dasyornis broadbenti | reverse complement strand
AGCGATTTCAGATATATGTCGCGGAGTTTATATATATTCTGTATAGTTGTAGTTAATACATGTTTTTATTTGTATATCTTATATGTTTTATATGTATTATATTGTTTCAAAAAATATAAATAATCTGAAATACATTTATATTATTTTAATATATTTATACATTAATATATTTAAGAATAAATATCTTATTCTACTACATATACCTTACATTATATGCAAGGTTATATACTATGAATTTATTATATATCTTGTAACATATATAATATAATAATTTATCATCGTGTGTATTCATATTGTATTGTTAACATAGTCTATGTTATATTTAATAATATAATATGTAGTGTTCTGTGTGAAATAATAACTTTGACCTGATTTTGACAAAAGACCAGCCCTGCAGTGGGTATTCTACACTAAGTAGGTGCTGTGCTGTAATGTTAGATGAGTCCTTGTTACTGTTCAAACAAGCCACAGCCCCTTTTGCTCTCTCTCTCTGTGATAAAGGCAATGATTACTTTTAGAAAAAGGTGTTTCATTCCTATTCCGTTTTCCTCCCTGTTTTGGGTTTGGCTTGTTTTTTTTTAGTGTCACACGCCTACTTCCAAGTTTACTCCAGCAACCAGCGAGGACCCTCACCTACTGCAGCTTACGGAAAGGAAAGAGGAAAAGCGTGAAAGCTGTGGTCAAAAGGTTCCTCCGGCTGCACAATGGCCTCTGGGTTAGGAGAAAGGTGAGATTTTTTGAAAATGAGAGCCTGTTCTTTACAATCAGTGTAAAATGTAATTGTTTTCCTTCCCTTGGAGGGCAGTGGCTGGTATGGAAGTTTTAAAAAGCTGTGTAGAGAGACTACCATTTTCTTAAAAGTTGGGGATTTATCCAGGTTTGCTGAGCAGTGTGGCTATATTTGTGTATTTGCAGTGCCCTACTAAAAAGTGTGTGGGGATTTTGTGTGTTTTTTCCTGACAGTCTGGTTATAAGAAGAAACTGTGGAAGAAGTCAGCTGCCCAGAAGAAGCGTTTGAGGGAGTTCGTGTTGTGCACGAGGACACAGTGTAAACTCCTGGATAAGATGACCACTTCCTTCTGGAAAAGGAGGAACTGGTACGCTGATGACCCATACCAGAAGTACCACGACCGCACGAATCTTCGTGTGTAGAAATCTTGGTTTTGCACATCTCTAGGACAAGGGGAGTGGTCATGTGGCATGGTCTGAATTTTGGAATGTAAATCTGTAATGCGTGTACTTTTTCTAAATAAACATGTGCATATCATGAGCAGAATTACGGGAATCAATCCCAAAATAAAGGAATACTTGAGATTATCTTCATCTGCAGTTTGTGTTTCACGTAGCAGAGGTCAGGCTAGTCACTTACATATTCTGATGTCTGGTGATTTCCTGTGATAGTGTAACATGGAGGAATACACTCTAAACAGCACTAAAAGTGAATAATTCAACATATTTAATCTTAATTTTTAAAAAGAAATATGTTAATAACCCCAGGATCTATTTTGTTGTGTCCATACTTATTGGTGACTCACTGAATGCAGTCTTCTGTGAAAGAGGAGAATGGAGAGCAGGGTCCATCTCAGCTTTGTTGCCTGTCACAATAACACACTGTTGCTTTGTGTCCATACTAGAAAGCATAGGTAAAAAAACCCAAACCCAGAGTTTCTTGGCTACATGCAGTGTTTATAACTGATTCTAAATTGTCCACCAACTTCTTTTACAGGACTCACATTTTGTGTCCTCTCTTGGCTTTTGAGTAGTAGAATATATTCCTTTGGCCCTGCACAACATCCTCAAGTGGAGAAGTCGGAGTAATTTCTTGTTTCTTCTTTATTTAAGCCTAACTGCTGCTCACACTGGATATTCCTGGTCACACATAGATGGAACAAACCCAAGGGTCTGTTTGGACTCTGCAGAGCAACTAGACCCTGGTTTTGCTAAGGGCTAGATCAGATGTTTTCTCCACAAAGCTGAAAGTCCAGCAAGTGTATGAAAGCAGTGCTTTCAAGCATTCCCTGATAGCCCATTTTTGAGCAGACAGTCCCTGGTTATCAGCCCCAGAGCTGACTGTATAGCAAGAGATGTACAAGGTGTGGTGTACAAGGCTGTAGCATTGCAATGAATTCACTAGTTACTCAGAGTGTTCAGTAGCTGTATTTTGTTCTTTTTCCAGTTCATAATACAGAAAGTTCTGAAGGACATGCAGCACTTAGTGAATACATCTATATACAGTCAGCCAGAATTCAGATAAAAATAATACAGCGATCAAAGTGATTATTCTGGCCTGCCAGATACATTGAACAGACTAAAGATGTTTGGTTTTTTGTTTTTTTAATAAAGAAAAGATTAAGACTTTATTCAAGATGTATATCAAGCAGTATAACAAAACCAGCAAAACATCAACCTTTGGAATACTGTTGTAATGGCCGTCCTTGTGAGGCATCAAGTGTACCACTGTATCACAGACCTTTTCTACCCATCACAGGAAAGAAATCACATCAAGTGCACAATTATGAGCCTTAAATAGTTTGTCTAAACGCAAATCCCAACGTGTTCTCTGCTAGTTCAAATATGGTGCTGGATGCAAAACGGGTACGCGAAACTAACAGCAAAAAGGAGACTGTGGGTAAGGAGCACGAGGGTTCATCACAACACGAGGACTCGCCAGCAGCCAGAGGCAGCAGGTTGTTTACAGGAGGAGCATCGTCACTCTCAAAGCAGCTTTCTCACTCCTAGCAGGTATAAATTACTCAATTCTCTTTCCTTCTCTGCTGGGTTTGCGCTTCCACAATTTAGGTTAGTGATTCATCCCAGGGTGACAGGGACACACATGAAGTCTGTCTTGTGTTTGATGTGATCCCGATTCAGCAGTTGGTGACCGCTGGAGCTGTGCTGACACTGATCCCTATGGTAGGAGAGGAGGCACGGAGGGCTGCACTTATTCTCTTCATAACTGAGCTTATGGCAAGCTGGGGAGGTAATTCACAGGCCTGTTTACCCTGTCCATCTCCAGCTGCAGCTTCCTTCCCCTCAGCCTCAATTTTACATGCTTAAAATAATGCGTGTTTCACTGGGGCCTTGAGCTGGGTAAAAGCTGTTTCCTAGGGCTGGCTTGTTCCCTTCAGGGCTCTAATCTCCTGTCCCTCTCTGAGACATCAGGAGATGCCTGCCTGCCCTACAGGACTGATGGTAGGGGCCAGCTGCCTGAAAAGCCTCAAAACTGGGCTTTTTAAACTAAGACAGATCTGCTGCTATTTTAAACAATCAGCTGAAAGATTGATTTTAGGAGGGGAGACCTGGAATTGCTCAGCCAGCTTGCGCACTCAGAGCTGGAACTGCAAGGGAGCTGGGAACTGCTCCTCCTCAACACACTCCTATAATCCATCCATCCATCCATCCATCCATCCATCCATCCATCCATCCATCCATCCATCCATCCATCCATCCATCCATCCATCCATCCATCCATCCATCCTCTCCTGTCCCGGGTTCGGCACACCCTGGTTGCCAGGAGGGGTCAGCAGCAGCGCAGGAAGGCGACTCACCAAACCGCTTGTTCTTTAGCAGAGGCTCCAAAGAAAAGCTGGAACAAAAGACTTCATGGGTGGTGTTTATCCCGAATGAACACAAGTAGCCTTAACACTGAAACGACAGACTTGGGGCAGCCCCTGTAAACAACCAGTGCGAGGAAGGTGAGGAATCAAAGCGAGTGGCCGTTCTCGTCTGTACAGAACACTGGAGCACAAGGAGCACAAGTGCACGTGGTCAGGCATTCACATCTGTCTATCTATACACACATATACAACTCCGTTGATAAATTAATACTTTTTTTTTTTTCCAGAGATATGAAAAGGTTTATTTTTCTCTTTTATACAGTGAATGTTTTGAGAGATATAAGGCAACTCCCTTGTCAACATTTCACCTCAGCACTTAAGAAATGCTAAACAGTCAAGTTTACAGTAAAACAGCAGATTAGACACACATTAAATAGTTTTAATGAGAATCAATGTTAATACAGCGTGTCTGAGATTAGAACTTGTCGGATGTTACGCAGCTCTATGTTGTTGGGGTTATTTGGCATAATTGAGTGCAAACTTGTCAGCTTCTTTTTTATCTTACAGCAGCCCATTGCATAGCAGGGAAACATGGCTTGCTTGCAACAGGATTTTATTTTCTGCTAACAGTGCAGGCAGTTTTCCTATTTCTTTTTAATGTTAGCCAAAGAAATCAAATAAACTCTAAAGCTGCTTGGAAGCAAAATGCATAAGCCTAGCTCCTCAAAGCTTTTGCTGAGTATCTTCCAGGGACTGACTCTTCTGTAACTGCTCTTTAGACAGGTTTGTTTGTTTGTTACTTACTTTCTGAAGAATTTTTCAAAATTTGCAAAGTATGACTGAATCAGCACATGTAAAGGAAATAAAATTTTCAAGTAATGAGGCCAAATACTGTGGCAGACACAGGAAATACCTGCTTGCTTTTTCCATTTCCCAGCCAGGTCAGATAAACATTTCTGTGTGCGCAAAATTTATTTCTTTCTTCCCCACACCTGTAGGAAGTTGTGGGGGTGACCTCAGGGATCCATCAGATGGGCAGCTGGGATGCGGATGCACACCCAGCAGAGAAATGGTTTCAAAGGCCACTTCAGAGTTATCTCCAAGCCTAGCACACTCCAGCTGGCTGTTGGCACCCTGGGCTGCTGCAGCTGACCCAGATGAAGAGTGACCACCATCGAGCCCCTGTGCTGATCTATTGGTGATGGCACATCCTACGTAATGCTAAATGCTTTTCTAGTCTATGTGACAGGTCCAAGAGCAAACACAAAGGGTCACATAATTAACTTATGTGTGAATCTCACATGCTCAACACTTACAAGAGACACCAACTTGAAGCACAAATACACAAACCCTACCATGTCTTCCTCTTCTTTTATATTTCTCATTTATACATGGATACAAATACACCACTCCATCTGGTTCTTGTGGTTCTAACCAAATTCCATGCTACAGGAGAAACTCCAGGCTTCAAAAAGCCGCTCCGAACCAGAGCTTTCCTCTGCTCATGCAAGCAGAACAGCAGCCCTTCACCAGGAGAGCAGAGTGCTGGGGCTGGCACTATTGCAGCAGGGAAGAAAGTGTGTTTTCCCATGGAAATGCATCACTAAAGCAATTCTAACTTCTGTTGCTGCAGCTTGCTCAAGCCTGGCTTGCTCACACTTTAAAACTCACAGTAGAACATTGGCCATGAGTGGTGGGATTTAGTTCTTGTACCCATAATTTTCCACAAAATACTCTCCTGGCTTGGGATGATGAAAATTAGGACTCCTCCTTTATTACATCATTAAAACCATTTTTTTTTCTCTTGCACATCTCTTCCTCATCCTCTGTAAGTGGTTCTATCTCTGTGAGTTTAGCACAATGATTTTCTCAGAACATGTGATTTACTTGCAGAAAGAGAAACACGGTTGCAGCTCAGCTTTCGCTAATGAATCTTGGACATTTTGTACAGTCAAAGTACTTTGACTTTTTTTACATCATTCCCAGTCTTGAGGAGGAAGGGAAGAAAGAGAAATCCATGGGTTCTGCAAATTCACTTCATCAATGATAAAGCCATAAATAAATACACTGTCAATGTAGCATCATGAGTAACTGATTATTGTTGTTTCCGCTGGGCATTCACAGAGCAAGAGCTATGCAGACACAAATGAAACTGTAAATGTACAGTGTGGGTGGGTGCACACTCTGCAAACCAAACCAGGACCCCTCACCTGCAGGTGCCTGCCAGGCTGTCCAACCCACGTCAGGGACAAACACCAGCAGTGTGTCACAGAAGGAAGCGGAGAAGGAGGGAGAAAGGCCATGTCTACAGTGCTGTACATCAAAGCACATCCAGCCCACTGCTGTTTCCTACATTATGAACGAGTAGCTCTTTAAGGCAGAAGAGAGACATTCTGTGGATCTTGGTGCTATTGGCTCATTGCACTCACATTGTTTCAGTGGCAGAGGACGAGGTACTTTTCTTCCTGAAGCGAGGTCTAAGGGTCCTAGGCGGTGCCTGCAGAAAAGACAAAACTTCAGTGGTATAATAGGAAACATCTTTTTTATCCCTTACAACTCACCCATCTTTGTGGGACCTCTGTGAAGGATCCCATTCTAGGCATGAAGTAATAAAGAAGCAGATCGTGGCCCTGAAGATTATTAATGAATGGCCAGCTGAGGACTAGCCTCTTTAAGAAAACAGTTGTATTCTCAGGGAACACCAACACCTTCCCCTCTGGTGCTTGGTTAGAGGCGTGGCTAAAGATTGCTAATAACATAACAGTTGAAAGGGCCAGGACAAACTGGTGCCATTTACAGCAGCTCGTGGATCTAGAGATCAAACTGGTGGCAGGGAACCAGCTCTGGTGTCTCCCAGCCCATCCTGCACTGTCCATCCCATCCACAGCTCCTCAGAGGGTACAGCTCATGGCATTACAAAGCTGAAGGAGTCCCCAAGGTGAAACACATTGGAACTGTAATTCTTATGAAGCAGAACTCTTAAAAATCAGCCTCTTGCTTGGGAGAGGCCAGACACAATCTGTTGAACTTATTTTAGCAACCAAGTATTGGAATTCTGCCTTGCAGTCAGCTGATGCAGAGCTTTAAAAAGGAGCTCTGAATGCCCAGGAGGAGGCAGACCAACTCCATTAATTTGGTTTCCTGTGGTTAACCCTGTTCTCCAGACTCAGACAGACATTAGCAAACAAATGAAAGAAAAAACCCTAAACTTCTCTCAGAAGAGTTGGGGTGTGGCATTGTGTATGGTGAGCTTCACAACAGGAATTAGTTTTGAGACATTGTAACAGAGCATGATTTCTCAGTGTGGAGCCCTGTCACTGCATCAAGTAACACTGCAAGGTGTGCTAGGCTCTTCTACTCTATTTACATAAATACCCAAAGCATTGTTTTCTGTATCAGCATTAACCTATATTTACCTGCAAGGGTCTGACAGGACCAAAGCAAGGGCTTTGTCATTTCTGTTTATAGGACTTTCAAACACAAGACCATGCCATGTTTCTGCCTTCCTGTGATGCAGCAAAGTATAAATATTCATATAGACAAGGGACTGCGGCATGGTGAGGTTTTGTTTAGACTCCACCTAAGTCTCCATTTTTTTCTAGCTTGACTGTAAACCAAAATAGTTTCTCACAGAGATTAGACTTAATCAACACTTCACCCCATTTTACAAGCCTGAAATCTTACCCCAGGTCCCCACTGTGAATCCCCAACAGCACAACAGATCTGGATGGGCTGGGTATGCCCAGAAGTGCAAAGCTGCAGCAGAGTTAAAGAGCAAAGCTGCTATGCACAGCAGTAATGGATCCCACACCACACCTGACCCCATAGCTGCTGGCTTGGAATTGCTTTCTGTAAACCAGGAGCCTTGGGACACAGCCAGACAACCAGAGCAGCTGCTCTCCTGCAGCCTGGGAGAAGGCTGCTCTTTGGGAAATCATGTGGCCCTTAAAGCAAAGCTGTCATTAACTGCACAGCAAAGACTCTTAAAAGGGGAATGAACAGCCCTGCCTCCTTTGGGAGGCCACTGGACAGCTCTGAGAGTAGCTGGGGAGGTTGAAACAGAGCAGCCCCGACTTTGGGGAAAGCCCCCACAGGTAGAACAACCCAGCAGAAGGGATTGCACCTGCTGACCAAACCACTCTGCTCTGCTCCTGCCCACAGAGCCAAGGGAAGCTGGGAACAAACCCAGCTCCCCTCAGGTGGAGGTCTCCTGGCTCAGACCTGAGAGCTGTTGGCTGTGGCTCCATCCACCCTGCCCAGATCTGGAAGGAGTCTTTGCGTACAGCATCTCCCACAGAGGTTTTATTTCCTCCATTAAAAAATGTTGCTAAAATTGCTTTTGGCAAACCACAGAGCAAGATCTGCGTTTCCTTTAGCTCTTCCATGAAGCAACATAAAGTGTATTTAGTGAGTTTAGACCAAAGAGAGGTATTTGTTCAGTTGAAGATTCCAGCTGAAGATTCAAGGAATGTCATAGAAGGAGGAGCCTTGACAATATGGAAGTACCTCAAGGGGTTGATCCTTCTTTGTGGGCCTTTTGTTCATGGATGCACAATCATTCTCTTCATCATCTGAGAACACTAAGCCTTTTGTTTCACAGTTTGTCTCAGGTGGTTTCTCATACCTAATGTCCACACTTATTTCACCTATTTAACATGGCCATTTGCAGCCTAAACGTGAAGACAAAGGATGAGGAAATCAGTGATGGTTTGATTCACACAAATCAGTCACATCACTGCAAAGCCATGCATCTTCAAGGGATTAATAGACAGAAGAGTCACACATCACACTAATAATAGCAACTGTGGGGTTAGAAATCAAAAGGCTCCTGTTTACAAAGCCATTAGAAGCTCTATTTTTATTATTTTACATAGAATTGAGATTAAATCCACAGCCCCTGATGTCTGGGAGGTTGACACTAGAAAGAGATTTGGTTTTGATTGCTCAGGGATAAATAAAATAACTGATTTCTTGAGTTGCTGGTTCCATCCATAGCTCCTGCATCTACTGCTCCTCTAGAAGACTCCAAATGGGTGTTGAAGCCCTCTGGTGAGCACAGAGAGAGCTGCCTGGGATGCAGAAATGTGAAACACAGTAGCACTAACAGATTTGAAACTGAGAGTGGTCAAGGCAAGCACTAAGTCTGAGATCCACTGAAGTTCAACAAAAGTTTTACCAGGCATTGAAAGGACCCTCAGCAAGTGGGTGTGTTGCTCGAAGACCAGTGCAGAGAAGAGTCTCTCTTCTGTCACTCTGAAGTAAATGTTATGGAGGATTAGCTCTGCTGATGGATCTGAAGGCAGTTTATTGCCCCATAGCTACAGACCACAAAGGCTTGGTGGTTCTTATGCTTGTAATTTATGGCATGATCTTTGTGGGACTGATTATGTTACACAACACAATCCATTTGTTGCCTAAATACAGCCAGCAAATGAGACGGTATTTTTAAAGACCAGTCCAAAGCAAGAAGTACAGAAGAGGAAGCTCAACATAACCAAGCTTCCTGCATCTCCCACAGTTTCTTACCAGCAGGGCTAGAGGCTTCTCTGTTTAACTGGGAAGGCTTTTTTGATTCCGAAACATGTCAGGAGTGGACGTATTTGCTGTTTAGGTGGCATGAATCAGAATTACTGGGTCTGTACTTTGATTGTTGCATGAACATACATAGAAATAATGCTCTGTGCTTCTTGTCTCAGCCTGACTGTAAGAGTTTGCTGGACCAAAGACTAAACCCCCAAGACTGAAATCAAAGAGGATTCTTAAACATCTAATACTTACTAATCCGTTTTGATTCTTAAAGCCCAAAAGAACTGAATTCTTCGACAGCTCTTTCAGTTGGGTAACAGACAGAGGAGAAATGATTCGGCTACAGCAACACCATGAGTCACGAGCAGGTCACTGGGGCTCTCGCCAGTGCCAAATTAAAGTCAGCAGCTAATCGCTCTCAGCCCACAGGATGCAGCTGCTGCTCGAGACAGCAGCCTGTGCACACCATCCTCTGCCCACTGACCCTGTGTTTCTACCCCATTATCACCATTCACATGGGCAGGCTGGAAGACACCACTGCCGGTTTCCAGGAAGAGCTGGAAGCTGACTTTTTCCCCAGCTGTATTGAAGATGTTCATGGTCACATTGCAGAGAGGCCCAGGATAATGCTGAAATGTTTTTCTTCCGTGTATGACTGCAGTGTGAAAACTGCACTATGGGGACAATTAAATGTTCTCTAGGCCACATGGCAAAACAGTACAGGAATGTTTTAGTTTACTATTTTATCCCTCCACTTGGGAAGTAAGCTACCCAGGAGCAGCCTAGCTTAGACCCCCTTGGATGTGGAAGCTATTCTGTGCTGCCTCCCTAAGCCAAACAAAAATTTAGTCAAGTGTAGTAGAAGTGAGTCAGGACTTCTTTTAATGGCCTCACTGAGGTTTGCACCGTGGCCCAAAACTACACCTCCAGCCACATGCCACAAGGGCTTTGCCCATGGAAAAAGGACTTTGAATGGGACAGGATGGAGGGGTGTTGGAGAACCAGAGTTAGAGTGTTCAGTGACCAGAGTGAGAAGACACTGGCTGCTGAGGCTGAGAGCAGACAGGATCATGCAAATGTGCCCTGCTCCCATTCTACAACCTCTCACTCCACTGGAAAAGGAGACGGAAGGAACCATCAGCCTGATAATGCCTCAGTGAATCCCCTGTTTTTGCAGCATACATTGTTTCTTCATTACTATTCTCTCTCTTAGATTGGATGCTAGGCAAAAAAGATACCCAGGCAGCTCTGCCACCCATGTCACCTCCACAGCAGGCACAGTCTCCTGCAGGCTCTTCTGTTCTCCCCATCAATCCAAGCACCACATCCATGTCCTGAAGCTGCTTCCACGAAGAACAAGAGGAAAGCTCAGCCTCCAAACTGGCGCATACTGCTTTGATCCTGGCAGCTGAGAGGTCTGTAAAGTCCACTGGAAGTTGGGCTGATGCCTTCTTCTTCCCTGCTCCATCTCATTGTGAATGGAACACTGAAAATCAGCCAAATGGGAACCAGTTTTGCTTCAGCCTCACTGAACTGGAAAAAGGAAGAAGATGGGCTATCCCAGGCCTCTCCACTACTTTTCTGAGGATTGATAAGAGCAGATCTTGAATTTTCAGAGCAGTTTCCTTGAGACATGGAACAAGAAGGGAGGATTCCCTGCCCATTCTGCCTTGGGGAGGATATCTGTATTGTGAGCAACCCAACCTTGTGTTGATCTGCCAGACTCTGTGGTGCCAGACTTTGTCCCATGTTTGTGGAAGCATTATGCTGTTGTGGGATGAGAGAGAACTCATCTCCGAAGGGTGGCTGCTGTGTGAGCCCCAGCTCTGAAGTTGTTTGTTATTTTTTGTGAATATGGTGATTACATGATAAAAAACTGATTTTCTGAGACCAAGAGAGAGAGTAAAAATGTAAAGCAGGAGGTTAACCAGAAGAACAAACATACATGTGAGGAATTGGTGAGAAAGTGGATGGAAGAAAGGGGACTAAAGTGAATGAAAGGGTTCTGGGACACCAAGGCTTGTTTCTGGAGAAGGTAAAGATTAAACAGCAAAACACATTGTCAGGGCTGGAGCGTGCGTTTTGAGGACAGCACATGGCCTTAGGTGGCCTCTTGTGTGTTTCTAAGAGCCATCTTTATGATCTGAGGCTGTGGGGCCTCAGGTCACTATCAGATGTCCCCAAAGTAGCAGAGTCAGCAGTGTGTGCTGCTCCAGGGAAGCAGCCAACAAGCCCAGGGACTGTCACAGCCAGGAGGTGGCTGTGTAAAACATGGATTGTACAGCAGACCTTTGCCCTGACTCTGGGAGACTCACTCCCCATCCCAGGATGGGCTGTGTTTCAGGTGTCTCCACCTGTTAAATTTATGGCTCCACATCTTGGTGTGAAGGGGCTGAATTGCTGCAGGAGTGGAAAATGGGCTGGTGTTGCCTCTTGCAAACACCTTTTCAGTGCACAGACCAGATTATACTCTTCTCTCCACTAAAGCAAGACAGAATCTGACTGTAAACAGTCCAAGGAAATGGACCCCTTAATTACAGTTCCTAACATGCTATCATAATTCCTCCAAAGGGAACTGATACAGCCAACACTGTGTGGGAAGCCCTGAAAATGGGCACATTTCAAGTTAAAGTAGACATTTGAGTGCTCTGCAGAGTTGGGATCTGAGCTGTTAATGCACCACAGGGAACAAGCTAGCATGGACCAGGAAATGTAGGGTCAGATCACTGTAATTTTTAATCTCTGTGATTCAACAAGGCTAAGAACTCTCACTTGCAAAACTCTTTCTACAGCAACATCTGGGATTCAGTAGCATGCTGTTTTAATCAGCAATCACTTTGGTTCAGACTCTGGTCCATGTTGCTGTGTAAATCTGTAGTAAATTCCTATGGATTTTCACAAGTACCACACAAGTCAGGACCTGGCCCACTCTAAGTACAAGTGATCATATGACTTTGATCTAGATCCTCTGAAAAATCTGGACACTTAAATACAGTTACAGTGAGAATCAAGGAACTTTGAGAGAAACTGGACCTCCACTTATTTTGATGGGCACAATACTTCTTTCTCCCATCACTTTAATTCCTCAGGAGCAATGGGGAAAACCACAGCCAAAGACTACACAAACCAAGAGCGAGGTATTGTATTATTGTAATGGAAGGTAAAGTCACTCCAAAGTTAAGCCTTTCCAGGGGATCATTCATATAAAGAGGTTTGCACACCAATTAACAAGCACAGGAGAACAGATATTTATTATACGATGGCCATCAGCTTCTTTCCCCTGCAACAAAGATAAATTCACCATCATTTCCAAAAGGCATTGACCCAAGTCCTGTACTTCCCCAGCAGTTTTCATCACCAAACCAAGGAGTTAGGAGCAGCCAACTACACCAGCACACACTGCCCAGGAGCCACAAAACAGAGGCAGACATCCTTTTCAAAGCTTGAGTCAAATGCAACCAAAGCAAACAAGCCTAATTACATCAAGAAAGTCATCCGTTAATGAAAACACATCCCACAAATGAGTGAGTTATTAAGTGCTAGTCTATTCCAAATACCTCAGAGGAAAATTCATGCAATCTGTAACACTTACATCAGAGTCCCATAATATTTACATAGAGAAAAAGAAAGAATAAACTGTTAGAAGAAAACATTTGGGTGCAGAGGGGGAAGGAACATTGTTCAGAACACAGAAATATTCATCTTTGCTTTTATCATATTGGTCGTTCAGCTGGAGTTTATTAAACAATAATTAATGTTTTCACTTTCTGCTGGTAAAATGCAAATATACTTTAAAAACCTACTGATTTTCTGTGAACTTTTTTCCCCTGAAATAACCAAAATAAGTATGAAACTATTTTTAAATCTCAACAAGAGAAAATCACAAATTGCCATTCAGAAGTACCAGTGCAAAGTGATGCAAACCAGCCCTGTAAAAATTTGCTTCAGTACTTAGTAAAGGGAACAAAATGCCTAGAGCAACAGAAAATTGTTGTTTGTTCTTTAGGTTCAATAAGGTTAAAAAAAAAAATCCCTCGAATGAGAGCTGGAAGCAAAACTGGCTAAGAATCAAAATAAAACCACCTACACAATTTAATTGAATTAGTTCAGGGATGTACAATCAGCCCCCTTGTTACAAAGTCAATTAGGGTTTTTTAAAGCACTTTCCACTGTAATAACTCATGTGCAGTTCGTAGCATACCACAAAGAAAGGGTTGGATTCAGCTAATAGACCAATAGGGCGATTTGTTTAAAACACAATTAAGTGGATGTCCCATTGAGGTCCTTGGTGAGCTGTACTGGTGGTTGTGTGTGATCTGTCACCTTGTGGAGCACAACCCTGCAGTGCACACCCAAACCAGACCCATTCATCACTAATGTCCCTGCACATTTCTTACACTGCCTAAGGCTTCTGATCAGCATTTTAGTATTAAATGGCCCCTCAAGTACTTGCAGTCCCAACAGTTCTCCTGATATACAGCTGATTCTTTGATTCATGATAGGTATATTCTCTGCAAGAATTAAATTTTTTTCTCCCTCTGAATCATGCCCCAGGTCTTTGAACAGCACCTAAGAGATGTTAGTTGAGAGAATACTACCAAACGTAATAGTTGTTACTTCTTAAATGCTGGTCCCAAGCAAGACTGTTTAATATTGAACAGCTTTTAAGCATTTGCCAGGCACTACCAAAAGATAGACAACTATCCCTGGAGATTTTCATTCCGTCCTCTCTGAAGGGGAAAAAGAGCTCTTACATAATTGTACCATTGTTCCCAAATGCTGCAGCCTGACTTTCCATAGAACACAAAGGAGATAAATCAGAAACTTGGGTAAAGACCTGGAAGGAGTTCCACCAGCAAAGGACTGGCCTTGAACTAGAGCAAGAGGAGCTGGCATAGGAGCTGTCAAAAGGATGTCCTGGAGTACATCTATCAAACAGGCTTGTATTTTAGTGAAGTTGGCCAGAGCAGAGGAGGATGAATGTCCTGAATTACATCAATGCTTTGCCATGTGCAGACCATGAGGCCAGTGGGAATGATCCAACTGGGCAGGAAAGGGCTCTCCTGAGAAGCCAATCGCGTCAGCACACCACTGCTGACAGGGACAGCTCCAGCTCAGGGGGCTCAGGCTGTGCTCAGCCTGGCCTTCAGCCTCTGCAGAAATGCGCACTCCATGGCACCTGCAGGCCTCATCCTCGTGACACCTTCTCTCAGGTTATCATCTAGGGAGCAGGATGCTCAGACTTTTGCTCCACCAGCCTGTGCTCTCCTAAGAGCTGTGGAGGTTTCTGTGAGTCAGACAGTAAAATAATTGAGTTTTACCTGCAAGAGCATTAAGGCAACTACTCCTGCCAAAAAGCCTGCACCGAGGTCTAAAGCAGCCCTTAATACTCCCACTTGAGGTAAGGCTTGACTACCTGCCCATTTAGATTATAAACTCCTTGGAAATGAGAACTGTTAATGATGGGACTCTGAAATTGGCTACACAAAAGTTTGCACCAAGGCAAGATGAGTGCCAATAGCTCAAGGCAACTTAGTTCTAGCTAAACAAAATTAGATTCTTTCTTCCCCCAGCTTTCTGTGGCACTGAAAAATGTTCACATGACGTAGTCAGCTCTCCAAGCTACCAAAGATGCACTTACAAAGGAGCATTTTAATGGCAGGCCACTGTCTGAGAGTGCATTAATGCATCTATTGCCTTGGAGACAGAGAAAGGGCAGCCTGTGGAGACAGAATGAACCCTCAGTGACACAGAGCCTCAGCATATCCCTATTGACATGGTCTAAGGGACTGGATTATGTTGGAGAGTGGGGTAGCAATAGTAAAATAAGCCAATTTGAAAGACAGGGCATGCAATTTCAAACAGATAAAAATTACTTTGGGTCCAATTCATGAACATATTGGACTGATTGCTGATTTAGCATCATTAAGTTACTTTCCTACTATTAACTCAGGACTGTTAAGCCCATAAGGATTCAGTGATACTTTTTATAAATAATACTTTGAAGTCAAATCCATAAAATTGGTTTAGGCTAAAATTAGCAGGGTGCTAATAAAATGCCCTGTGAAAACAACTGTTTCATGGTTGTTTCAACAGATATCACCTTAAATACACTTCATTATCCTGCACAGCAGCACACTTACTCAGAAAAGGGAGGGTAACAAGCCAAGTATGAGGGTGGGTTTGCCACCCATGCAGGGTGCAAGGAGGCTGTGTCAGGCTGGAACCATCAGCCTCCAAGCACCAACACTGCACAGGGCTCTGGCATCAGGTGCAGGGGCATGGGAAGGCACAGGTGGCTGCAGCACGGTGGCAGCACTGTGTTCCTTTAGGCCTTCTGCTGCTGTCCTCAGGTTGATTTGTGTGCAAAATAAACAAAAAGCACATGAGATGAGAAGAAAAGGAGTTATGAAGGTCTTTTGCCCCCACGAACATGAGACGCTGCCAGTCTGGATTTCTTTTTTCTCCCCAGACAAGCTGCTTGGCAGTCCCATCCTCTGGCAAGCCCAAATTGGAGTTCTCCCACTCTTTTCATCTGCCAGTGGGAAAAAATGCAGGAATGACATGTCTCGGCTCTTAGCAACCAAGCTAACTGGCACAGCAGCTAAAAAGACCACCGGCAGCTAAACCATTCACTGTGCTCCGACGTTTGTAAACACAATAAGTGCTGGGGACAGCGGGGACATTTTTCAAAAATGGTTCTGCCAGAAACTGAAGCAGGGAGAGTCTGTTCAAATCTCTTTTGTCATACCAGGGTCTGCTCCTGGGCTTTGCTATGTACCCTGCTCATCCCAAACACAAATGTCCTCTTCACCAATGGAGAAACATGAGCCAATCCTTAGGGAACAGAGCAAAACAGGGCTGGGGCTGATGAGGGTTTGCTTTTGCTGCATTTCCAGTGCATTTACACCAGCACTGGGGGACACAGGGCAGAGGAGTTACACTGTACAGAAAGGACATGGCACATCCTCTGCAGGAGAAAAGAATTAAGTTCTTCTCCAGAGAAACAGTCCCCATTCTTGGGGAACACAGGTCAGTATGGTGAGAAGCACTGCAATTCTTGCCATCAGCACACACACAGCTCCCAAACCCACTCACAGCCTGGCCTTCCCCTGCTTTGTTCCCCTGGTGTTAGGAAACCCAGTGAGCAAGAGCATCAGGAGCAAGCCAGCCTGGGGAATGCAGCCATGCCCAAAAGGGATGCATGGATACCAGGACACAGGAAAGCCAGCACTCACCTCTGAGGAGTCGGCATACCGAGCAACACGTACACACTGAAAGAGGAGCTGAGTGTTAGGAACTCATCAGGCTAAGCCACTCACTCTTAGAAAACACTTGGCACCATTTTGAAATGGACATCAAGGCCCTCATGTGCACAGGGAGATGAGTGTCTCCACTGACCAGCACGGAGCACAGGCTCAGCAATGTGCCTCATCCCAGGCTGTATCCATATGGGTGTTAAGGATGGAGTTAGGTACAGCTCCCTGGCTCTGTTCTCAGACCACTGAACAGAAGTAATTTCTGATTGGAGGGACCTAGGAGTGTGGATAAGCAATGGGAGTGTGGATAAGCAGTGGGTAACAGTCCAAAAGGCTTTATAATAACAAACACAGGGTACAATACTGGGACTTGCAGTGCTCTGTGCCTGGATTTTTTCAGTAGATTTAGGCTTCTTGTAGAAGTCTGGCTGCTGCAATCACTCACACAGCTTCTAAAGAAAACTATCCACAGACCTCTGATCTTCCTAAACCAGGAGCTCCTACAGGAATTAACATCCTGATGGAATTGCCATAAGAATGAAAGCAACCAAGGGAATTGCATTGCACCCTTCAGTGCAAATGCAGGTGATTCATAACTGTTCATGAACGTGTGAAGTTTACAGCTTCATCCCGAGCACAGTTTGTGTTCCAGGAAACAACCTAAATTTCCAGTTTGAGCCTTTCAATTTAATGCTCACAGTGGCATCAATGTCTCCAAATTAAAAAAAGGTTTTGAAGAAGAAAAAGGTTTGAGCTCTGTGTGATTTTTTTAGTTATGATTATCCTGCACTGAAGACACTGGAAGCTCTTCCATAGTTTCACAGTCATTTGAAAGCAGCACTGCTGAAAGCAGATGTTCTGCTGTCCCTTGCACTCTGGCCTTCACCTTTCTTGTCCCATTGCTGATATCTGTGCTGCTGCTCTCTACTGGCTTGAGGATCTGACCCAGGTCAAGAGCAACCTGGAAGCAAGGGACAGCATTTAGCTTGAACCAATTCCTTGACTGGGGTCAGCATGTAAAAGTAAGATTTAAATATGTCCAAAGGAAAAGACAGCATGGGCCAGGAGCAAGCAACTGGGTTATACCCTTTCAGTGGCAGTGCTGCCTCACATTGGCTGGATGCTGCTGTGACACTATGGGCTTTCTCAAGAGATCTGCTGTGAGTTCAGCCTCTAATTTTACACAGAAGGGAGCTGATCACAGTTCTGTGACAGTTTATTCTCTGAGAGTTCAGACAACATATATATAGGTTGTTCTCACACATCTTTCTGGTTGATGGGAACTGAATACCCAAACACATCCTGACTAATGTTCCCCACCTTTGTTCTGTACCACAAAGCCTTTGGTCCTGCAGCACAAGATCAAGAAACAGCCTTGATTGTCTCCTGCTCAGAGGAACAGAGACTATCAGAAAGCACACTGTCCATTTCTGCTTTGAAATCATTCCAGATGAGAATGATCTCAGCCTGGGACAAGCTTAAGCAGAAAGGACACTGGGTTTGGGCAATACAGAGGGTGGCTCCATTGTTTGTGATCCTCTGGCCCAGGCAGCATCAGCTTTAGACACTGACTTTCCAGTGATGCAACACAAATTAAGGCAATACCATAAGGTTAAGAAGTGCAAAAGCTCCTGTTACTAAAGACAAGTCTGTATGTGGATTGTTACTGGATATTCGCCAGAACAACACCATTGCCTTGAAAAATATCTGGAAATACTGTTCTGGAATTGACAGTTTTCCATAACAAGGAGTAGTCACATGACATTTACAGTTCCCAAAGGAAAGAGGCAGTACTGCCTGTGGAAAAAACACAGGTTGGAAGAGGCATTGAGGCTAAAATGTCACAGTTTATCATCTGGGTGCCAGGACAATAAACTAAGAAATGCTGAACCAAGAGCGAGTGAAAAATCAGATGAAGAGGTGGTGGCCTGCTACATGGAGGAAGGGGATCATCCTGTGTGCTGTCAAAGGAAGGTGTGCACATTTCCGTGGAGCAGTGGCAATGCTTCATGGGACATGCTGGTTTTGGGGTCAGCAGCCGCCCACGAATCATGGCAAAAGCAGCCTCTTCCTCTTTGCATCATCTGGGTGTGGCTTTTGACTGGGTGTGAGGAGGAAGAGGAGAAGGGTCTTTCTGTGGGATGAGTGCGAATACATCTAGAGCCCACCATGTGCTGGGCAGTCCCACTCCTGCGGATGGACCATCCTCACAGCAGGACTGCACAATGGATAGGCACCACTGAAAGGCAGCAAAGACAGCAAAAGGTAGAGGGGAAAAAATGTAGCAAAAGGTAGAGGAAAAAGAGCAATTCCCTTTGCCTCAAAGGCAGCTCTTGCATATTCTATTTCTTGGCCTCATAAGACACTCTTCAGCAGGCAAAAATATACCTTTGCTGTGTCTGCATGAGGTCGTTACCAAATGCCAAGCTCTTCACACAGTACTTTGTGTCAAGAGGGGATTCAAAGAGTCACAAATCCATCTAAACAGCACCATTCACATTATAAAAATAATAACAGTGGAAATGAAACAGGCTGAGTGTTTGTGTAGCCTGGTCCTGCAGCCAGCTTTTGGCCACAGCCACAGCCCACTGGTGTCAGGAGAGCCTTTTCACATGCTTCAGTGAGCTTGGAAATATGCCCAAGTGTTGTGAAACCTGAACCTGAACCACTTCTGGTGCTCACAGGGGGACTGGGGGGTTTCAAACCAACAAGACTGAATTCTAACAATCTCTTCTGTGCAGGGAAAACAACAGAACTCTCTCTATCCCCCTGTCCGTCCAAATCACTTTCTTTCAGATATCACATCTGCTCTTAAACACAGTCACACAGCAGGACTGCAACAACCAGCAACACCAACTTCCACACCAGATCTGGTTGTGTTTCCATTCCTCAGGGAATGGGAGCCACCTAAACTCCTGTAAACTCAACCTAAAGAGCCCTCTTGTCTTTGCCTCACTGCTGTAAGTCAGAGTATGCTTCCGCACACCATTTGTTCAGCAGCCAAGCCAGCTTGAGGAACTTCAACTTTCTGGCCTCTTGATCTCATATGTCCCTGAAAGTCTCCCAAAACAGACATTTTGGAGGCTTCCAATAAGGTATATTGGCAAATTGGCTCGAGTTAAAAATAATCCCTCAAAAATAGTACAAGAAAGTATTTTTAAACTGCGTCAAATTCAGGATTTCTTCCTCTGAGTTCACAGCTCTCTACTACTGGATGGCTTGAGTGGCCAGAGCTAGGCTGTTCCATCACCTTATCACCAAGATAGATTATAGGCTAACAGAATCACAGCATGGTGTGGATTGGAAGGGACCTTAAAAATCATCTCGTTCCACCCCCACTGCCATGTGCAGGGACACTTTCCACTAGACCAGGTTTCTCCAAGCCTCATCCAATCTGGCTTTGGACACTTCCAGGGATGCTAGGCATCAGGTGCAACTGAAGTCCCCAATAAGATAATTATAAAGAAAATAATAATAGTATAAGTTAGACCCAAAGAAACCCTCTTCAGCCTAAACCAACAAAGATCAGTACCTGAAGAAGGGACCACTGCAGTGCAAAGCCATCACTTCCAGCTGGTATTTGCGGCAGACGCAACTGGGGTCAGCTCTCAGCATCCCCATGACAGGTCCCATGTGATAACAAGAGTTTAGCTTTCATTGGCTAATTTAGTTAATATGCGATTTTCTGTTCAGACATCATTTTTCCAGCTATACCTTAATTCTAACAATATGAGTTTCAGAGCTCTCATCAAAAAGGGATGGTGGTTTTGGTCTGCTTTTCTTTCCTGAGTGTTGCATCCAAAATTCCATAATAGCAGGGGCTGTTACCCCTCAGAAACTGTGCTCTGCTCTCTTGTCAGCCAAAGAAAACACATGGGGTAAGAATATGGCTCTGTGTTCTTCACTGTAAGGGTAACCTTTAACTCCAGCCCTCAGCTAATTCCCTTAATTGGTGTGGTCACAAAGAGATCAAGAAGCAGGCACAATTCTAGCTGAAAACAGCCAAGGACAATCAATATAAGCTTTCTTTGAATTATATAAAACTTTAGTTTGTGTTTCAGGAATCGTTATCCTTCTATTGTAAGGTTTCTCTTAGAACACCGGGAATAAAACACTTGCAAAAGGCAAGGGTAAAATGTTTCTTGTTGTTTTGTTTCAAGTTTTTTTTAATGTTGCTAACATAATTTTTGGATTTGCAGTGGGACTAGGATGGAAGGAAAAAAGAGAGGGAAACACCTCTAAACAGCAAAAGAAATCAAACAAAAAATATCTACTGTAAGCCTGTTCTGGGTGACAGGTTGTTGATGCAAGAGGCGATAGAGCATCAGGAAAATAGAAGTACAATTCAGGTTCTGTAATTCTTAAGAAGAGTTGTCTATTTAAAATGTGAACACCCTCATGCCAAACACATAGTCTGGGGTATTTTTGCTGACTCCTTCTGATGTCACACTGACTATGTCCCACTGTCTCTAAAGCAGGAAAAAAAAGAGATGTTCAATGTTTCCATGAGGTAGTGGGGACATCTGACAGGGACATTTATGTCATCTGAGGGCTTTGAGACAGCAGAAAGAGCTGTAGGTCAGCTCTTCTGCAGTGACTGCTCATGCACATTCTCATATATGCATAAATTACATGTATATATAGCACACTAATAGGCAGAGGCAAATTCTGTCTGTCCCTTGCTTATGTCCAACTCTCCAACTAAACAAATATGAAAAGTGGAATGATGGAACTACAGCTGGGCTTAGTGTGTCTAGAGCAGTGTCATCTCACCAGAATATGGCCCTCAGGATGTGATACAGCTTGGCTGACACATCACATTCTTACACACACATTCACACACCACAGTGTACTCTGATCGATTCTCCCCTCCAGACATTCAGACTGCATACAAAATGGTGCCCACACAAAACAGCACAAGGACTGGAGAGACCAGAACTGTATCTTTCACTTAATATGATTAAAAGTGAGAGCAAAGCTGTGGCTGGAGTCTCCCGAACAGCATGATACCGCCACCTGCAAGAGGAATCACCCTCTGGAGGAGTCTGTCCATATTCTTTGCAGGTGGAGAATTAGGGACCTCAATTAAAAGACCAAGTGAGATGGGACAGAAAAAGGTCTTAGAAGATTTTGCAAATTTGTGCAGTTTCAATTAAAAAAAAGTATTAAAACCAAAATCTCAAATTACTTGGATCCAAAAATTTGTAATAAACACTAGGGTCTGTTTGAAAAGTTTATAAACAGCTTTTCAGAGAGAGATCCTTGTACAGTATTGATAAAAAAACCAAAACAAAATCAAAAACTTTTGTGTTTTGAGACAGGGGTTTGTGGTCAGGTGAACTGACTTCACTGTCTTAAGAGCAAAACTACAAAGGCTGCTCTGCTCAGCATGGAATTAAGACAACTAAATTATGGTTTATTTATAGCATTATTTATTTTGGTCTAAATATGTGACTTTTTAAAGACTTTTATATTCTGTGTGTGAACACTTTATTTTCTGATTGATACTTCAGGAAAAGCATATACAAAACCTTATATAAAGATGAGAACAAAACCACGGTGTACCAACATTACCTGTTTCAATTTATCCCTAAAGAAAATTTATTCAACAGCTAATGTTCAAAGAAAGGGAGAAGTCTGATTTTCAGAATTTGTAAAAGACTTGAAGGATACTCCTTAGGAAGGATGAAACAAGACATTTCTAATATATTCCAACACTAACACAAATTAGAAGGGGTAGCAACCACCCAGGCTTTAAACACAGCAAGTGGTTGCACAGACCTCAACACACACAAGTTGAAACTGCTGAATTTCTGACTTGCCAGCATATGTTTCACAAGCTACCAAGTGCAACACGCCTGCAACTTTCCATGGCTTCTCATCACAGCACTTGAGTTACATGATCTTTGGTGGTGTGTGGGAATCCCAGCAGCCATCTGGAGCCACCTGCTTGGGACAACCCTCCATGTCTCAATTTTTGAGATCTAATCTGCAAAGCTATCTCCAATTAAATGTTTTGGATTTGGACTCACAAAGATTTCTTTAACCAAGCTTGAAATTTTTTTTTTAACTGAATCCTCAGGAATGGATCTTATTCAAACCATCACAAAGTTTCTTCCCTTTGTTCTTTTAGAATTTGAAAACAAACCCTTAAGAGACACAGTTTTTCCAGCATGGCTTGCAGTCCCCAGCCCAGCTTTCCAGCTCAGGTTGCAAGGACTGCTCAGTCTTCCTTGCACGCCCAAGTCCCATCCCTGGTACCAGCCAGGAATAGTAACCATCAAATGATGATACTGTTTTTTTTCTCCTAAGTGCCAAAAGACTCAACAGCATATCTGTGTCCTGGGAATTCTGGTATGTGCTGCCCGCAGTGTCTGTTTCTCTCTGTTCCTGCCAAGGGCATGACTTCATTGAACGGTGTGATATTCCAGACAACACAACACTGAAAATAACACTGGCACTTACCTGAGCTGCCAGTGCCTTCTGATGCACTTCTGGATGTTTTTGGCTGGCTCTGTTTGCTACTTGTTCGTACAGTGACCGAAGGAGGAACAGTGCTGCTGCTGTCTCCACGAATTGTTGAGAGGTCCTGCATGCTAAAGCTCCGTAGTCTCTCAGACAGGGCTCCCTGTCCCTAGTTAAATAAGCAAGTAAACAACACAAAGTTAGATCCAACATTTTGATACTATTTTCTCTCTTGCTCGTTGACATCCATCAGGACAATAGGGTGAGGAAAAAAGTTGCCTAGTCCAGTAACCTAGAGATGAAAAAAACGTGTTGCTGAAAGCATCATTCCCTCTCTTGAATCTTCCTTTTGGAGTGGTTCTATGGCAAACATCTCTGATTCTTCACTGCAGTGATCTGAGCTCAGAGCAGCCTTGGCCATGTGTAAAGGAGCAGGATGTTGTATCTTTCTTGTGCTATTCCTAGTACTTTTCTTCACTAGGAATGGGTGAAACACATGCTTGGCTTCAGAATCACAATTAAAAGGCCTGCATCAAACTAACTCTCTTTTAAAGTTAATAATCTATTAACTATGATATTCACCCAGCCATTCTCAGCAACACACAACATTTCTAGAGCACAGAAAATTTGAAAATTTAAAGTAATAAAAAGATATTGTTAAATTCCAATAAATATTACAATGCTTTTTTTCATGCAGCTTAAGGGAGAAATAAATGAATGCAATATTTTTCTTTCTTTTTACACTAATTCTCAATCTGACAACAAAGCTATTCCTTGGTGAAAGGAACATAACTGTCCTTTGTAAAGGATGGGTTGGTTAAATGACACTTTCCATTAAAACTGCATCCCATCAAAAGGCTGACTGTACATATTCTGTAACCCTCATATCACACCGCAGCCATAGAGCAGGAACACCAGAAGATTCGATCCATACAGAATCATAGAATTACTGATGTTAGAAAAGACCTGTAAGCTACATTAAATGGCATTCAGAATATAAATTGTATAACTGATAAAAATTACATTTACATTTAGACATTTTGTTGAGGGGGAAGGATCTGAAAGATACTTCATAGCATAGCATAAAAAAATACTGAAATAAACACATAGAGCCTGATTCTAACATTCTTTCTGCAACTGTAAATTAGGAAAAATCCAATGGATGCTTTGACTGAGATGAAATCAGAAAGATGGCAAATACAAGACAGTAAATATTGTCCTGTTTAACAAATAGATAAGACACAGTGTAGCAATTCACCAGCCACTTTCATCTAGACTTGCATTTGTCAAAGCAGCACAACCTGACCACTGCCAGAGGACTTAGGCTGGGGCTGGACCAGAATACATCACTGCTCCCTTCTGGGCAGCCGTTCCGAGTATCCTGACCCAGTGTGCAGGTCAAGGCCAGTGGGAAGTTCTCTCTGGTGCTGGCCTGGCACAGAGAAAGAACCCATTCTGAACGTCTACAGCTGACAGCAACACTGGACACATTCCTTGCTAAAGCTGTTAGGCAACACTACCTGTCCCCTCTGCACTGGCATTGAGGAAGCAATGCAATATTTACCTACAGATTTATCAACACCACTTGAGAAATTCTGCATGCACAGTAAAGGAAAATCAGTGCCTCTATGTGATATAAATTCCTTAGCACCTTACTTTTAGGGTGTGTAAGTACAGAGGGCATCAGGTGCTAATAACGACAGTCACTGTGACAGTCTGCACTTTTTACATTCAAGAAAAGTGACAGACCAGTAACCTCCCAACTTTTCAGCCTAAAGCTTTTTGTACAAGAAAAATGGGTTCAAACTTCCTTCTCAGCTCCACATTTAGCTTTCCTGCAGACTGCTACAGAGAAGCAGCAGACTTACTTTGCTCTTTCCCACTAGCCTATTCTACTTTTGAAAGTATTTTAAATGGATGCAGCTTCTTTGCTTATATACCAAGACATATTATGTTGCTGATTTTATATGCATGGCAGTGGAGTCCTGAGAACTTATGTTTTGTCAAACTCTCACCTCTGCCATTGCATTCTCCAACCTAGCACAGGAGTTTATGCCTGAATTTTGGCTACTCCTGACAGTGGCTGAACCACTCTTGGGATATGTTCTCACTCCAGTTAATCCTCTTAGGCCAGTGTAAGGTACATTTACTCTGCAAATGTTACTGGGCTGGTAACTGTAGTTGCCTTGCATGGCTGGTCAGCTGGGTGAGATCTCAGCTGCCCAGAGCTCAGTGTGGTTCTGGATAAGTTTTGGAGCTTGCACTGAATTCCTGCACAAACACCCTATTCTCAGTGACTGATTTAAAACCAATACAAGACATCCTACCCTGCAGCCTGATTACAACAGACAGATCTCCAGTGAAAGCAAGCTGAGAGCAATCTGACCATTAAATAATATTTTGCCATTGCAAAATGACTGGGCCAGCAAATCCAGAGGGTTAGCAACTGATGAACTACTGTAACTTGAGTGCTGTATTCCTCCCTCACCTCCAGCTCAAGTATCAGCAGGGCTCAGACCTTTAGCAACACCCCCAGCTGCTCTGCTCAGCCAGCTAACCCAAATTCCAATTCATTCCAGCCAGCAATTTACGTATGTGGACATGAGTCAGGTTAGAGATGAGATTCATTTGTCAGACTAACCTGGCAGGGAGGATGACACTAACACATCGAAAATGATGATGTGTTAACATTCTTGCACTGCACCTTGTGATATAGCAGCAGATAATGATCAAAGGCCCCAGAGAGAGCTTTGAAACAAGGGCCTGATATGTGCCTGTCATCTGCAGGTCTGTTAGATCAGCGTGTAATACAGAGCCTTGAGCACAGACTGAAGCAGCTGAGCTAAACAACTTTGACTTTCTCCATGAAAAAAGAATTAAAATCACCTTTTCTTAATTTTTGCTTTAATTTAACCTGAGTTTCTAACAGAAAACAAGACTGTTTATAAAACAAGTAACAGCAAAATGTTACTGTTACTGTTCCTACCATTGTATGAAACAACTTGTCCAAATATTAGAAATGGCAAGAACAACAAAGGCCTGGGCTGAGTAAGGGCACTGAATACCTGTGAAAACCTGCTAACTTCCATTTCTTTTCTTTCCAATTTCTGCACCTTTGGTCTTTGTAGGGATAGACTTGATTTAATTGCTCATAGAGCACAGTGTAACACTCACAATTCTTTCCCAGTTACCACATTTTTACTTGACCCCAAATAGAAACATGACAGAAATTACCACAGAATCGGGATGGCTTCAGAGTAAAATGGAAAATATTGTTTACCAACCTTCATTTCCCTGTCAGATAAGCAGCTGGTGTATATGAAATCATAAACATTTGGAAAGCCAGAACAGCGAAGGTTTGCACTGCTACAGTTTAGAAATAAACGCTTTACCCAGATGTAACAGTTATTATTCCACAAACAGACTTATCATTTATTAGCAAAAGAAAATAACAAGTTATTTGCTGTATTTCTCAACAGAATAGATTTAGCACAACACATGTTTTGGGCTGTGTTTCATTAAAACAATCATGTGGAAGATGAAGAGCAGCTGTTTGGGGGATTTTTGTTTACTGTTGTGGCCATGATCATACAGATGCTCTTCCAACTGCTACAGACATGAGAGCTATCCCAGGAATTTCAGCACAGAGAGAGGATCCAGGTCCTGATGCTAAGCCTACACTGCAGGCCAGAGGTGTTTGCAGCACATCCACACAGATCTAGGCTAGTTTTAGCCTAGAGAGTGTGACAGCAGTAACATCATGACAGTAGCTGTAGTAACACCATTTCACTGTGTCAACACCAAAACAGCTCGATGTTATTACACAGCCTTCTGAAAAATGTGACTGGGAGAGCTGTGGGACTAAGGATGACACCACCTCTCTCTTTGTCACTGAACATCACCAATCATCAGGATGATTGTGCTGGCAGTGTGGGACCTGGGTTTTGGGGACTTTAGAGGACATGAGCATGAAGTGGTGCTGGAAAACTGAGCCTTAACTTCCATGAGCACAAGACTCCCTGCCTAGACTCAACTTCTACCTCATCCAGCTTCTCCTAAGACACAGAATGTCCCGGTAAGCACAGCACTTCTGATTTTACAGACAGTGAGCTTGCTAGATGGTGAGGTTTTGGTGGCTACAGGTGGGAACAGGTGTTTCCCTGTTCCCTGATCACTACAATGTATCTGCCCCCAACTTCATCTGATCTTACCCATAGGTAAAGGTACAACACAAACTGAAAGTGGAGCTCTTCAGGCTTCCTTTGCCTCTTCTTCCCCCAGGATCTACCAACCTCACAAGTTCACTTTCTACATGGAAGAGCAAGGGCTCAGTGCTACTGAATAGGATAAAAGACAAATACTAAAAAGGACATGGTAATATCACTGCCCAGTCACTGCTATCACTTGGTATCAATCTTACTTCGATTCATGACTGCACCAACAGTATGAGGGCATCAGCCATCAAGACAAGCTACAGAAGCTCATTTGTGATTCTAAGCAAAGTTAAAGCTCTCAATCATGTGGCATAGCAATTGGTCTAAAACTAATTTAAGTATATATGCCTGATTTGGTCAAAATGACAGCTGTAGTATAGACACTCCTTCCTCACACACATTCTCTTCTTTTTGCTTCAAAGAGTAGGACAAAACAGAATTAAAACACCGAACTTCCAAAGATGGCAACCTGCACACTGCTTTCCTCTTCATTTTGCAGACATCACCATCATCATCTCCAGAAACAAACATCAGCCTCTGTGGGTCCAGAGCACAAACACTGATGCAACCAGTATTTGTCCGGAAGGATCAGAAATCCTTTCCAAAAATGATATCTCCGTTGTGACAGGCACTGTAAAAGGCATTCCATCAGAAAGAGCTGGAACTGTCTTAATTTCTTTACCTCTCTATAATTAATCTCTGCATTCACATTTGAACTAAAACTTTTTAGAGGGAGATGCATTTAGGAGTCTGGGAAAAACTGGGTTTGCATTCAGTGGAATTATTCATTATAAACATATACGTAGGTAGCTAAAGCTAAAGGAAATAAAATTAAGCACATAATTAAAAAATCTGCAATTTATATAACAGTCCCATTAAATATGATCTAAATGTAAACAAATAACAATGTCTAGATTTTATCATTCCTTCAGTCTGAAAATATGAAAGAATACTATACATGTTATTTAGCCTTCAAAACACCTCTAATACCTACAAGTTTCATTTCACAGCTGTGGAAACTATGACACAGCATGACAAATCAGGAACCCAAAACTGCCAAGTCACAAAAGAGGAGCTTTTGATACAATCAGTGTTAATGCAGGATGGCACCTCCTGGCCTTTTGCATCTTAGGATCAGCCGTTAATGGACAAGCAAGGGAACACTAAGTCACACGCAGCACCCTTCCAGCACAACATTTAATCTGTTAATGTTCTCCTCTCTCTTTTGCTGTAATCATGGTTAGTAGTTCTCCTCCACAGATGTCTGCATGCATGTTACAGCCTCCATCCTGCCAGTGTCCACTACAAGTTGTAGTGCATATTCCCAGGATGTCAGTTATGGCTATGGTGTCAGCAGGACTGCCCAAACCACACCTGTCAGAGATCCTGGCCCCACAAGCTCCACAGCAACCCCAACATCCTCACAGGGATCACAGCAGGGGTAGCGAGGGGCTCCCTTCATCCATTAGTGAGAACACAACAGCAAACACAGCAGCTTGGCCAACGAAGCAGCAACCACTTGAGTTAAATGAGTGTTCCATGTACAAAGCTCCCTGCCTGGCTGCTGGAGTCTCTTCAACTGCCAGCAGAGGACGTGGAGGGCAATTTGCTGATGAGATCAAGGACAGGCTTTTAAAGCTCAGCACGCAGGATCTACCCACTGGAAGCAAAGCAGACAGCATTGACCTCAGACCAATCTCAGCTGAAAACAGTCCGAACTAGTCTAACAACCAGTCTAACAACTAGTCTAACAAGGGAGCAGACATTAGTTACGGGTTAGTGAAAGCACTCAGCAGATTACCTGCCCTTTTTTCTGGTCCAAATACAAGTGTAAATGGAGTAGCTGAGAGACCTAGCAAGGGAAAAAAGAGAGCCATTGTGGCAACACACATAAAAGCTTTGAGAATAAGGTCTATTTGAAGCATAAGTAATCGAGGTGAGACATGAGCATGACACTGAGCACTGCACTGGACACTGAGTGTGCAGGGACTCATGTACACAAAAAAGCAGGGACACTCACCTATAGACTACACCTCTGAACGTAGGTTCTCCCTTCCCCAGCTTTCCCAGAGAGATGGAGAAATTACTCCATAACGCAGCTGGCAAGGTGTCACCTAACAAGTGTTTTTAAAGAGTAAAGCAAATTATAAACACAATGGGCTGTTACTCCACTCCTTGCACTTGATTGATGCTTCCCACTGGAGAAATCCCCAGTGTCAGGCCTAATGACTAATTTAGATACAGGGTTATGTGAGGGACACGAGGCAGTCATTTTAGCCCTGGTGACTGACAGGTGTCCTGAGCAATAGGGTAACACTGGGGAATTACAGCAATGAGTAGGAGTTTGCACACAGAAGCTTCCTCATGTCTGGCTGCAGGCAGGCCCTGAGCAAAACCATCAGCTTTAAGGTCTGAGCACAGGCATGAGTGAAGGAGGAAACTGCTTCTGCCACTCTATGAACATAAATATCCTACAAGCAATATCCTAATTTATGGCCAGGATCTGCGTGCCATGCAAGTCAGGAAGAGCTACCTGTTTGGAAATGTCAGACATTAATAAAGACTCAAAGGGAAACCAGCTGACGTTAATGTTGATGGTGGAAATGTAATTTCATCCACCCTTTTTGTTTGTGCGGTTCATTTCCTCTCCTGGGAGCTCTTTGTTTTTGCTTCTCTCACACTAGTCTCTCTGTAAAAATTTATTGTTTGGTTCTGCTGTCCTGTGCATTCACTGACTGCTGTTTGTTTGTTGGAGACACCAACCAACAGCCAACAAGAAAGAGAAACTGGAAAGAGTTACGTGGATTGTAACTCAGACAGCATTGGGATTTTATAGATTGGTGAAAAACAGATTTTTAAAGATTTATGAGCAAAAGATGCATCACACATGACAAGAATACTTCACAAAGTACTATAACCAGTGGCATGCTACCATATGTTTCAAGAAAGCCATTTGTTGTTCCTCTTTATTGGTGTAACATAGCTCAGCCATGAGATCTTTGATTTTGGATCCCAAATGGAGATCCTTTAAAAGACGCTACTTTCAAAAGCAACAAGCTCAGCCCCTCTGAGATAACAGTAATGTGTCCCCAAAGGCTTCTCAAACTGTGAACTCTAAATCACTCCTGATCTCTGCAGCTCTAGGCCACTACTGCCCAGGGCACATGATGTGGCCATCACAGATATGGTGCTAAGCAGATTGGTCAGAACTGTGCTCCCGTATGTTTGCTAAGCAAAGGAGCACTCTCCCTCTGAGCAGTGGGATCTAATCATTACAAAGAGGCTTTACCAAGCGTCTTGAAAGAAAGGATGCTCGTGACCCTGTGCCTCCCTTTTTCCCAATTCAAGTAGAAGTGAAGTTCTCTACTGTTATGCCACAAAAGGCAGCATGTCTCTCCCACACAAGCATTTTTCTCCCAGTTCTCACAGTAAATAGGTCTAAAATTGTGTGGTAAATTAGGGATCTAAATATTGATTTTCAGGCAATTGCACTGGCTACACCAGCCGGATACTAGAAATTAATTAAAAGACGCTGTTTGTCTAAAGAGGATAAAACCTAAATCATCACCAGCATTTCCCTTCCACTGTCCTGGTTTAAAAACCAACAAATGTACTGAAAAACTTCCTGATAAATTTCTTGGGCTAAGGGGCCCTAAGGTAATAAAGCCACAACCCTCCAGGGGAAGGTGAGCCCAAAGGTGGAAATAGAAGTGAATAGAATAGAAATGCCAGCCCAGACAGGTGGTTTGGAAACTGCTGAGGCTGCACTCCTGAGCATTAGCTAAGGAGGTGGATGCACATACTGAAACCCTCCTGCTTGTGTGCGTGCCTGCTCCTTTTAACGATACACGGAGCGATTGCTGGCTCCGGCAGCACTGCAAGCCACATTTCCCCACGCATGAAAGGCTTCTGGACTGTTTCTCAGACTTATTAGGCACAAATGGGCTTTTCACTGACACCAGTCATGCGTGCTTGCTCCCTCCACCTCATTTATCTTCTCCTGCCAAGGCTCTGCGCCCACTGCCAGCACAATGCTGTGCCCCACTCCCCTGCGTAAAAGCGGGCACGCAGTGGGCCACAGCACCAGCTGCTCTGCACCCTACCCACAGAAGGGCAAGAGAAAGGCAGGGGAAGGTACATTATTAGAAACCTCTGGAATACACTGATCTGTTGGCAGTGGAATGTTTTCTCCAGATCTCCTTTGAAAAGCAGAGTTGAAGCTGCAACCACTTGGGGATGGTTAAGTGGTTGGGAGCAGGTTTTGTCATCAGGTGGGGAAAGGCATTGGTCTGTTTAGCAGAATTGGTTTGTTCAGGGTGGGGAAGAAGGATACATCCTAGTAGGATCTGGGAAACCCAGGAGCTTGAAAGAAAAGAATGAGAGAGCTGGGGGAGAGTGTAAAACTGGTGATGTGTGGATTGTAGAAAGACAGGAGGCAATGGCAGGGCTGGGCAGGCTTCTGGAAGGCAAGCAGGGATAAAAGAGCTGGGAACTGGGGACATTGCAAAGCAGTAGGTGGTAGGAGGCTCGGGGTGACAGGTGGAAGAGAAGTGTCGGGAGTGTGGTGACACCAAGGGAGTACATACAAGTGTGCTGGAGAAGGCTGGTGCTGCCTCCAAGCCACTGGTGCCTCGCCTTGCTGCAGCCATGTGTGTCCCAGCTGCTTACACTGAAACCTGACTGGTGGCAATGAAAAGCCCACTTACGCCCAGGATCCATCTGACGGATGCACTGCCTGGCCAAGGCCTTGCAGCTGCCCCATGTCTGGGGCTCTAACAGCCCTGCTGCTGCTGTGACCCAAAAACAAGCTCCTTTCCTGCTTCTCTTCTCCTCCGGAAGGTGAGCTGGAAAGATGGTGGTGGTCACTGCTCAGGGTCCTTCGAGAGTGAGAATGGCTGAATTAGCTGGAACTAAATGAAAACACTCAAAGAGCAGCAGGATTTACTGCCTGGTCATTTAATCGCACCACTTAGGACTGACCCACTTGAAGTCACCACATGTGACAGAATCACCAAGTGAGGACAGGATTAGAGCCCCAAATGAGATTATGCTCCTTGGTGGGGATGCAAGCTGCTGGGGGCAGGGAAAAGATCTGTGTTGAGCACCTAGTAGGGGTAATACGACCAGATAGCCAATGTTCTGTTCACTTAGTGAGCATCAAAAATAGACTCTGCGGAGAGAGAAAACACCCAAGTGAGCCAGCTGGGCAGACTCGGGGTGCTTGGGACAGTGACAGCTCCTCAGCCTGTAAAATGAACTGGCACAGGTTTGTGCCAGTATTAGCACAACTGTGGCTTCAAAACAAAACAGAGCAGGGGAAGGGAGGAGGGGGAACAAGGACAAGCCTGCAGTTGGCCAACTGAAACCATAGGCTATTTATGATAGAAAAGGGAAAGGGCCAGAGGATCAGAGATAAGGATGGTGTGGCTGTGCACAGTTTGCAGCATCTCAGCCTGCAGTAAATATATAAGCAGCAGCCTGTCACACACAAATGGTAATCAGAGAGCCAGACGCATTGTGCTGCAGGAACAAAAATATGATGGATAAACAGAATGGATTAAAAATGATGAATCAAAAGAATGGATAAAAAAATAGGATGGATAAAAAGAATGATGAGATGGGCCTTGCCCAAAGATCTTATCATCAGAGACGAAAGACCATGATGTATCACAGCTCAGACAGAAAGGAGAGGACAGGGCTATACACAGTGTGAGATGTTCTCCAGGTAGAGGAGCCTTTAGATTTCTAATTTACTGAAAACAGGTCTGTACAGAGTCTCTTTTCACCCCAGCAGCTCACTGTGTATTGCCACTGCATGATGTTGGTTTGCAAATTTCTGCCCACAAAAGCATCTTTTCCTCACCCAGTAATCTAAGTGAAACAGTAAATAATCCTCACATTCACTTGCTGGTAAAAGCCGTGTTTTCCATGGAAGCTGCAGGAGCTCAGTGCTTCTGAATAAATCATCATCTCTATAGGTTCAAATTTTAACACAATCCTTTAAAGGCTGAAACCAAACAAATGGCTCACTTTCCCATCTACACTCAACATTTATCACAGATTAATACCCTCAAATCTCAGCATTGGGAGAGCCACGATAAGCTTAGAAAGAGTATTCTCTTTTTTCCTTCCCTGGAAACTTCCCCCTAAGGATGGTACTGCAGCCTGGTCTGGCATCTGTCTGCTCAAAGTGTTTTCCAGATAATTAGTCATTTAAACTTCTCTCACACAGGATAATCTGGCTATTATACCTTCTCAACTGAAAAAGTAAGGGCGTTGACATGTAGTTGACAGCAGCGGAAAACCAGGGCAACAGAAACTGCTCCCACCCCTGCCTGTTTTATCACTCCTCTCAGGGGAATGACTCCCTGCACAGCAGCAGGGACAGCTACATGGAAACACGTCCACACCCACCCAATCACATCCTGAATACCTGAGGAACCCCAGCTCAGCACTTCTGTACTGCAACACACCAGGCTCTAATTCACACCAGGCAGCTCTCCCTGCCAGAACGGCGGCACATTCTGTCTCACAAGGCCAAGGGAGAGAAGCTGCTTTAACCATTCCTGGATATTACACTGGGAATGGATTGGGGTGCCATTCCATGAACAGCACAGCTAATCTCTCTGCTTCCCAAGACCAGGAAGGGATGATCTCGCTTTCTCTTCCTCTGGCCATACTCCTCACAATGCAGTTCCGTCCCTTTCTTTATGCTGCCTCAGGCACTTGAGACACATTTGTGGGCTCGAAAATACATACCCCTTTCTTTTTCTTTCAAGGTTAACTTTCTGATAGATGAGAGATAACCTGAGGAGGTCCAATATGCTGGTGCACACTGGGAGCTGGAGCGTTACCCCATTTTGGAGGAGGAGAGCTGTCAGATCAGCTCACATCTCTGTTGGATCTACACACTGAGGCACACAGAAACAAGCAACTTGCTGGAGGCCACAAGCCAAAGTAGTGAAGGAAGCCAGGGGTCCTGATTTTTCCTCACGCATTCAGAGTAATTTAAATGTCAAGGCTGAAGAAAATACTTGAACAGTCCCTGCTTCGTTGTAAAAATCAATCAATCTATTCAATAACAACCTCTTAATCTTATTAACAAATCATTCTCCCCTCCCCAAAGTAGTGTGCAGAAAAGACTCTTCTGGCCCATTTACAGGTTGCAATACCTTAACAGTTTTCTCTCAAGTTGTGTTGGCAGATGTGCAATACAGCAATACCACACGAGTCACAGAGTTGTTTTCTTCCACCACTGAATGGGGAGTTTCATCAACTATGAAAAACAACAACTTCCTTGTACCATGGAGATTCTTCCCTCTTTCTCCCACTGCCACTGGAGCCACATTTCAAGGCAGAGAGATTCTCAAGAAAAATTCCAGAAAAGTGGAACAGTGGGAAGGAAAACTGTGGTGCTGACTGTTCATTCCAGTTGAACAGCTGATGCAGACACTGTTGCAGGCTTGATGGAGAAACAGGTTGGCACTGTGGGTTTGGGTTACTGTTGAGCTTCTCATATTCAAAAGCTACCTAGACAGGAGCCAGAATTCCTTTGGAATTTGCACAGTTTCTCACTGTGTCCTAAAACCAGCTCTAGCACAGACAGTCTGCAGCACCTTGTAGGAAGGGGCTCAGAGCAATGGCAGTGCTGCAAAACTGGCATTCCTAGAGCCTATTTATGTCCCCAGTGTGACTTCTTCAGGCTTACATGGCAGCAGCAAAAGTGTTAAGTGTCCTGGAGGCATCACAAAAATGTTATTTCATTGGGCGTATGATACACAGCACTGCCCTAGCTCCATGTTTATCCCAGGTTTCAGTCCAGATTTGGATTATTTCACAGTCTCTGGGTTAGAAGAGCCTCCCAGCTGAAGAACTCTAAAGCAGGAGCCTTGTACAGTATTGATATAGCCTGCACAATGCTAGGCAGGGAAGAGGGAGGCAATTTTTGGGTTTTGCATATCCTTGTGATCCCATGAACATGACACACCCCTTGGACTCCCTACTTCTGTAATACCTTGCATTCAACAGGCTTTATAGACTTCATGGTACTTGGCCTTCTAAGGATGCATTATGCATTTCTTTTCAGAAAGTAAGGTCAAGATACAGTAAAATGATGTGTCTGAGGTCGTAGGAAAAGCATTTGGCAGAGGAAAATAACTTCCTTCAGCTCCCATTCTCATGGTTTTCCTACTACCAGTACCCACCTTGCTCATACATTTCTAACTACCCTTTTGCAACAGGCATTGTAGCCAAGTCTCAGCCCCAAAACACAGTGTGCACATCAATTCTAAGCCATGATAGCCCATGGCCGGAGAACAGGACCACAAAATGCAATTATCAAGTCCTCGCAGCTTTTATGCAAGAGAAGGAAGAACTGATAACAGCTATTTTCTGGATTTGGCTCTAAGCTAGGAAGAGAGTACAGGATACACCTCTTCAGATGAGACCTCTCATCCAATACCTATTCATCCTCCAAAAGCAACTAATGGCACTTCCCATTCACTCTTGAATAGACATATCTGCAGAGAATTACACACCAGTTATGTTATGTGTATGCCTTGCATACAAACTTTTAGCCTTCAGGAACTTCAGATCACATCTTCTTTGCTGTCATTACACAAATTATAGGTCACTATGCAAAATCAGCGAGAGAATCCCTACCCCCACCATCTCTCCCCTTCCACACTGTAGCTGCTGCTGGCAAACGATGCAGATAAAATGTTAATGAGTCACCATCCTGACCTGCACCTTTACCTTTGAAGCTGCCATGACTGCTGCCGTGGCTGCGACATTCAGCCCCCGCTTCCCAAAGTGCACAAGGGCATCGTAGCTCCGGTCTTTTGCCTGGATGAGGCAGTCATCAATCTCCTGTCAGAACAGACGACAACACAAACAATTTTAAAAGCACAAGAAGGAAGGTTTCAGGTTTATACTCCCAGCCTCAAACTCTTGGTAGAGTAGATCATATTTTATGGAAGTAGATGTCCTCCATTTCCTCCACCATGGCTGGAGAGAAGTTCACAGCCAATGTTTGCAAAGAGGAAAAGTTTGCAGTGAGGCAGAAACTCCCATTGCAGGATTTGGGAACTCTTTATTCTACAAATGGAAGACTGGAACCCAAAGCTGGGGCCCTGGAAGCAAGAGAAATCTGACTGAGCAGCATGGACCGATAGCCATTTGCAAACCATGCACTCTAAAGACAAACAGGATTGCCTCATGGTTAAAAATAATCATATGATGACACTGGACAGCTGAAGCTGCACTGCCCTGTGTCCAGGACAGGTGGTCTCAGAAATATCTGGGATATCTCTCTGCACATCACAGCAGTGCCCAGCTCCAGATGTCCATGGTAGGCCCAGAGCTTCTGAACTTTGATGCTGCTCAATATACAGTGAAACAGTTATGGAAGTTCTTGCCCTTATTCTCCCTTCCTCAAGACACTGGGGTCTGGATAATAACAATGGCAATTACTTCTAGTACTCAGCTGGTGGATGTGCTGGGTTACTGGGCCTGAAGGCTGTGAGGAGTTGCTGGCTGCTCTCCCTTTTCCCTGCAGGTAAGAGGTGGCAGCTCAAAATGGATGAGCCCTACTTGGGAGAAGCACAAGCAATGGGAAACAGAGACAGGGGATTGATCCCCACTGTCCTTGGACAGGACTGAGATAAAACTGTTCCTGCACTGCCTGTGTCTGAACAGAGAGCTTTCATTTCCAAGTTACCAATGCAGGAAACAGTTATTAATTCAGCAGTTTGCATGTTGATATGCAATCAATAGCTGTTCTTGGCCCGTTTATTCACATGAGCCAAATGGATCTGCCTGACTGTGTCCCATTCACAGCCACGAGAATCTCCTAGGCAGGCAAATGATCTAAACTGTAATGTCCCCCTCCCAAAATTAGCATCTTTAATTTGAGCAAGACAATTTTTAACCCAGGACCTCAACATGCTACATGCCTTACTTCCCCACACTACATGTCTCCCAGTCAGGCACAGGCTTGCTAAGCCTATTTGAGACTGCCTGAGCTATTTGTCTCATTGCTGTACAATGTTTTAGGCAGAGCTGGGAACAAAGTTGAGGAGTCCTGGCTGCCAGACCAAGTTTCTCTATTTGTTATATCCAGCCACAACAGAGCACTCCAACTATAATCAGACAGTACATGCAAAGCAGATCAGGAGGTATTTTTATCCCCCTCCCTCCCAACTTTTCAACTGCACAAAGATGAGTTAGTAAGTGTGAGTGAACTGAACAGATGCCAGTATTTAAAAACACAACAACCACAAAGAACAAAAACACCAGCCAAAAGCAGGTGATCAAATGATAGAGGAAGAGAATCAGAAACTCCCAGTCCTTCCATGAAAATGAATGATACAGGGACTGGAGTAAACACACCATAGTTCTCTTCCACCCAGAGAGGACCCAGGCACCTGTGATTACCTTTTCTTTTGAAGACAGCGTTGGATGGACAAATTTCCTGTACAGGAGGCTGGAGCCTTTTGTGTACGGAGACAGCAGCCAAGCTACAAAAGCTATTTTGAGTTCATAGTAGAATGGGAACCTAGAAGAAAAAGAACTGTTACTGTCTGCCCCCAATATAATCACTGCCCTTAATTAGAGATGCTCAGCAAAGGTAGGGATTTGCCAGCCTGACTCAAGGCAGCTTTTGCTTACCAAAGAATCTAAAATTGACTCAGTTTTGAACACATCTCAATGAGGCCTGTGGGTGAATCTTTGCTTGGTTATCAGGATATTATTTAATGGTCTGGAAGAGACTCTGCTGTGTGATAAGAGGAGCTTTCTATATCCAAAGATCACAGGTGCTGCCTTCGCAATATGCCCAGTCATAGTGAGAGCAAAGACCAAAGCAGCAAACCAATATTTCATTTATATATTTATGTACTTTCTGGTCTCTCTGCCTTCCAGCTTTTAAGATAACACTTATCTAACTGAAGCTGAAATACAAGGACCTTTATTGTCCAAGCAACGTAAAGGCGCAGATCCACACTGACTTTCAGGTAGGGCTGCAAAATATGGAGGACATTTAAAAAAGGACATGCTTTAGATGTAACAACAAGACAGGGACATCCTGAGATTAAATTATCCAGACTCTTTTCTGGAGGACAAAGCCCAGAGCTCAAGACTGGCCAGCCAGCAGCATCCTCACATGGGTAGGCATGTTGCTGCCAGCAGTGTGATGAATGATTGTTACCCTTTATAGGCAGGGGCAAGCAAGAGCAGTGCAGAGACCTGTGGTGGCTGTGGACCAGCCCAGCTGGACCCAGACAGGCCCCTGCTGTGCCACACAGTGCTGTCACCGAGCCAGCCAGCATCCAGGTCTGACCCAAGGGACCTCTGCAATGCTCTACTCTGAGCATGGATGTGCCAGGTTGATCTCCCACCTCGATCTCCCACCTCCCTGAGGATCTCTACAGCACACTTGATTTCACAGGCTGGATAAGCCCTCTGCCATTCCTCCTGACAGACCCACATAATTCATCCTCCAAAAAAAACAAAGCTTCAGATGAACACATGGGAGGTAGATCTGCATGCAAATTAGATAGAAAATAATGTCTTTTAGCTCCTTTTCAATAAATCTGACATGTTGCCAAGTTCTCCCGATTTCCTTTGTCTGGAGGACTCACTCAAGGCATGCAGTGCTATGCAGAAACAGGCTGTAAGTAAGGGCCATGCACTACAGTTAAATTTTCATCCGAAATTCTACTGATCTCACTGGTTTCTGGTACAAAGGCCTTACTATAAAGGGCAACCAAGCAACAAACACTTCCAAACCTGAGCATCCACAAGGAACCAAATCTGATAACTGGGCATTTATGTGCTCTCACCCTGACAGAGGTCACCAGGACTCGTTCCGCTGGGTCCGAGAGCCCACATCAGTATTGACTGCCACTGTTCACCACCAAATCAGAAACGGATCTGGCAAAACATCTCAGATACAACCACCCACACAGCAAGCTACAAAGTCTTATGCTGCAGGGCTGTTTGTACCTGATCCACAGTCTGTGTATTTACTGTAGGATACAGCCAGGCAATTCTAGAAGCCTGCCTGTAGCTAAATCAACTGTTATTTATGTGATGACCTCTGCAAGGTCTCGGCAAGGTCTGAGACTCCAGTAGTGATTTCCCACTAATGAGATACCACTGAGCACTTCCACTTCTTTCTTGTTTTTCCTATGACAGGACTGAGAAAGGAAGCATGTCTCCTCCAGACAAAAAGCCCTCTACGCACCTGAAGCTGCTGAACCCTGTACAGGAGTCAGTGCAACTTTGTGTGCCTTTGTTCCCCTCTTGCAAACATTTCCATTTTCTTTTCATCTGATGCCAAAGATCCTCTCCCCTCTGGTGCTTACCAGCAAAGAAAGATATCTGTGAATGTCTCTGCTGTCGTGAAGAGCGCGAATATGATCCAGTACATCATCCATTTGACCTGGTAAACAAAAACAGTCTCAAACTATCTCTTACAGGCACAAGTGTATGGAATAACTCTCACAGGAAAAAAAATTCTTATCCCCTCACCCTCCCTGCTGTGTATCTAGCAATTACTGTGGACTTGAAGGTGCCAGTTTGCCCCACTTCAGCACACAACACGTGTCAGATTTACACAGCCCTTCGGAAGGTGACTGTGGCCTTTAGGACTGATCTCAGGAAAAGAAGAGCAGCCTGACACTGTCCTTACAGAAACTCCACTGGCCAATAGAGCATGACAGCCCTATCACAGGGCATTAAAAGTCTCACTTGGCTCATGTTAATAGTAAATGTTAATATAAGGTCGTTGGCAAAACTCCAGTTAAGACAAAATGTAAGTACTTGCATAATATCTATGGCCATGAAAAGTTAAAGACATTAACAGCCCATCCTGTGATCCAGGGCTCAGGAGCACAATCAACTCATCACAACTTAATGAATAGGTGTCCACCCCTGGAGTGGCTGTGCCTGCTCCCACCCACACCCACACCCAGTGCAGTGACAAGGGCAAGGGAAAGAGTTTAAATCCTTTACCTGGGGCTTAGGGGAGAATGTTTTACTTCACACTGGTAATGAGAGCATGTGCTGTGCTGCCTCTGAGTTCAACTAGGGAAATTTCACTGTCGTGGATGGATGGTTTCCTTTGGAGTTACAGCAAAGGAGTCTTTGGGAATGGTGATTTGGTCAGATAAACTGTAGTACCTCAAGTAATTCAGGAATTTGGGAATTTTTGTCACTGAGCGCTAAATGGCATTTCAAAGCACAGCTTAACTATTCTGATATATGTAGTATTGGTTCTTCATAGGATGAAAAGAGATGGTAAGACAAAGGCTTGTTAATTTAACGACAATTGTTGTTTAATTAGGTGTATTTGAAAATGGAGATCCCTAAGCAGCTTTGCTGGAATGTTAGAAAGCTTAAGGAAGTAAAATCCATGAAAATCCATGAATTAGAGAATTGGACCATGTTAGCTAAGGCTGAAATAATTGCAATAGACTAAGAGAAGGCTGAAGGGAAGACAGTACAAGAGGGAATCCTACCAGGTGCTGCTCTGGGGAATGGAAGATGGAGGTGTCAGTAAATCTAGATCTCACCAGCTAAGAAATTATTTCCCCATCTTCTCCCCCACACAGCAGAGACAGTACTGGTAGTCTCCATCTCCCTGTAGGTACTGGAATTATTCCCTGACCACCTGTCACTCTGCTGCATAACTGCTCTCCTGGGATTTATATTTATGTGTATATTTATATTTATATTTAGTGTTACAGCAATAATGGTGCTGCCAAATGCTTCAGAGCATCATCTTCCCAGTGCAGCTTCTGCCAGACTTTTTACATAACTGACTCCTCAGAGCCTGAGTGCCAACATGGCTCTCTCAGTTAGACATTACTGCCAGCAAAACTTTTAAACACAAACCAAGACCTGACGTGGATGGACTTGGATCAGCCTAAAACATCAAAATGACTATTACCAAGCAGAATAAAATTACTTCAGAGTGATATAAATTTTGACTAATAAATGAAGGTTCCTCCTGTGTCAGTGTAAATTATTACTTCATTTATTATTTTTTTTAATCAGACCCTAATGGAAACATTGCCACAACTGGTCTGTTAAACTGAAATCAATTGTAAGGGCACATCAGGTCTTAGATCAGCTGGTCTCACACTTGCGTCACAACCACAAGTGTCTGATGCGAGTTCCTCTTTTACAATTAAATTTCCAACAGGAATTGGACCCTTCAGCAAAATACTTTCCAGAAAGGGACAATGGAAATGTTAAGTATCAGTGGCATGCTGGGAGATGCTTGTGCATGTCTTCATCATTTTCAAGCAAAGAGTGTACAGGCCCTGAGAAGCACAGCTGTGCAAGGACTGCAGAGACATTTTGCCTTAAGTATCTGCTGTGTTCTGTAACACTTAGGATTCTCAAAATACCCAAAACCATTTTCTGAAGGAGGAAAATTATATTAAAAAACTCTTAGCAGCCACAGTGAGTCCCAGAGTGAGCTTGCACTAAAGATTTAATGGGATAGACATCTATGCTGTCATCCAGATGAGAAAATGGGCTTGTTATCCCTGGGATCTTGAGAGGATTGGAGAGTCGAGATCTGGAGGCTGAGTTGGGTTCAATGAAGTTAACAGAGCTCAGGTTGTGAAGGGCACTACAAAGCCTACAGGACCCCAACAGCATTCAAGTGCCTTTAATGCTCCTGTATTTCACTTTCCCTGATGGCCCCATATGCCTTTAGAAACCAGGGCCCAGGGAAGATTTTTCAGCAAAAAGAAAAAAGAGAGCACACCCAGCTGCCAGACCTGCCCGTAAATAGGTCGCTCGGCAAGGAAGGATGTTTCTGTCTGAGGATTCAGTCATATTTACTTCGAGTTGCCTCCTCTTATCCTTGTTTTGAATGAGCCGTTAAAGCTTCAAGGCTTTTTGAAAAGGCTTTGATTTATGCTGCTCTTCAGAAACAAAGGAGAGCACACAAAGCCAAATGCCTTTTAAGTCGGCTGTGTATCTCACCACCAGAGGAACAGCACACATTTGTCAAAGAGCACATCAACTGCAGAGGAGCCAGAAGCACAAACCCAATTCTCATTTGTGCCCAGCAATCAACCAGTCCACCTTCGGGCCAGTCTGTCCCTTGCACTGGTTTATGAGCTTTCCGGGAATACAGGCAACACCTTTACAATGTGGCGAGGAGCAATCTTAGAAAACAAACCCCCAGCCATAAACCTCATTACTCACATATTCTTTGATGTCCTTTGATTTCACGGCTTTGTAAGAATAATATGCAGGGTAAAGTGTGCCAAATATAAGCCTGGGAAAAAACCAAACAAACAATAAATGGATTAAATTGATTTCCTGTCACAGGGAAAGATTTCTTTTTCTTGTGTTTTAAATATGGTTTTTGCACTAGTAAAAAGTGTTAGGATTTAATTCAAGCTTCAGTGCACTAAGTACAGTACAGGAATGATTTTGCAACACTGAATTCAGAGCAGCTATTGCCAGTGACTTGAATGAAGAGCAGAGATTCAGGCTGATTTTCCTTTTGCAATGGTTTCCAAAGCTGTACTTTATGAGTTACACACAAAACAAAACAACCAAACCAAACAAAAAAGGCCACCACCACACTTTCAAAAGCAAATTAGAAATCTGATTTTGAAACAATCTAGTGTGACACCAGGAATATGGGAGTATTGCTTTCAGAGAATAATTTGTATAAAATCCCTTCTACCTCTATTCAATACTCTGAAAAGCTGGCAGATGATAAAGCAGGATCCAAGTTCTGCTGGTGCAAGGGTTTGGATGCCTTTTCCTACATTAAACCTGATACAGGGAAGAGCCCTGCACTGTTCAGTAAAGTCTATTTGGGCTTGTGAAAGGATGAGGAATCTTCCCCCCAAGACATGCCAACATGATCAGGCCTAAAAATCCCAGCTCCGCTGTTCTTTCAGACAGCTTCCTTTCATTTTCAAGTCTGAAAGGGATGCTGTCAGCTTCAAGATTTCATGTAAGAAAGAAACAAGGACCCGTAAGTTAAAAATAGCACTACTGAAAAAAAAAGTGGAGAATGTTTTATGCTAGGTTCTCTCTGCATCACTGCCTACATGCTTATTCACTTGGATTATTCTGGACGTATGCATAGGCTTGTCAAAACCACTTTGCCCTGCCCAGGTTTCAGCCAGTTTTATTCAATGCAGGAGCATGATGCTGCAAAGTCTAAATTTAATAGGTTGCAGGGTAATGTTTACTGGCTTGCAACTACCCATCTTTCCATTGAAGCTTTTGCTTTAAATTCATACAACTGTTTCCTCTGCTCCTGGGAATGAAAATGATCAATGTTTCAATCCCTAATTGTGGAGCCACACGGATCTGCAGTCATCTTTTTCCACCCTGCCAGCAGTGACTGTGTGCCGTGGGACTCATAATTACAGTCAAGTCCATTACGTGCATAAGACATTAAAAATTAACACTCTGGGATATGGTGCACCATCAAACTTCCTGGAGCTCAGGAAGGTATTTATGAAAGAATGGGGTGAGCCAGCACACATCTTGATTTCCAAAGCAGTGACCAAAGGCAATTTGCCTGCTATTCATCATGCTCACTGTAGCATGGTTTAGCAGAACCTGAAGCACAATGCAGGCTTCGGAAAAGCAGCTACTGAGTGAGGAGATGCAACATTTTACAGAGGCTTCACATTGGCTTCAAAAAGCTTTGCTGGAAACAGTCAGCTCCAAACCTATTTCACCCACAGGGGTTGTGCTGTCTGCAAGGATAAGATACAAACACTCAGAAAGATTCTGGGAAAACAAAAGCATTTTTGTCCCTTGCAGTATCCCACCAAACAGCAACATGGGTTAAGGCAAGGACAAACACACAAACAATGGCTTGATCCTGTTCTCACTGAGGCTAATAACAAATATTCCAAGTTCAATGGTAGCAGGACCTAATTCAAAGAAGGTAGAGTTCACAAAAGGAAGAAAGCTACTATATTCAGAAAATAACAGCTGAGTACATGAATAACATTTTTGGCTCTCCTTATAAAAAGTACTGCAATGCTGTTCTTCCTTCTTGGCCTGGGCTTGCTGCTATCTCACACTTTTATTTCCTGCAAATAATCACTGAATGATTGATATTCATTTCCTCAGTTTGTGCTGTAACAGAAAGTCACTGGATTCTGAAGAAGCAAATGGTTTATTAGGAACACTAGAAAATAATTATTTGCAGACAATAAATACTTGGGGCGAAAATCCTGTGAGGGAAGAAAATTACAATAATTTTGTTTGTGCAAAGCAAGGGACAGTTAATAAGGTCATGTGATCTCCCTAAACTGGAGATTGAGAGTTTAACCGATTTGTCTTGCAGTGAGTTGTGTGCATATATGGACATTCATTACTGCTATGGTTTACCGGACTGAAAATTGTTTAAAGGAATGTTGGAAGCCAGTCTTGTCACTGCTGTGCCTTACTAAGTGGCTTGGAGGCACTTAACCTCTGGGCACATCCCACAAATGGAAGACAAAAGATGTTTGTGCATTTCTGTAAAGCATATTGAGGGTTTTTAAGACAAATATTTGCATATAGGGATATTCCAAAAAGTCTCTTGAAGTTACTGTCTTCACTTGGCTTTGGATCAGGGTTGAGTACAATCATTTTAATTCAAACACACACATCAATCCTGTATCTCTTCCCTCAGTTCCTCTATCCTGCTGAAGACAATAATTCTCACTTCCCCCCATCCAAGCTTCCTGTGTAATTAAAGTTATCATTGATTCCTGTCTTCCTTCATCTCCATGCTCAGACTGTTGCCAAATCACTCCTTCTGCACGCTACACACAAACTCAAGGCTGATCCTTTGTCCCTCTGCCTAAGCCATAAAGTCTTTCTTTGTCCAAGTCTCCTTTCCACCTCCTTTGTGTGGTCTCTACTCCACCTGGATGCACCAGGTCCCTGTCCCTGTCACTCCCACTCCCAGCCTAACAAGCTGAAGGAACTTATCTCTGCTTTCCATGCCTGAAAAACGTTGTTCCTAACTACTGTTGGTTTGGTTTTTTATCACATCCCACCTTGGTCCCTTCTCTCCTTTAATGGCTGCCACTACCCTGTTCCTCTGCTGTTCCCTGTATGTATTCTCACACACTCTGGAGCTCCTGTGCTCCTTGCTCCCCCATTGCATATCAGCCCATCACCTCCAAAACAAGCTGTTCCCTGGCAGTCATCCTGACAGCCCCCAGTTTGTGAGATAGCAGCCCAAGCCACACCAATTCCAACCATATCATTCCCCAGTCCTCCTCATCTCTATATTCTTCTTCTGCAACACTTCTGATGTTCTCTGAACCAGACCATAGGACTTCCAGCTTTCTTCACACATCCCCAGAATCCCAGGACTGCCCTGCAGCTCCCTCCCACAGCTGCCAGCTGACCTGGAACTCAGATGTGCTGTGACTCCTTCTGTGTTACAGGCACTGACTGCCTGGTGCCAGCCAGCCAAAGTAATGACCTACCTATGGAGTCAGCTCTGCAGCTTTCACCTCCTGGCAGACATTGCTATGAGACAATCTCCTATCCAGCAGCTAATTCTTAGGAATAATGTAGAAAATTTATATTTGAGACCTCTCTGACCCATCTATTTTGGTCACAACCACTTTGCAGATCTAAAAGTTTTGCAGCAGTGAAAAACAGACTACTTAAGTCTCATTTCCTTAGGAAACCAGAGTCAACCCACTCCCCACCCGTTTCTACCTTTCAAAGCTCCTTTCAATGAGCCATGTACCCAGGAATGCCTTGGCTCTTTTACCCTCTGTGCAGAAGCAGAGGTCCTGATCATCAAACCTCCCAGAGCTTGATGTAGAGGAGTTGCTACATTTAAAGCTAAAGAAATGTTCTGTAATCTGGGCTAAAGCAAGCACATACCCTCAAGGTACAGGGAGAGGCAAGGAAGTGGTGACATCCATCAGTGAATCATGGAAAGCTCACTTGCAGCACTAAACAAATAACCACAATAGGCTGACAGTTCTTACACTGCTCCGTGCTGGAGGTCTACAACAATTGCAATCGCCTTGAAAAAGGACAAAACAGCAGCTGTAAAGAAATCATTGAAGAGTCAAGTAATTGTGCAATAGGAGGCAAAAATCTAAGTAAAAGGTTAGTCTGCCTAAAGAATAGGATAAGGATTAATGCTGAAAATCTTTTAATCCTATTAGGCACCTCGGTAGCAGCAATCCCCAGTCTGGATCATTACATGTGCTTCCGGTCATTCTTTGTCAAAAGGGACACGGCAAAGGCAGGAGGGGAAAAAGAAAGGAGAGTGGAAGTGCACAGGGGAAGATGCATAAGAAGGACTGTAAAGGCTGTAATTGGTTTTTTTTGCAACAAAGACAAACAACTGAAATTATTTACTCCTTCTCCTGATGCAGTGTAAGGGGATGCTCAATTCAACACAGAGAACAAAGGCAAAAGGAGGGGAGAAATCCACTCTATCACCAGGAGATAATATCTGGAATAGATGAACTGTATTTATTTATATAATTACATTATGTAGGATTTGGGTCTTGGTTTTGGTTTTCATTATTCAAGTTTACCATTAAATGAGACAGCAAAAGATGAAGTTTCCCATATTGTGGGGTTTCCTGATTTTCAGGGCAATAGTAAAGCAACTGAACTGTTGGCTCCTCTTTAGTAAACCTCATCATATTCCAGGGGAGCAGCTGCACCATCACTAAAGCTCCTTCTGTCTCCACTTACCAGGACAGCCACAGTCAGACCTGGCTATTATATCCTTCTGTTCCTTCTCTGGATCTGCTGAAGCAGTGACCTGACCATCACAGAGCAGAGGCTATCCCAGATGTGACCTTATTCCTGAGAGAATCTAGGCTACAGCCTGGGGAACAGCCTCAGAGCTGCTACCATGACCTGAGAGAGTCCCATAGGACATGTTGAGTTCTGATTTGGTGATGCTGCTTTCCTCATGGAAAAGTCATTTACCCACAAAATTAACTCTCGCATTTCATAAAGTAGCCACTGAAATAAATGGAAAGACTCTCAGTGATTCTCAGGACTTCTTGCCAGGACTCAGGTTACCTCCAGAAACACCTGCACATCCACTCCCTTGAGCATTTTTAACCATAGGGATATTTTCTGGGTGGTAACCTGATGTTACAAATATACCAGCATGGGCTGTCTACATCCCAAGCCATCCAAGTTTTGCTCTTCTAGTTACCATGCCACCAGCAGTGTTTGGGCTGCCCAAACACTCAGAACATTGTACTACCACAGCACAAATAGAACAAGCCCTTATTTTGCACATAAATAACTAATGCTCCCATTTCACCAGCACACAGCAGCCAAGATGGCAACTTCTGCTCACATGGATAGACACATTTAGGAATCACTGAGATATTTCCTATTTCCTCAACATGTTCACTGACTTGTGCATGCTTCTTACACACTGAGCAGCAGCTGAGCTGTCACCATGCCAGCATTCCTCACTGATACTACCAAGAAGGGTGCCAATGGGTCTGTGTTCCTTATTATCAGTCCTAATTAATGTTCACACAGTGCCACAGATTAAAAATAAATGGCACTGTCTTTGCACTAAAGGTTCCCAGTTGAAATTCAGCAGTCATGGATATGAAAATAAGAAGTGCACAAAGTCGGGGAAAGGGTTAATGTGAGTCCCTGGATGGGCCAAATGCCTGAAATTCAAGAAGGGACTGGGGTGGAGGAAGCACCAGCTGCAGAGGAGATTCTGGGCTGATATTCCCTAGGAGGTGGCTCCTGCAAATTCATTTGTGGTCACTTTGCAGAACTGTGGCTCCTGGGAAGTCAGAAATTTGCCTGTTCACCCTCAGGGTGACAGCTGATGCCATCCCCACCTTGGGCCCCAAGAGATGTGGATACCTGACCATGCCAGACTGACATCGTAATACACTCTGAGAATACTTGTGACAAAAATATCCCCCAAGGAAAGCACTGGGTCCTGATACCCCTGAGACAGATTAGGCTCACTTCAAACTCCATTTGCAACTTGAATCAAACATCCTTGTAGGGTTGGCTCAGTGCCCAAGGACAAACATGTAGATGTGCCCATGTCACTCAGTCAATCATGCACTGCCTTTGCAGGTAAAGTTCCACTTGCACAGCCAACCTAGCACAACCCTCTGCTTTAGGAGACATTTCTTCACACCTCCTTGGTGGGTGACCTGCTTAGCTCTTCTGACCTGCTAAGACCATGTCCTCACATCTACACATCCAAAGCACCATACACACCCACAATATGAGGGAAGCAGAAGGCAGACCCAGGAGAGCTCTATGTCTAACACAAAGATGCTCTGCTTTCACATCCAGATCCACCTCTCACTTCTCAGCCAGGTTACTACAGAAGCAAACTGAAACTTCATTTTGGTTAATGGATGCCTGACTGGTCTTCCAGCAGAAATAGTAAGTCAAGGACTGTCCTTGATGGTTCTAATTTAAGCAGTCTTTATCTTCCCAAAGCAGCACATATTCCTCTCCAGCTGACCTGACCCTTTTCTGTTTTCCTCAGCCAGGGCACTCCTCATATGGGAGCTGGCAGACAGCCAGGCACAAACAGGTGAAGAGAAATAGCAGCAGGGATGGATGGATGGATGGATGGATGGATGGATGGATGGATGGATGGATGGATGGATGGATGGATGGATGGATGGATGGATGGATGGATGGATGGATGGATGGATGGATGGATGGATGGATGGATGGATGGATGGATGGATGGATGGATGGATGGATGGATGGATGGATGGATGGATGGATGGATGGATGGATGGATGGATGGATGGATGGAGGAATTGGCCTTGGCCAGCCTAGAGCTGTCACACAACTGCACTTGGGTCACAACAACCCCATACATTTTGGGGGCAGAGTGGTTTGAGAGGCTGCTCAGCAGAAAGGGACCTGGGGGTGCTGGTTGACAGCCATCTGGAAATGAGCCAGCAGCGTTCCCAGATGGCCAAGAAGGATAATGGAATCCTGACCTGTATCAGCAAGAGTGTGGCCAGCAATTCCAGGGAAGTGATTGTCTCACTGTATTTGGCACTGGTGAGGCTGCACCTCAAGTGCTGTGTTCAGTTTTGGGCCCCTCACTTCAAAAAGGACATTGAGGTGCTGGTTGAAGTCCAGAGAACTGCAACAAAGCTGGTGAAGGGCTTAGAAGACATGTCCTATGAGGAGCAGCTCAGGGAACTCAGGTTGTTTAGTCTGGAGAAGAGGAGGCTCAGGGAGACCTCACTGCTCTTTAGAACCGACAGGAGGTTGTAGTGAGGCGGGGTTGGTCTCTTCTGCTGTGCCTACAGTGAAAGGACAAGAGGATATGGCTTTAAATGGCACCAGTGGAGGTTCAGATTAGATATTCCAAAAAAACCCCAAAACATTAAAAGAGTGGTTAGGCATTGGAATAAGTTGCCCAAGGAGGTGGTGGAGTAACCATCTCTGGAATTGTTCAAGAGGTGTCTGGATGTGGCACTTGGAGGTATGGTTTAGGGGTGATTATGGTTGTGCTGGGTTGACATTTGGACTAGATGATCTCAAAGGTCTCTTTCAACCTCAATGATTTTGTGAACTATTACACTTGTTCACATTGAAATCCTACATTCACACTTGTCTAAAGAAGATAAACTTGTCCCTACTGTTCCCTTTTCCACACTACCTGTTACAGGAAGAAGAGAGTGATGCCTGTTAGTTTTTGTCTTTTCTTTTATACCCTTTTAAAACCGTTTTTATACCCTTCATACATTTTAAAGCCTTTCCCTTTCCTTGTACCCTTCACACACATTCCTTGTACCCCGTACACATATCCCTTGTACCCTAGTGTCATGGTTTGAGCCCGGCCAAATGCCAGGTACCCCCAAATTAACACACCCACACTCAGGGCTCATGAGTTGAGATAAGGAAACCC
>VZRN01006619.1:547756-808744 GCA_013397935.1 Dasyornis broadbenti | reverse complement strand
AGCGGGACATGGTGAAGGCTTCGAGAAGCTTCACAGAGGAGCCATCTTTGTGGCCCCCCCCACTAGAAAAACCTGGGCCAAGCTAAACCACGACACCTAGTCCCACATACTTATAATTCTGGTAGTCTGATAATTAGCTTATTTTGGGGGTCCTAAAAAGTGAGAAGATGAAACACACGCAGTAAAATGTCAACAGCTCTACACTATCTCAGAACTACAGGCTCCAGCCTTGGATGGAACCTCTCTCTGGAACATATTTTGTAAACTGAATTGTAATCTCATGTGGCGGGGGGTGTAAGTAGAATAGGGGGACAGTTACTTCATCTATTAAATTTCTTATTGGGGCATTTTAGATAGATATGCTAATTTGTGAAGTCCATAAAAATTGTATACTCAGGGTGCTGGGGGGTGCTTGGCTCGTGCTTGTGCTTGGTATGCTCGGGATGTGGGCTGCCCGGGTGCTTTTGCCGTATTTCCATCTGTGACGAGCTGTGCACCTAGGATCCTATTAAAACCAAGGTAAAATACCCTTTCCCTTTTACTGCTGTGTCTGCCTCATATTTTTTACCAGCCGAAAAGGCAACAATAGAAATGCTAAAATAGCTCCATTACTGATGGAGAGACCTTGTTAAATATTGGGATTGTTATGATAATGCACGTGATGCCTACTAAAGCCTGACATTCCCAGTAAAACTACCAGCAGTGAAGGGTCTTCACAGAGTTATGTTTACATGGACATCTTTGAGTATCATATTTAAAGTCCATTCAAGATTAGGCAGGTACTTAACCCTTCCCAGGATTACTATTCCAGACTCTCTTCAAACTCAGGCAGAATTCCATCAATTTACACTCAAGCCAACACTTAAAAGTTTTCTTCCCAGCCCTTCAGAACAGAGAATGCTTTTGTAGCTGCTATAAAAAATACTCCACAGCTCTGCAGCTATTTTAGGAAGCAAATTCGTTGCAGGTAGAGGTTTACTAAGCTGGTCTGTTCTACTTCACGCTGCCTTCAGTGGAGCTGTCGGGCCCAGAGTGCTGATCAGAGCGGGGAATTTATTGCCACCGAGACAATGTTAGAAAGGGGGTCTGCGTGGAGAATGTGCAGGGCTGGTGTGGGGCCCTGACCCATTGTGAGAAGCTGCAGTCAACAAGAACACTGTGCCTGGCACACCCCAAGAGGCTCTGGGCAGCTGCCTGTGAGAGATAGCGTTTCGTGGGCCTCGCCAGAGACATTTGCTTTGCCGCTGCTCCTCCCCTCTCCGTGCTCCAGCTCAGCAGCACCGCAGGAGAAAACAGCCCACGGCACTGAGCTTACTCCCAGGGCTGGCACAGCCCACGGCTTCATCACACGTTTGGGGAAAAAGAAATAATTCATCAAAGTGTGATACTGAGGGAAATGAAATCCGTGCCTTTTAGAGAAGAAAACATTCCTGTTCTGTGACCGGGTCAGATCTTCACTCAGCTTCACTGCTCCAAAAAGGCAGAGCTCAGGGTCTGTGCGCCCTGATGTTTTCCTATCCAGGACTGACCATATAGCTCTGGCTTTGAGAGCTCTGTTTTTTTCCAAGCCAAACAAATGGCAATTTGAAAACTAAATGGTATGTTTTAGATGGGAAGGGCTGCTTTTCCTGACTCTAGAGAGGGGGATGTTTATGTGGGAAAAGGCTTTTTCAGAAGCACTGATATTATATTCTAGAGATGACAGATGGTCTAAAATCTGCATTGTGATTTTAGCCTACAGATGTATGGTAGGCTCATGATATGAAAAGGAACAGAAAAACTTATAACCTAACCAAACTAATTTCTAGGCTAAAAAAAGGTATAAAATATGGACTGCGTATCAACAGAGAAGATCTGTATTATTTTCATAAAAAAACACATCATGCTGCAAGGATTATTTTGGAATTATTTTGACTGATACTACATGAATCACCTTTTAGGAAGCATAACCACATACAGAAATCTGAATTGAAAGCATAATCCTACTACATTCTGTGTATCCAAAAACTCAGTTCAGATTATGGAAGACTTCCACCATCAAACCATATGTGCTACCACTGTCTGAGTAAGTAGTGAGAAACACAAAAGCCCCTGTTCATCTACCCCTTGCTGAAAGACAGCTATAGACTTCTTGTGGTGTACTTATGGGACAGAAAATGGGAATAAAAAATTAAATGAAACTATAGCACATCCAAATGAATTGCAACATAATCTCCTTAGAGTATTGTTACTTCAGCTTCCCCGGGACAGAACATTACTACAAGTACTTCACTAAATGCAAGGAATATTTCAGCTCAATGTAATTTAAAAATTAAACTAGAAAATCTCTTTGGCCTAAATATTCACCTAAAGCCATGAAAAATATTGACTTCCATGGATTACCAATGATTCAATCCACTGTAACAAATCAAGCAATTCCAAGGCTGCTGTGAGTACCACTGGGTCTTGGAGCTCTCCACAAGCTCTTGGAGGAGGATAAACCGTGGGTAGACCTCTTCCCTAGCCAAGGAGAGCAGTTTGGTACAGAAACAGGTATCAGGCATAGTCATGGCCAGCTTGGTGCAAAACAGCCTGAGGTGAAATCTTACTACTGTTCCAAACCCCCTGCCATGGACAGGGACACCTTCCACTACTGTGGTGGATATGGTGGATGCTGGTAAATTAAGAGTAAACAGAATAATTCCTTCCACCAGGAACTGACTTTTCTTACATCTCTGAGGACTCCAGAACACGAACCAGAAAAACCAGAAAACCAAACATTTTGAGGGACCAGCCTCACTGAAAACAAGCAGGACCCAACTCAGTCATAACCTCTATGTTCTGGAGTCAATATCTATCTCCTAGTTAAACAAACAAACAAAAACCCCATACACACCTTTAAAACATTTCTTCTAATTTTGATAACACATTTCAAAGAAGGATTTCAAAGTGCAAAATAAATATTATTGATGTGAATATCAAAGCTGGTGGCATTACTATTGACTTCTGATTATTTCCATTTCATTAGTTTTATGTCTACTTTAAATTATAAGAAAGTAAGACTTATTAAAATTATACAGGGAGCTCATATAAGGAACGTTAACAGTGCCCAGTTTTCAACTCCAGTTTTAAAGCAAGAGTGTAGGAAAGCTAAGAAAAGATGATTCTACAGGTAATTTCAGAATATTCAGCCCAGCTCCATGCTTTGGTTAGCACGGGTATCAGAATGCCACATGCTAAATATAACAGCTGTGACATTGTCAGGAGTTCACAGGCCATGCAGACCAAGCTTCTCGTTCTGGCCCATAGACATAGATTGGTATTTCTTCTGGGTACTAGAAACATTTTAGGGAGTGGCTGGGCACCTGCTTTCTTACTAAGACCTGCATAATTTTTATTTTAAAACAAAAGAAAATAAGAACTGTCATACAGCTTGAGAAAGAGAGACTTCTAGTCTTTTCTCACATGTATTTGACAAGGGTTTTTAGTGTGAATTTAATAGAGTTCTTTCCTCTAGGGTCTTTTCTCATTTCATTCATCCTTTTTAATCCCTCCATTTTATACAGCTAATAACAGTATTGGAATGAAATGCATGGTGCAACTGAGATAAACACAAAGGGAGAGATCTCCAGCTGGAGCTGAACTGATATAGAGCAGCCTCCAGTGTAACCCAGACATAAAGGAGAGGAAAGCAGAAGGAAACAAGCCTCTGTTCTGAAGCCACAGACCACTAATGAATAATCAATCAGATCTGCTGGCTACACCTCTGAATTCAGCTTCAACTACCAGGACAACTATTTGTCTCTAATTAAAATAAATCAGAAGAAAAACGACCATTCAGTGGCTGATTCTAAATCATAGTGTTAGGATAAGTGCTACAAAACAGCAGGTGCAGAAGCCTAAATAATACCCTGACCTGGTACCTCTTAGGGCTGTCCCAGGGCAGCGTCAGCCCCACAGGGGTGACACCCATCATGACACGTTAATGGGAGAGGCTCCCCAGAGCACTGCACAGACTAGAGGTGGTTAGTATTTACCTGGGTATGAGACTCATTATGGGATGCATGGGCAGACAGTGGACTAGGGCTCACACATGAAATGAAAAGCACACCAAGGTGACAGTACAGTGGCACCTCTTGTTTCACATCTTCTCCTTCACATACTCACTCACAATGGTCATGATGTAAAATACCTACTGAACCTCTGAAGTTCTCCTGAAGAATACATAGGACATCCAGCACTTTGGCTTCTGAGCTTCCAAGGAGCTGGAAGCTCTTCACTGCAGAGCAAGAGCATTTCCTTCAGGGCTGAATCTGGAGGAACCAGACTCACCCAGGAACAAAGGAGAAGCACCGATCCCCTGCCAGAGATAAATCATGAGCCCATTTGCTCCCATATCAACAAACAGAAGCTGGGATGTTTAGAAATCCCATCAATACTAAACCAAACCCCTGCATACACCTTTCTTCCTCACTCTCTCCCACCTGGGAAAAGAGAGAGCAAAACTCACATGACAGATACCATTTAGTATGGAAACTGTCAAGTGAAAGAATGGTGAATGTAATGTAAGAAATACAAACATGTCCTTTAGACTAGAATCACTGAATAATTTAGGTAGCAAGAGATCTCTACAAGTCTTTAATCCAAAATAGGACTGAGTTTACATGAAGCTGACCCAGGCGCCATCCAGTGAAGTTTTCATTATCTCCATCTCCGGACTCCTGTTTGTGTTTTCTTACTCTTGCTTTGAAGAATTCTTTTCTTTATATTTAATCAGAATTTCTGTTGCTGCAACTTTTTTCCATTGCCTCTCCCCCTTTTGCTGTGCCTCCACAGCCTTCTCTGTAGCAATCTACCACATTTTTGAAGACAGCAATGACATCTCCCCTTCACCATTTCTTTTTAAGGCTGAACAAACATCTCACTCATCTCTCCTGGTGCACCATGTGCTCCAGTCCGCTTCTGCTGGACTCACTGCACTTTGCCAGTGCTCTCCTTATACCAGGGAAACCCAAATGGGATACTCTACTCCAGGCAGACATCCCCTCACAGTTGCCAAATAGAAGGGAACAATCACTTTCATCAGCCTGCTGGATAATCCTCTTACTAACCCAACCCTTTGTGAGATCTGGAAGAGAACAACACTGCATCATTCCTATGACGAGAGGTACAGAAGCACCAGGGATCCACTCCCTGAATGATGAGGAGATCCTTCATTGCTGCTCGAAGAACCTTCTTCCTCAGCCCCACCCCTTCCTTTGCAACTGGTGCTGCCCCAAGGAGCTAAGCTGGGAAATACGCACTTGATTGCTAAGAGAAGCACGTGAAGAATAGCACCACATTGTCTTAACTCTGGGACTTAACACAGACCAGGTGTCTGTTAAGCAAAGAGCTTCAAAACGAGGGACAGGGAGATGAAATGAATATTTACAAATTCTGCTTTAATTCTGTTGCTTAGCCATTTTTGGCGAGCTAGAGGAATAGCTAGATTTCTCTTATCTCTACAGCCACATACTCACATACAAGGCTTTGTGTCATTAACTCTGCAGTTTACTATTATGGTTTTATGGTAATGTTGTTGAATGATCTATTCTTACATAAAGCCATGAGCAGAGAGGTCATTATCAGCTTATTTACCCCCATGCCAAACACCATGGCCCATGCATATCTAGAGATAAAATGACACGTTCTTTCCTCTTCTGGAGCTGGGAACCTCACAGGAAAAGTAAATTACCCATACATGGCTAATAGTCATGCTATGACAATTTTTTAAAGGATCAGAGGCTGCAAAGCCTTGATCAAGTTAAAATTGATTTAAATGGCTTTCTTAAAAGACAGTCTCCTCCAGAGCCCCTAAATTCATCCTTTAGAATTTGGAGAATTGTATTTTCAGGTTAAATGAAGAAAGATTAAATGAAACTGGTCCTAAGAAGAGTTATATTCAGCACTCCCGAAGGGTTGATCTATGTTAGTAACAGTACAAATACACACTCCAAGGTCCAGGAATCTTCAATTTCTCTGACCTAATCATTCTAAGAGGTTTTTCAGGACTATAACTGGGCACAAAGCAGTACCCTAGGCACAGAAATACCGGCACCTCTGTAAGTCTTGCCATCCTCGACTAGTTCTCTCCAAGTCTTTGGGAAATAGTTGAGTTCTCAGACCCCCTTGTACATTTTGGTTCAGCTGAGCATTCCCCTGGTTGGACATCCATCATGCAGTGCTGACACACAAAAGCTGCATCTGTTGTGCTTTTAACTTGCTGGGGTTGGGCAGGACATTGTCACTGTTTCTGGCTCAGAGCATACCAGCACACAGCGTGGGTGGACTAATATACCCCAGGTGGAGATTCAATTGCCCAGCCTCCAAAATTCGTGCCATTCCCTCAGTAACACTTGCATATTGCCCAGAACTGCAGTTCAAGTAAAATATTTCTGACTTGCAATTCACTTTACAGGTGCATGGGACATGCAATTTGTACAGAGCATTCTAAAATATCTTTGGTTTTGCTTGACAAAACGTATGTACAAGTGTATGTACATCAAGACAGAAATACTGGAATTTGGATATATTTCCTTAGCCACTCTGGTATGTTTCTTAAAATGCAAGGCTTCTCTTCTGAACTTTGAAATCTCTCTACACCTATTTAACTTTCCTACATCATGATCCACCTCACAATTAAATATATTTCTGCTACAAAGAGACAATTCCTTCCCTACTCCTCCCAAATAACTTTATCTTGTTAAGTACCTAAAAGTTTTGTATTTCTTGACCAATATTCAATTTATTTTTTAATTTCTGATATTTTTCCAATCTTACCATAGCTTTTCCCTGAAGCTAAACATGTTAAACACTTTCCTGTTACACCAAATACTAGATTTCTATCCCTGTATTATTCTAGTAAGTGACATTTGGGTCTTTAACTAAATGTAAGAGAGAGAAAGGGGCTTCTTTTCACTTCCACCAATTTTCACAGCACAACTACTATTCACCTCCATTGTATTTTTTAACAACCAGCTATTACCTAAAGTGCAGGCAAGACTCACTAGCAAGGAGAGGTATCTGCTGAAGCATTTCATTGCACAGCACTTCATACTGAGAGCTTTACAATGACATCTGACAGTTTGAGATTTTGAACAAATAGATACCTAGTGTAAAAAGCTTTACAGAAACCTGAGATGACAAATACCTACACGTCCCATTGACCATGCTGGAAATTAAATGGTTCTCACCACTGGAAATCAGCAGCTTGGTTACAGCCCAGGCAGTGTGAGATCTAGAAAGAGAAGTCGCAGTTTCCAGGCGCTGCTTCTGTGCCAGCCTTTACATCATTACACAGTGAGACAATCTCACTGTGAGCATATCTTAGCAGTTCCCACATTTCCTCATTTATTCTCATCAGGTGATTTCTTGGAAGTGATTACAGGAACATTTCCATTCAAAATAAATTATCAGGTAACACTTTCTCAAGAAAAGAGCATGCAAACAGCCTTGCAGGTTCAGAGTACAAATCAAAATATCTCATGTCCACAGATATATGCAATATATGTACATATTATAAAAGTTGGGATTTAAAATCCAGTTTCACAATTTGGTGAAGAGATGAAGGGGTTTGACTCAGGTTTTCTTAATGCCTCTGGACAACAGTATTGCTATCCAGATACTCAATCCTCCTTCTGACAGAAGATGTCATGTACCTATTTGCATTCAATTTTGATCTCTCCCAGGTTTCTCGTATCTCACTGAATTTCAGACTTCAGCTGAGAGCCTTAGAGAGTAAAAGGGATAAGTCATGCAGCTTTCTTCTATTCTGCATTTCCCCAAACACAAATGCGATCAGATCAAAGTCTGTGACACAGGCACAGCTCCATTCCTTCACCATGAGGAATAGCACTTTGTCTCAGGCTTGGGTAAAAAGCCAGTGCATTGAACAATTCTGAATAGAAAAGGCTTTGCCTTTCATCTTTCTTTCGGCTTAGCAACTTCACCTCTTTCCCATTCTCACCTTCCCTCTCACACATATACCTCGCAGCTGGCAGCTACTCAAAATATAAAATAAAATAAAATATAAACTGAGGCTTAGGAACCAGATGGAGACTTCACAGAAATAACTTGAGAGGAAAGCAAAGAGGAAGACAGCCAATTCTTCTAGGACCATTTCAGAGATTTCTAAATAAGCAGCTGCTTGAGAAGGCAGCTTGTACTTTTTGTGGGAACGCCCACACTGTGTGCTATCTCATGTATGCTTTTCCATCATTTCTTATTCATTAATACTGCTGGCTTAAATGCCACAGTCCAGTCTTTGTTCTTTTTCCCAGGCAAGGGGATTCACACCGAAGGATGACAATGTTGCAAGTGCCACTCTACAGAAACAAAGCATTGCTATTTTGAAATGAAATAGTTAAACTGCTTCAGACACATGTAGCTTTATAAAATGTGTCTGGAGAATTGGATTTACACAGACTTCAGCCATTCACGGCCTGACTGCCCAGAACGAGGTTCTTGGTTCAAAGAATATACATAAATTATAATAGTGTTTGAATAGGGACCTGATTTGTTACAGCCAAGTATCTGCAAACCTCAGCAGAATAATAACTGAAAAAGATGAAATAATAACTGAAAAAAATGAAATTGAGTTATTCCAATGGCTGTATAGCACATCTGAGTGCAAAAACCTCAGGACACACTATATCAAAGAGATGAAAAATATCTAATCTATAAGTAAATCCTTGGGGGTGAGGGGTGTGATTTTACAGAATGAGTTTACACGACATTGAATGTGAATTACCACAAACTACACAAAAAGCAGACTGGTTCACTTTCAAGTACCATGCAAAATCAGGCATAGTATTTATAAACTTAAAATGCATGTCCTGCCTCATGGCCAACAGGCAAGAATCTTTCATTGGCTGTTTGCAATCTCTCAAGCAGCTCTGCTGATTCTGCAGTGATCTAGGAATAACATGTAGGAACAGGCATAGGATGTGTATCATCAATGACGTATGTCACATCCCCTCAGGCCCTGGAAATGGCTGTCGGTGAGCTGTTGGGATTCTCAGTTCTGGAAAGCCTGCAAAGCAGCACTGGTTGAAGACAGCCAGGATCAGGGATGTGAGCTCAGAGCTCATGGCAACAGCCATGGTTAGCCAGCACCCTCTGTAACAGAGCTTCACACAAGGGTACAGGCATGGAGCATGAGAGGTTACAGAGTTTCTACCTGTCTGATATGATTAAAGTAGCTTTAAAAATGTATGTGCTAGGGTGCAACAAGGCATTAGGATTCTTTAGATTGAACCTAAAGAGAAGGTGGTCATGCTCTTCATCCTCAGCATTCAGTGGGTATTAACACTTCTTAGAGAAAAGCTCGATAGTAAAGCTCATCAGAGCTCCAGAGCTGAGGTCAGAGGTGTCTTGATTATGAGCTTTGGGATGGCCCATTCGATTGCCTTTGGTTGCTGAAGGGCAGGGAAAGCCATATTCCTACTTAGTGATGAAATTCCCAATACTAAAATGAAAAGCAAAAATAACTGTCCTGAGAGAATCATGCTTTTAGAAGCCCTTTATCCTTGATCTGTCACCACTCAAAGGGCAGTTTAACTTGAAACTCATAAAGAACACAAGTCCTCCATTGAACTGGCCAACTTCTGTCCCATAATAATCAATTTTCTAGGATGCAGCTGGCACCCTCTACAAGGTCCTCACCATTCTGAGGTACAAACACAACCTTAGGTCTCCCACTTGGGTAGATTTACACTACTCACCGACCTCAGCAAAGTGGCACCAGTTGACACAACTGGAAGCTCTGGTATTGCCTTAGGGATGAGAAAATTATTGATGTTTGCATTGAAAATCTGCATTTTTCAGCTATTTATTTTGTTTGTCTGCAGGACATCCAGCCTTAATTCTTCAGGTTTACCACAAGCCAGGACCAGGAATTTTTGTGGCAGTTCTTGCTACGATTTAGCAATGGACCACTTAGCCTACTTATAAGGGCAAAATAGAGATGCTGTAATTATTCCAGATATGAACTTTCTTTTTCCCTTCATGTACTGTGACTTTTTTCTTAGAAGGTTCCATTAAGAAGCTTTCTATTGAATTCCATCTTTCTTGTTTGGATGATCACACTTCATTTCACACAGATTCTGTAACTCTGATCATGTGGCTGTAAGGCTTTTTTTAGCACATAAAATGATAAACTTATTTGATTCCTAGATTAGAGGGAAAGAATTTGTGCAATTCCTGATGGGTTGAAGAATCTCCAAACCTTCTAAGTGAATGTGTGGTTCCTCAATTATCTCTAAGTGTTCAGGTGCTAAGAATTCCCATCTTAGAGTCAGGTGTAACAGAATACACCATTCACAAGGATCTCACAATGCTGTCCGAATACAAATGAAATCAGTTTTACTCAGCACAATGAGATGGGAGATCACAAGCAGACACAAGGACAAGCAGTAGAACTCAAGGGTTCTTGTAGACTTGTTCAAAATTACCACAGAAGTCTCTGTTGCAGGCTCATGACAGTTACAGCTATATAAATATCCAGATATGGAGATATCTGTGAGATAGATTATATCCTGAGAAAGCATCATTAGACCTCAGGTTCTCCATAAATCACTAGAGTCAGCAGGGGATTGGTTTGACTGATTGCACTCTGACAGCTATGAAAAAAGGTGAGCACAGTATAACAAGCATGAGAAAATTTCTACAACATTTATACAGGGAACCATCTACTCTTAGTTCAGTGTCTGTGTTTTTAAGGTATGTTTTAAAATAGCAGCTTCCTCTCCGCATTTGATCCTATGAGAAAGACCCTTTCTGTATATAGGACAGCAGAGTGTGTTGCCATGGAAATTATTATGATCTACTTAAATTCAACAAATCCAGCCTTATGGGGTATATTCCCCAGAGTATCTCAATTTAATAATTAATGTTCTTTCTAAACAGCAACATCTTTTTGTTTTGACTGAAATCTTTATAAGCAGAATGAAAACAATAAACCTGGAAAGCAGAGTCCTTTGTTCAGCTACAAAACAAGTACAATTAAGCCAGGGAAAATGCAAACAGCCTCAAGGCTGCCCTGACACTGTGCTTCAACTCAGACCTAGACAAATTGTTTGGAAGGGGGAAAGTCTCATTCAGTGCCTGTGTCCATCATGCCTTTGGCCTCTCTGCTGTGATTTCCAGCAAAAAATACCAGCTAGGATAGTGGGCTTTTTAGCAGAGGAACGTGTTCAGTGGAATGTAAACACTGACCATCAATTCATTTTCTTACAACCACCTGTCCTGAGCTCATTCTCAAGTCAAACCACTCAATCTTTTCCCATAAAATATGTGATTAAACCCAAAGTCTTTCAGCCTAAAGGCAGCTCCAGCATTCATCTCTTTCTTTCACGTGTCACCATGAATTCTGCAGGTAGATTTTAGGAGCCAGAAGATGTTATTGAGCCTGATCTTACACCGGGGATAGTTTCTTGTGGGTCACATAATCTGAGTGGCTCATAGGTCCAAGTCCACAGCAGAAGAGGTAGCAGGAAAAGAAGAACCCTTCCATGAGCAGAATGAGGCTCAAGAGCCTCAAACTGCTCATCCACAAAAGGGCCTAAGGCAGAGTATGGCCCAGAGCAGTCCTGTGGGAACTGCCCAAGCTAGAACAACCACCTCATCACAAGGGCTGTTTGATGTGACCTGCAGCCTGAGCGAGCTGCTCTCGCCACGCGCTCACAGCATCAGAGCACTTGTGTTGAAGACATCAAGACAAAGGTGACCATGAAATATTGTGGTGAATGGAGACAGGTATTGTCTTCCTGTGATTGCTCTGCTCTTTACCATCACCAGCTGTTTCCCACTTATCCTCCCTGGAAGGGTGTTCTTCCTGAAACGCCATACAAGATTCCTGGTTTCACTTCTCCCTGAACGCTCTTCAGGGACTGACAGCAGGAGAGCTCTGCCACAAGAGAAACTTGTCTATGTAAAATATCCCAGAGCAGCCCTGGACTTCTGACCATTGGTTTGGAAATTTCAGCTCAAAATTCATATTTACCTTGCCCCTCCAATTCTGCTCCAGTGGGGGTACCTCATTCCCACATCAGGATCTACCACGTGTAAAACAGAACTGGTGGGGTCACCGAGACTATTTTACAGGTACCAAATTAAGAAAGAATAAATATTTTTCCCTCTTCCCACAGGGAATTTACAGCACTGCACTGAATCTGGGCTCTTGGTATTCTCATATAAAATCTGCAGCACAAGCCCTTTCCTTGTATGAGGTTGGTTATTGGTCACAAGCCTCCCTCCAAAACATGAGGCAAGAAATGTCTATCAGTGTTTGGCTTTCCTCTGTAAACACTTATTTATAAGCTGGAAACAAGAAATAGAATGAATGAGCTGAATGAAAGGAAGCAGCAGTATGAACTCAACAGAACAGAAGTGTTTCTTCTGCAGGAGCTGCAACTGTTTGTTGATGCTGATAGCATTGGATTGCCAGGTAGATTCACAGACAGGTACACACGTTGTCCTGGCATCCCTGGGGCCCATCCAAAAAGGCACAACATTCCAGACATGAGGGGATTCTTTGTAGCTCCTCACAAATAGGTTCTTCAATACTGGTTTTGTTCTCCTGTAAAATTTGCCATCTTTGGAAAGCAAAATACTACCAGTGGCTCCATGAGAGAGAAAGAGGAGAGACTGCAGCTTTATTGACCGGTTGATTGATTCTTTCTTTGAAACTGGATGTTTATTTATTAGTAATTAGTACATGAGCAGTTAGGGATGCAGCAAGTGGCACTTGAAGAAACAAGCCTTTCCTAAGCATGACACCAGCTGTCCCCCTGTCATTGCCAAGAATAAATCTCCAACTTGACATCCAATCCTCTGCCTCCATATTAACGTGTGTCCCTTCTGAAACATAATCCTTGCTCTTCATTTTTACTTACTGTACAACAACTTCTCTCCTTCTTTGATGCCATCCCTGCCCCTCTTCTGGCTCTGCGACCACTTTTACCAGCATGCAGGTTGCTGTTTTACCACCTACCGCAAGTTAAAATCCCTTGCCCTCCCCTTCTCTTGCAAAATGTGTCTACAAGCAACAAATAGCAGGGTACTCTGCTAAGGAGTTATGCCCGTTCTGAGGCTCACAGCAGAAGATGGAGTGGTTCTGTGTACAAGGCTTGGGAAAGTACCACCCATGTTTCTAGCTCTGGCATGGTGCTCTGGGTCTGGAGTGCTTTCCCAAGTTCTACCTGTGGAATGAGCAGGCGTGTACTGTTAATCTCAGTCATTCTCTTCAAAAGCACAGAAGTCATGGGAAGACAAACACAATCTTCATTTTGTCACTTCTTCTAGCTCTTTCTCACCACTCTGCTCACCATCTGTTTTGCCTGTATTGTATCCGTTTAAATTAGGAGCTCCTCAGAGCAGGAATTTTGTCTTACTACATGCATGTGAAATGCCAAACAGAGCATGAACACTGCACCAGCAGTAGTGTCACAGTGAAATTACTGAGGAGCATAGGATCAGTCTCAAAAATTATTCTCCTAGAATGCAGAGTTGCATGTATTCACACCTTATTTTTTTTTCTATTACTACAGAATGTATAAGAACCAACTAGAGACTAACCTCCATTGTCTAGGTATTGTAAAATAAAAAATACTAAATGAGACCTGCTGCCCAAAAGAGTTTGCAATCTAAGTAGCATACCAATGATAACAAAAGTATGTGGCACCTTCCCCTACAAAAAGCAGCATGTGATAAACTTCAACCACACAGGTGATCGAAGTGACATTTTGCCGTATGAGTGTTTTGCTTGCGAAGAGCCTGATTACATGGATGCATCCCTCCATTAGGCCATTTCACCTAACAACACCTAACTGAAATCTGAGTAGCCCCAATGCAGTCAAGTGGACAAGACAACAAAAGGAAATCTAGACTCAGATCCTTGTTGCCTAATGAGGACATGGAAGAAATTTTGTCATTCAAAAGTTTTGCAGCAATCCAAACTGGCCAATACTTCTGCAGCACTCAGGTCTTCCTCCACCTTTATGATTAGGCTGAAAGTTCCCAAGTATCAGCTCTGTCTGCTGAGGGCATGGTAGCAGAAACACAAATGCAGTGCTCAGAACCAACTGCTCAGGAAGCAGGAGGCATGATTGTATCTCGTCCTCCTTCCAATTTGTACCAAGTATTTCCTCTTGACCCAACAGGTCTCCCTGTAACACACAACTTCTGATGGAAGCTCCTCAGACATGCCAGTCTCCCTCTGTTAACTGTAGTAAGAGCACAGAAGAGTTTCTCAGCCTTTCCTAATCACTGGACCATCCAAACTTTTAAAAGAGACACACAGCTCATTTTGTATCCTACTGTTGCTTAAGGAGAGATGACAAATAATAAGTCACATGGAACTGGCCAAATATTGAAGTGTTAATATTTTACAAAACTGTAATTAAGTAGATATAATTACAAAACTTGTAACTAAAAAAGTAAAGTTAAAAAATGGTATCTTCTGTCTAAAAAGGGAAGTATATAACTGTCTGTGTGAGGGCTTCTGGTTTAGAGCTGGAACATTTCCATTGACTGACTGATGTTTAGAAGACTGCCAGCCATCTGTGGACCACAAGTCGAGTACCTTGGATCTAAATTTCCCTCCTGAGACTAAGAAACCAATTTTAGGCAGTGTAGTGTCTGACTTAGTAGCCTGTATTAGGCAGCCTGGCTGTTGCTTTTTGCTGTATGTGACAGTAAGGACAGCACTGAGGATCTGAAAGGGAATAGGTAATGATTCAAAATACTTCAGCCTTTGCTTGTTTGACTGCTTCAGGTAGCAAATATTTAAGTCTGTAGTTTTGCTCTCTCACACTCATCAAAAATCCATTTAAAAAGCCACACACACAGTTCCCAATTCCCTTTATCAGGTTCCATTTTATTAATTTATTGAGCAAGGAGCCTGGAGGAAATAAATGACTTGTTACTCTGTGGAATATTGGACACATCACTTGATCTCTGTGTGTCTCAGCATCCTTACCTGTACAATGGCAGTAAAAATCGTTCTGATGACACAACACTAAATTAATGCTTCAAAATGCTTTAATACAGTGAATGGAAAGGGTCCCACTAAGGCAAAATGCTGTACAAAGGCAGCTGCAAAGGCCAAGCCCCTTGGCTATATTCCATAGCTTCCAGGCTGGTAAAACATCCTTCCTTACCACACCAGAACCAGTAAGATCTGTGATGTGCACACCAGAAAAACTTCCCCGTTGGGGCCACGAGCATTTCCAGCACATCTGTGCTTGGGCAGGAGAATCTGGGTCACGGCTGCCAGAGCAGCAGGCAGTGCTGTCCCCTGCAGCGTGATCACACGGTCACATTTCACATCAAGGGCACAGCAAATGTCGCACCTGCGCTGAGCGCTCCTCTGTCACTTACTGTCACCAACAGGTTCTGCCCCCTCAGCAGAGCCAAAGGCTGCAGCAGGGATGCACATGGTAGACGCCAAACTGAGCTGGCAGCCACAGAGACCACATGCTCTTCACACAAAGGACTGCAGCCTCTGTTTTGGAGGGATTACACCACCTTTTTTATAGGCAAAGTTTATTAGCAAACTCTGCAAGTATGACAGGTGGTCTGCCCTTCCCACTTCCCAGCTCCATAGCACAGAAGAGTTTACTGCAAACTCATGCCACAGCCTTGGCTGGGAGCTCAAGCTGTTGTTTGGGTCCTTTGCTGTATATTCAGATAATTTTACACTGCTGGTACAAGGCCTGTAGAGAGCAATGAACACTTGAATCCTTCATGTCACCTACCAGTACCAAGTAAATAAAGCAGGCTGTGAAGGACCTTCACATATGTGATGTATGTTAACTGCAGTGCAAATGCTGATGTATCAATAACCAATACATGATATATATCAACTGAAACACTATCGCTGATGAATCAATAACCAACAGCTTGAAGCTGTGCTCTGCTTTTATGAGAGCAGCCCTTGCCTGTTTGAGTGGATCCTGTCTCTGCCTCTCATAAAGACACAAGTTATCATTTTCTACCATCAGATAAAATCCATGACATGACTTTTCAGGTTTTGTTTTATTCATAAATTTCTTCAGGCTTCCCATACACATGAAAAGAAGGAGAGGGAAGGATCTGCTAACTTTCTTTAAAACAGAAATTCTTTACTGATATAAAGATGAAATCAATGTCTGACTCAACAGCACTATGGATTGACACCAGATGAGGATGGGGGTGGCCGATCTCACACAGCCTTGCTAAAATGGCATCACAATAACCAAGAAAGAGAAAGCTGACAAACTGTGACAGAGAAGGAAATTTCATGCATCAGTTTAAAGAACTCTTTGGTTCCCCTTTGATTTTGTTCAGAATCCAACTACTTCCAGGGACAGACGGAAGAAAGGATACCTCTGACAATCCCCAAATCCCTGTTACTTCCACACAAGGATGGGAATTCCCAATGAACATATCTAAGGCTGCCATTCTCTTCCACATCAAAACATAAGAGAACAGAGAGGCCATTAATGACATTCTGATTTAAAAGAAAATAAATGTAGGCCAAAAAAAGCATAATTAAGGCTGTGGATTTTTGCCATGAAGAACATACTTAACCATTTTATAATAATCTGCAATGCACTTCCTAAGTTTCTCACAGGAGGAATTCAAATGCCTAAGTCACCGCACAGTGTCATCTCATCTACTGATAACCTGTCTAACCCAGACTCATTGCTACTGACATTTCCTTCCTCTGCCATGTGTTCCAGATTGAAAGGCTTTCAACAGATATTGTGACGTGCCTAACTTTCCGAATGAGAGCCAAAAACCTTTATTTCTGTTCTGCATGATCCCAAGCCCATAAACCAAGTTTCACATTTCTAAGAAAGGACAGGATTCCCATGTCAATACAATAGGCTGCATTTATATACACCACTTTTAACTTCAAAGTGCCTGTAGACATTGGTAGGACAGACTGTTGGTCCCTTCTGGTCTGCCTCAAGAAACTGTTCATTACACTGTTAGAATAGTTCATTACACTTCACAGATGAGGAAACAGATACAGGTGCTCCAGGATGTCCTTTGAGATGTACTCAGAGAAGAAGAATTAAAAAGGTGCTGTAATTAACCCAAAAATAACAATGTTACCCCATTCCAGTTATTCTGAGAGACATAGGAACAAGTAACTCCACGATGCAACAATTACGATTTCAATGATCACAGGCATTCCTTGGTGGAAAAGTCACCTGCAATCCACCGCCATGAGAACAAAAAAATCTCGATTTTGTTCTCAATGAGATGAGTAGAAAAATACCTGGGAGTAGTGCCACAGGAGAATGAGAACTGAGCTCTTAGAGAAAAAAGATATCTGGGGACAGGACTATCTTTTTGTTTTGAATTTGTACAGAACCTAGTGCAGTTTCTGAACGTAATAAAGTCTTTGACTTTAACACACAGCTATGGCAGTGTAAGATGCTGCTCTGAAGTTATCATTTCTCTTTTGTGGGTTCCCAGCACAGAGCTCTGCAGGCAGAACAGAACCAGCCAGCACTCTGGAAATAAAGCCCAAACACTAAAGGTGAAATGAGGTAAGAGAAGGTTTGCAGCCTGACTTCTGGCTGAAAAAGGTGAGAAGTGCTGTCAGGCTCTTCTCCTTCAGCAACATTTTAGAAACAGAAGCTGCCAGGACAGAGCCAGTAACAACCAAATCAGAGACAGTGGAAGCAGCAAAGCACCAAAGAGACAAAGCAAAGGCTTGCTTTTTGTTTTACAGCCCTTTCTGTTAGCTGAGTCATATCACACACAACCCTGTGGAGATCAGCAGAAGTCGTAAGAACACAAAGCAATATTCACAGTGTGACTAAAGCATACCACACCACTTTCCTCATAATCCTTATCAGCTAATAAGATTTAATGAAAAAACAACTACATAGAGACAAGCAGGGGAGCAAAAAAGCCCAACCAGGTGGCCATTCTACTTAAAGCACAGGTATCTGTACTGATGGATTTACTAGTGATGCATAATGAGACGGCAAATCGGATTAGATAGATTAAATCTTTGCCATGATCCTAATCTGAAGACCACTGTACACCAAGGAGTCAGGGCTCCAACTCACAGTTACCCTGAATGGGTGCAGGTCTGTGGTGTGCTAGAGGTGTATCCTGGCTGTCTGGCCTGTGTTGGGATGCACATACCTCTTGGATGCAGGACCAACTCGCTCATCACCTGAAATTAAACCACCTGCCCATCTTTGTCTTCATCTAAGTGTAGCAGCAAGCTCTCTTGTGAACATCCTTTTCATCTGGCAGTAGGAGTGATGAATGGAAATGTATTTAGAAATCAAAAGAAAATGCTCTGAGAGCTGAAAAGAACAAAGTGTAAGGGAACCTTTCCACAGACAGATCTGCATGGTGTGCTGCGTCAGACTGGAGGCTTCTTCCATGTCAGGCACCTCGGGGTTTCCAGGATCTGATGGAATGTAAGATTATTTATGCTCTCCTCTTTTTCTTTGCAATGCTACCTCTAGCAAATGGTGTTTTAAGCAATACTCTAAGGAGTCCTAGTTTATTGCTGGGATCGTAACAAACCAGAACTTCCTGGTGCAAAACATTCTCAAAGGATGGATGTACACTCAGTAGTGGAAAGAAAGTGGTGACCAAGCTTGGCTTGCCCTAGGCTTCCTTCTGAAATTCTTACTTATTCTTACTTATGACTACTAAATAATTAATATTTACACTGCATATTCATGATTTGCTATTGAAAATGCAGCATAACAAATAACTGGTACTGTCCTCTGCACAGCTGATTCCATGCTGTGACGTTATTCGGATAACACTGAAGAGAACAGGAAGGTTTGTGTGCTCAGCTAATTACCTGACTGGTCAACTGCTCCAGGTCCTGCCCCTATCAGATTTTTGCCCAGACCGTGTGTCTTAGATGAAAACATTTATGTGGATGTGTATGTGCTGAGACAAGTTAAACTACCATCTCTGTGTAGACATTCTTTGTTCTTGAGGATTAGCTGAGTTACACGATAATACATTTTTTTTCAAAGCAGAAATTAGTCTAGTAGAGAAGAAAGGAAAGCTGCCTTAGACAATACATGCTACATCTCACATTGCTGGCAGAGATATCTGCACAGTTATACTGTTCAAATTAAATCTTTTAAATATTTAACAAGCTTTCCCAGAATGAAGTGCAAGCCAAATAATGGCTAGCTGCAGCTGAATCCAGATGACAGACTTCCAGGGGCTAAATCCTACTCTAGAGCCCCCTAAAATCTTTATATCTGACACTCAATGTCTTACTGATACAGAGACATAACTAAGATGAAGGTAAGTTTTCCTTTTGATGTTTCATCTCAAACGGCAAAAGAGACCTTGAAAATGCTTTTCTGGAAACATGCTGATGGTGCAACATCATGGCACGTTTCTTTCAGACAAAGAAAGTGACAGGCCCTCACAGACCCATTAAAATAACTTAAGAGCACAACAGATGTTCTCCTGAATCTGCAGGAGATGCATCTATATGTACCTGACAGAGAAAACTGGCAAATTATTCATCTGATGCCATATATTAGCCTTCCCCAGTCACATTTCCAGAAGGGAGATCAGCCATCCTCCTGCCCCACCTTAAGCCTGTAATCCCCCTCCTCCAGGAATTTTCCAAATAGCATCAAAAATGCCGTTTTCTCACTAAACCTTTTCTCAGGTCGGGCAGACAAACATATATCTCGAGCTTGCTTCGGTTTTCCCTGTTGCCTGAGAAGAATTTTCAGGGAATTTTCACATGTATTCCCACCTAGAGCACTTTAAGCCATGGAAAAGCTGTAGGACAAGTGCGAAGAGCCATACGCTTCTTCTCCCAGGCTGACAGATTAAAGGGAGAGCGAGACCGTCTTTTGAGAGGGTGGGCGGCAAGTTGCAAAGAGGAAAGGAATATTTGATATTTCTTTTGCAAAACAGATATAAGAGAGCGGCGGCGGCGACTGGGAGACCCCGCGGCCGCCTCTCCCACGCCCCCTCGCGAGCCCCCAGCCACGCCGAGCCCGGCAACAAAGCGCCGCTGCCCAAATCCATGTCTATTTTCCCACCCGTTGATGCTCCATTCCCCCTCTGGACCCCGAACCTGTCCATCGCCAAGCGCCGGGCGATGTCACCCGCTCTTTTTCACCCCTGTCACCTTGCGCTGTACAGCGCGGCAGCGCTTTGCCCTCCACCCCCCGGTGATTTTCTCATGCTGGAAAATCCCATCTGACCCACCTACCTCCTGCCTCACCCGCCGGGCAGCCGAGAGCCCCGGCCCCGACAACAACCTGCTATATTTAGCCCAGTATCCACAGCAGGGGCGAGCGGGACGGGCGGCGCCGACACCGCACACACACACGCGGACATGCGGGCACACCGGGCACACGCTGCAGGTGCCGAGCGGCAGCTACTCACACCACTAGCCTGGAGATGATCCATGACACCATGGCGCTGCCGTGTGCCGCAGGGCTGGCTCTCCCGGCAGGGAGGGCTCGCCCGGTGTCCTCGCCCGCTGCCGGCCGCCACCCGAGTGCGCGGGGCGGGAGGCTCGGCCATCCGGCCCCGCAGCCTCAGCGCAGCCTCACTGGCGGCGCCGCCCGCAGCCAACGCGCAGCCGGGCCCAGCCGCCCACACTGGGCAGGGCCCGCAGCCGCCCCCCGCGGGAGGAGGAGGAGCCCCCCATGCTCCCCGCTCCCGCCGGACTCCCCAGCGGGAAACGTCGGGGCGTGCGCGGAGCTTTTGGGTGCAGAGGGGGTCCCTGCCCCACCCGCGGCACCGGGCAGGTACGCGGGTGCTTCTGGACCACCGCAGCAGAGGACACGAAGGAAAACCTACGGACTGTTCACATCAAAGCAAAGGCAAAGCTAAGGCACGGGGTTGAGGGGTGTCTTCGATCCATAGGAGAAGGATTTTCCCACACCCACCAAAGTGTCCAGGCACAACGGACAAGGGTATTAGCCATACGATCCAGGTAAATTCCCATCATCATCAGTGATGACAATCAGCAATCTCTCCTCAACATCACTTTTCATTAGGGGGTCTCACGGCTGTCAAGTCCAATTTCCATGAGGAACAGCTGCCCACACACAAAACATATGTTGGCTTGACCTGCAGGTTGCTCTCCTTGAGTTTCATTTGGGTTCTTCTTTTCCTTTCTTTCACCAGTGCATGCCAAATGTGGTTAGATTGCCTGAAATCATCTTTCCCTGCTTTGTTTTTTCCTTTCTACTGGAAGCACACATGGCCATGGCAATTCATGATGAGGTTTTGTCTCGCAGTAATTTTGAGATCTCAAGCCTGCCATCAGACCAGCCCCAAGCTTCACTTGGAGGCTGGTCTGTGGAGCAGTTGGCCTATTTTTGGCATCAGGACCAGTGCTCCAGCCACCCTGGGTGCACTGCAGGACCCTTGCCTCCATGCCCCACACATTGTTCTTTTCGAAGACTGGGCATCTGCAGCAAATTTTCCCTGTCATTCTGAGACAGCATAGAAGAAAGGGGCTGAAAATCTCTCATGTGCTGTGAGTAACCCGGGAGGAACTCTTGTACTGAGAGACGGAACGTCTCAAACCTGAGGCAGCAGTTCTAGGAGCTGATCACAGACTTTTCTAGTCCCAGGTTACCACAGACATCCTCACAGTTCTGTCCACAGTATCAAGCCCTTATCATAGAATGGTTTGGGTTGAAAGGGACCTTAAAAGTCATCTCGTTCCAACTCCCTTCCACGGGCAGGAACAGGTTGCTCAGACCTCCATCCAACCTGACTTTACACCTCACCTTTCTTCTGCTGAGCTCAAAAGTCCTCCCTAACAGGATCACCTTTTCTTATGTTGGCTCTCTGGATCTGGTCCTCGGAAAACCAATACGTCTAGGGATAGACACACCAACAACCCACAACCTTCAGGTATAGACAGACACGTAGTTAAAGTTCATTACTTCCAGAAATTAATTTTCGGAGAACATGTGCACAGCCGCACTGTTCCGCCGGCCGCAATGGATCTGTTTCTCCAGCAGGGGGAACTTCCACCCCGCGCTGTGACCTGGAATGCGCCGTCACCTCCGCACCGCCGCGGCGTTACAGCAGCGCTTCTGCTCCCCACACCGGAATTTTGGGTTACACACGGGCTGGGAACCACAGCACGAGGTATGGGGCCACCACACACTCCTGCCTCGGGGACTGTAAGGGCCGACAGTAGCAGCATCGCTCCAGCCAGCATTTTGACTGCTGTACAGGCACCACAAAGGCAGGGCTGGGTGGTGTGCTGCAGTAAGCAAGTGTAAATTAGCCGTCTGCTCCAGGCATGCTTGCTCTAAGCAAGAACTGTCTTCTCTCCAAATGAAGCCATTAGGTCATCCAGCCCAAATTCTTGAAGCAGTGAATCATCAGCAGTGAAGCAGGCTGTCTTACTTGTATATCGTAGCCAAATAAGTACTTGGAAATCTGTTATCCAAGTTTTTTCCCGTGTCAGGATTATTTAGTGTGAGCTTTTAGACTGCATGTTGGCAGACAATCCACAACATTGTTACAATTAATGATGGGATATTATCAAGTATAAGGCACAGATCTCTCTGCAAGAATATTTGTATAATCATCATAGTACACAGAACTTGCCATTTAATAGTTGCTGCGTATTTCAAGCATAGTACTTGCTGCATGTTTCCTGGACTAACAGGAGAAGATATTGGATCATAAAGACAGATAATACAGGGGACAACACCCAAAGCTGGAACAAAACGTTTTAGTGCTCAAATCATAACTCAGCCTCCTGTCCTTCCAGCTCACCATATTCACTGCAACTCCTGCCAGCTGCCATCGCTGCTGACCCCACTGCTCTTTTCTGGGCAGCAAACCTCAGAAAGGTTTGTGGATTCTTTTCTGACTGGCAGCAATCTCTGACAGGGGTAAGCAGGACATGGACCCTTCTTGTACTGCTGCTTTGTACACAACTGGCACAATCACCACCTGAGGACTGTTGACTGATGGTAGCCTCAAATGTACACAGACATTTAACAAGGTAGTCTGGTGATGGCTAACCTAAGGAGTCTGACTGTGAATGCAGGGAGCTTTCCTGAAACAGCTGTTTGGTAAACAGAGGGTGAAAGAGAGAAATTCAGCTCCACTGAGTCACCAGTGGAAGGGTGACAATGCCCCCTACCTACTCCTCATAGGCTGTGTCTTAGGACAAGTCACACAGCCCTGAGACTCTGAGCTCTGCATGTGACATCCCAAACATCCTGGAAAGAGGCTTTGCTTGAAGAAAGCCTTCCCTTTGCCGTTAAACCACCTCATCCAGTCTATGAAAAAAATTAAATCAAACTGAACAAACAAAAAGAGCCCCAAAAAACAGAGACACGAAAGAAGAGTTAAAGTGTAGGAACAGATATGAATTAATCTTCACAGCCAGCTCAGCAGAAATGCCATCCAATGCAACTGGAACATTTTGGAACTGCTTTAGCAGTGGAAGGTTTGGCAGTGAAAAATCCTACACAGATTGCACCATTAGATGGTTTGATTTCTGTTCCCCAAATTATAAATAAATCAGCTTTGTTACTGAAGGCAGAGCCACCACCCTTGCCCTAAATACTATGCAGTCTTCTCCTAGCAACTACTTTTCCTGAGACGTTCACAGCCATGGAAAGCCAGACCCCCCAACAGCTCTGCTATAATCAGACTCATTCCTCTCTGCACCAGGGAAAGGGGATCTCTGCCTCACAGCTGAACAACAACTGCCAAGCCAGGGCTTCTTAGAACAAAAGCGTCACTGACACACATGCACAGGGCACTCTGTTACCAAATCTAGAAAAGGTCAGGAAACAGCAAGTGCAGACAACTCTTACGTCCTCCAATGGATCAAACCTACACCAGAGGCATTTAAGAACAGCTGAAGTGCAGACAACCCAGCCAAGAAATGTACCCAGAAATAGAGAAAAATATCAGACAGAAAACCTGTGGTACTTGGGTGCTGAAGTTCATGTGGCAAAACCAAAAATCAATATAAAAATAAATAAAATACGCATAACCATAGCGCACACACATATATCATTGTTACAGCACCTAAAAAGTATCAGGAGAAGAAAGATAGTTTAATCAGGAATAAATATTCTGCATTCCGCCAAGGAATGCACACACACACACATAGACAAATATACTCAGCCTCTTGAAAGACAAATGTTTGGTGTTCCACCCACTGGAACAGAATGGGTGACTCTTCGCATTTATCTCCTGACTTCTAATTGGGAAGCAAAACAAAATAAACAAATAAATGAAAACCTAATGGGGTAATGTACAGTTAGAGCAAAAATGCAAGAAGAATGCAGCTCCTGAACACAGTAATGAAAAATGCCCATTTCTGAAATGACAGCTTTACTAACAAATACAGAGTAGACAGGAAAAGGTTAATCCTATTCGTAGGGAGTATTGTAAAAACATGGGAAGACATTCAGCATTTCCTGGCTTCTATTTCCATCTTTATTATTGAATTAATTGCTTCAGAGCTACTGCCATTAGCAAAGAGAGATTAAGAAATGCCTATTTTGTCTCAAAAGTGGTGTGGTCTGGCATTTGCGCTAGGAATTGTGATTTCTGAGAAACACTCTTCATTTCAGCGATTCCCTACAAGAGCTTGGGGAAAACATGGAGACCAGCATGTCTGAATGTATCATTTGGCTTTAGGTAACCAAAATGGGAGCACTTAGCCCCAATTATCCAAATACAAAACTCTGCAGCACAGAGCTCAGCCACTGATACTCAATATCTCAAATACTAAGCTCTGAATACCTCAAGTTGTGCATCAAAAGTGTCTTCTGAGAAGCCTGCTCTTTACTTTCCATATCATCTTCTCTAACTTACATGATGCAAGATGCCTCTGTCTTGGAATAAATCCATGTGTTTTAGATTAATTCTTTAGTGGATCTAAGGTATCTGCAGATCTTCCAGCACCATGAGAAATTATCCAAGACCAGCATGTTTTCCACTCTACTATTTCTGAATCCTGGAATCATAGAACATCCTGAGGTGGAAGGAAGACACAAAGAATGAAGAAATTACTTGGTTTACAGCATTTTATAAATTGATGAGAAAAGGACTATATGTTAGACTGTGAATTACTTTTTCAGCCTTAAAAGTCAATAAAGACATTAATAAATTAACACTGTTATTACAGTACTTCTGATACTCAGGATAGATTCCTCGCTCCTTGTGAGCTGCTACCATCTTTNGAAAAAAAAAAAAAAAAGAAAAAAAATTAAAAAACCAAACCACAACAACAACAACAAAAAACCCAACCCAAAAATCCTGCAATAGTGACTTTGAATAATAAGGCATACTGCCAAAACTTGAAACCAGTAGAAAGACCAAACCCATATTAGCTTTAAAACAGGACATTTAAAGGCCATGGTAAGCTTCTGTGGATGATGCACACTGAGCCAAGGCTAGGGGAGGTTACTCTTTAAATTTGCTTGTGTATGTCCCTCTGGGCCGTTATTATCAGCTACCCCCAGGGAGGACATACTGAGATGTACAGAGCTTTGGTTTGATCCAGTGGGTCAATTTTTACTTTCTTTCTCTGGAAGGATGGATTGTTCTGAATTTTATTACTGTGTAGTGTTTAATGATGGCAACAACAGTGAATGTACTGAAGGATGACTTGACCTTCAGTACACTTGACCTTAAAGCAGGCACAGAGAGAAAGGAGGAAGGCAATTAAGAGCCAGTGTGAACATGGCATTTGCTCAAGAGAGATATTGAGAGAAATATGGTCAGTGCACGGCCTTGAGGTTTCACTGAGGCACCATGCCATGCAAATGGGAATGCAAACGATAACAAGAAGCTGTAAATAATAAAAGGGGCCCCTCTGATGAGCAGAAGAGAGGCTTCCTTCAAGGAAACAGAGAAGGAATGTGGAGGAGGCTATCCATAGCCCTAATTATATCAGGAGAAAGCTACAGACTGATCTTAGCAGTTTCTAGAGACTGTTTTCATAGACTGATGTAATAAAAGAATTGACAGCAATAAGAGAAGAAAGCAAAGTGGGCTTCTTTGCCATCCCTTGCTGAATCACTTTTAACCAACTAATCTGGTATCACAGGCACTCCTCTGTTTAGCAGTATCCTGCACATAGATGAAATCACCCAAGCAATTCCTAGGCTAACGTGGTAGTGTAAAAACATGTTTTAGTAACTGTATAAAAACTACTTAATGGTAAGTTTTAATAGAAGGCTACTATTGACCTTCAGTATCAGTTTAAATTCCAGCACAAAATGTGGTTTCAATTCCACACAGAGTCCCAAGGGAGGCAGAAGGAAATGAGCTGCCCTGGCACAGCTGGCAAAGATGCCTTCCCATAAGGGCTGCTCAGAGGTACTTGTAGGTGAGCAGCAACCTTGCTGTGAGTGCACTCATTTCTCCAGGGGTTTTCTCATACTTCTGCCAGGATTTTCCTCTTCCTCCTGTACAGCAGAATACACCTGCTTCTCCCATGTGCATCCTGTTCTGTTCCTCTCAAGGTGTGTAAACCACCCACTACCTTACAGCTGCTTTGTCCTCAGTTACCAATGCAAAGAGAAATGCTGAGTGTCAAAGCATGGAGCATGTTAAAGTCACTGACTCTCATACTATGTATATTCATGAACATGAAATTCCACCACACTAAGCTACTTCCAGTTCTATTTCATTCTGGAAAAAGTAAAAAGGATGTCAGGGAAAAGATGCCTCTTTTCATGGACGAGTTATATAACTACATTTTTTCTCTGCAGTCAGGATATATGAAAAACTTGCAGCATCATCCTGCTTCTCTCCCTCTCATTACGTGGCAGTAGGAACAAGAATTAATTGTCTTCCCAGGGACAAAAAAGGCTACATTCCAAAACTGAAACAGAAAAAAGAAAAAACCAAGATCCAAACGAAACAGAGGCTTCAGAAAAAAAAAAGACAAAGGAAAAATACATCCATTGTGGTAAGAGTTTTCAAGTTACCTTCTACAGGTCATTTATAGAGACATCCCCCCCCCCGCCCCCCATTCCTGTAAACTTTACTCCCTTCTAAAGCCTTACAATATCTCACTTCAATACCACTATTAATGAGACCAGATAACGGTTCCTTGGCTTGGTACCTGCTCACAGCTCACAAAGGTCAAAGTGAGTGCTGTGGGCATTGCATATAGACAGCTCCCAACACTTGATATGGCTACTGAAAGCATTCTAACACATTTCTGAACCATGCATGCCTGACTGAGGAAACAGTAGTACTTTTTCCCCACAAACAGTGATCCAGTACATCTGCTTAGTATGGGATTTGAAAAGGCTACAGCTGAAAAAGGGAATTTGGACTCCTAGCAGTCTATACTTCAATACCACAATGTACTCTCATGAAGAGAAAAAAAGACAACAGAAAACTGCTTTAAAAAATCATCATCGTCATCGTCATTTTAAAATAGCTTTTGTGCTCAACCCCCATTTTCTGTATCAGTCTCCAGCCAGAAAACTGCAAGTTCTAACTTCTTGAGCTGCTAAAAGAAGCATCTGCAAGCACATGTTCTCCCTCCATACTCCAGTAAGAGACTCATAATTGCAATGCATGCAGGTGATGCAGTGTTTTCTGTGCTCTCTTCTCCCTCAGACACCAGCTCAGCCATCCTCTCTTGAAAATACTTCCCAGATCTGTAAGAGCCCAGAGATTCTCCAAGTGCCACTGAAAGGGAGTGAACAAAACCCAAGCAGTGAATAGCACTGCCAACAGCAGGGCTGTGAAGGTGTATCTCTATTCCATGGGAAATGTGCCAGCACATTTTACGGTCTCCCCAGAACTACCCTGACACCAGTTAGGGTGCTGCTGATAAAGGTGTTGCTGTAGCAACACAGACCTTACTCTGAGGCAGCTACACAGGAATGTCCTCAGAAGCCTGGGGATGATTTTCAACTCATGCCAAGCTCCATGCTGCTGAGGCTACACCTGACTTGGTACAACAACTGAGTAATTTAGGTTGCAAGTAGCCCATGGAAGTCATTGTGTCCAACTTCCAGCTCAAAGCAGGGCTAGCTTTGGGCCTGCATTACACTGGGTAGGACCTCATCTCCAGATAATACTTTATAAAGTAGTCTAGACATGAATCTGTGACCTGTAGCAGTTACAGTGCAGTGAGAAATGTTACAGTTTTACCCTTACAAAAACTCTGTAAAACTGGTGTGGTGGGCTGAGACCTGAAGCTATCTTAGCACTGAAGCAGTCTCCCCTGGTGCCAGCAGCACAGCAGCTATCAGAGCACTGTGCAACTGGTTGTGTTACAACCTCTTAGGTGAAGACACTGCTCTTTTGGATAGAAAATTGGTTCTGCAACGGTCAAGTGCATTCCTTCTATTTACTATAGGCAAGAGGATTTCAAACCTTGGCTTTGGTTTACAGTAGACACACATGGTGGGCAGCTGCAGCCAGTACTTAAGAGTTAATCCCCATAATATCCTTCATTAATCTAACTACAACGATCAAGTAGCATGGAACATATTCAACATGGGCAGAGAGTGTATGTTAGATTAACAGGATTACCTGCTGACGAGGGTAATACTACCCTGTATTTATTCAGCACTTCTCTGAAGAACAGAAGGTACCTTTCAAAGTTAGCTAAATATTTGTTAATCTCAGAGGCAAAAATGTAAGTGCAAAGGGGTTAAGTAATAACACCAGTTCCACACAGTGAACCAGTATCACCATTCCCACATATACTTTAACACAGTATTTCTTGAGCCATAGGTTGGTATGACCAGCTCATAAAGTTCTAACAATCACAGCACATCCTGTTCTCCCATGCTAACGGGCTGCCTATAAAGCAATATTTCTTTGGCCAGTTAAAGCTCTATTTTCACTACTCATGTTTTGCTGACTTTGAAAGATTCTACACAATTACAATTACATCTTACAGTACTTTCCTTTGCACTGTAGTGTGTCCAACACACTGCTATAGAATAGTCAAATGTAAACATTCTGTACCATCTATAAATTTTACGTCTTTTATAACCTGTGGTCATACGTGATTGTTTTGCATTCTTTCTGTATAAACAATAGATGAGTTTAAAAGAATCTGATAAAATAATGAACTTGAAAAATAAAGTTTTCAATTTTCCCCCTCTTTAAAAGATCTTTTACGCCCACAACCAATTCCTGTGATTCCTGTCTATAGGCATTATTCTTCTAATGATCATAATGGTCACTTGTACCACAGGAAACCTGTGAGACCTTAGCATAGGCTGTACTCCTCATTAGCTTATTAGTGCCTCATACCAGCATTCATTGCAGTAGCTTCTGACAAAGAAAAAACCCCAGAACTTCAGTGCCTGCCTAATTTGGGCAACAATGTGTAAACTGGAGTAGCACAGACACCACCCCACTTTATGTTTGTATCTAGTTCAGCATTTACTCCAGCAGAAAGGGTGGAACGTAAGTCAATAATTAGGGACCTCTACAGCAAAGGAGGAAGATCAGATATCTCTGAGGGATAATTTGTCCCACTTATTCTAGACATCTATTTTAGTATAAATCTCCTTCTGGAGATGCTTCTCTTCACTCCCTGTAGAGCAGGCTTAGACAATGAGATGCCTGCTGGTGGATGAAGTTCATTAAATGCGTATTTTCTGTGCTGGAAGTTTGTGACCTACATGTTATACAAAGTGAGATACATCCAACCTCTGCTGCAACCAGAGGCACAATGTTAATCATCTCATGGAGTGAGTCAGGGAATTGAACACCTGACATATAACCATGCCTGCTAAAATTCAAAGTCCTCCAATGATCTGCTGAATTTTTTTTCCAATACTGCAATTACAAAATAATTTTCAGCCCTGCCAATTATTTCAATCACCTAGAATATTTCCCTACTTGCTTTAGAAATAAATCCATCTCTGCTACCCCAGCCTGCAGACATACAGGTTTTAAGCTACTCCTCATTGTTTATGTGTCCAAGTTTGTTGGACAGCAGAGACAGCCTGGAGTAACTTGGCTGTGTTTCTTATATTCCCAATAGAAAACTGCAGCTGTAAATTTTATTATGTGATAATTTGTGCATTGGAAATAAAAGTAAAAAGCAGAACTAAAAATCTAAGCTGCAGCAGAAGTTCCTCTGCACAGGAAACTGTCAAATGTCATTTCCACTTTTGAGAAAACTGCAATTACGCTATTTAAGGCAGCAGATATTGGGAAGCAGGAAAAGTTTTCAAATTTACCTTCTTATGCTTTTCAGAAGAGATGAGAGACAGGACAGATTGCAATCCTCCTCTTGCAAGAAGACAATGTTGACATATGATCTCTTAAATCAGTGGATGAAATTCCTAGTTTCACTGGAGTTGGGAATCTGCTTTAGAACCACTGTTTTAATTTTAGGCATAAATCTCTACCATCAAGGCCTAGCGTCTGGAGAGCAGCCATTAGTCTCTGACATCTGTGAAGAGAGACTAGTGAAAACACACTCTGAAGTTCCACTGACATGGAGTTGACTTGGAGAACTTTACAGAGAGGAGTACAAAATCACTAAGTGGTTTACGACAAATACACTGCATGATGTAATTACCAGTGCCAGCACCGATGCCCAGCAGCACTGCAGGCTTCAGCCTGGAGTCCACTGCAGTCCCTGTGGCCTCAGAACTGCCCCGTGCTCCCTCCTCCTGGGCTGGCTGGAGATGCAGAGACCTCTGCACATGGCAGGAGAGCCGGCACTGAGAGAACAACAGGAACCATCTGTAACCTACAGCTGTAACTACTTTTAAGCAATGCTGTTACATTTGCTCTAAACTAAAGACAAATTACGGTGCCTATTTCCAATTTCTGGACTGAGGGTACTGGGGGGTGGGAGCCAGTTTGATGGAACAGGGGTGTCAGCTGCTCTGATTCTGCTTTGAATATATTTTACTTAAAATTTCAACTCTCACATATTATTTCTTGCATTGCCCCTTTATCTGAAACAGATGACTCAATCTCAATCTAATATTAAATATCTTCTGGGAAAAAATCTTACCAGCTGCTTCAAAATCATGCTTTTTTTCCTCTCTGGCATTAAGGGAGCATAAACACTTATTAAAGTTTAACAAGGAAAGTAAATTTGAAGATTAAAATAATGTTTAATTAGTATCTATAATACTCATAATCTTTCAGGTGCACAACACAAAGCAATTCATAAGAATGATTATTCTTACAGAGAAATGAGGTGAATTAAATGATCTGCCTTTTGACACACTTAGTGTTAGATTCCAGATCTGGCTCCCAGTTCTGTGCTATACCAACTAGGTCACATTTAGCAATATACAACTTTTAAATATTTCCAGTTCTTTATTCACCAATATCTGGGATCTTAACATTTCTTAATATTTCAAATTTTACTTTTCTTTTTAGCTTCAGTGATACATTACTTCACCTTTGCTAGCATTATATCAGCACAATATACAGAATTATTTCTCAGTTGATCCTTGATATGAAAAGACACTGCATTTTTCCACTGGAGTCTGTCACTGCAGTAGCAGTACACAATGTATCCATTGCTCCAGTTCAAGGGAGAGCTGGTTAGTGGCAGCACAGAAGAACAAGAACCAAGAGAGCCAGTGTTCCCTGCAGGGATTCACAGTGCATCAATAAAATTCATGCACATGCAACCACCCACTCAGATCACTCTCCAGTGTGTCCTTCCTCCAGTCAAAAGGCTGAGCCTCTTTTTAAGTGAATACACATTCAAGCACAGTCAAAGTTCAAATTGCACATAGTTGTAACTTGACAATCTTCCAAAGTTCACTATTTTGTCAAAAACTACATTAAATTAGAAAGGCTGAAAGAGAACTTTCAAGAGAAAACATGGTTTTGAATAATCAAAAGCAGCACTGTGAATTTAGACCAAATTATCTTGGAAAAGCACACAGTGGGGTAGCTCAAAATCAGAACCATTTCTATCACTAGTCCAGGATTCACTGACCTGACACCTACACATGCCCAGCAGCCCGAGCTGCTGAAATCTCTTGTCAGATCCACAAGAGAAGGGTGTAAGTTTTCTCCCAAGGGAAGACACTCCATCACAAAACAGATCTGTTCAAATGAAAGAGCAGGAGGCACTTGAAATAAGCTATAAGATCCTCTCTGGCACTGCCAGGGAATGGTGCAAAGTCTTAACTTTGGCAAAGCCAGGTTATGTTATTTCAGTGATGACAGAGCCTGGACATCAGTAAGCAGCAAAATATGAGTAACATGTTCTGTTTTCAGTTTTGGTGTGAGGCTTTTGGGTGCAAAGCTTAGTTAACAAAGAAGAATTTCCCCCAGATCATTAAACAACGTTGCTTATAGTTCACTCTTTACCTACCTTTCAGTGTCTCCTTTTGTACATCAGCCAGACATTCCTGTTGTGGTGGTAGTTTCTAAGACTTGATTCAGCTATATCAGTCATGATTTGCATTCTTTTAGTAAAGAATGATCCCCCCAAACCCTTTGAATTATTAACTGATAAGGTATTAATACCTAAGGGAAAAGGACTTTTTTCTTCCACAACAGACCTTCTTCCTCCGGAGCAGCCAAGGTAAAACAAAACCAGCATGGAATTACTCACCACACTTTATGTCTAATGTTTGTTCATGGTTACTTTGTAAAGGTTATTGCATCACTCTATCCATAAATACCTATTTAACTTTAGAATTAATCTGCAAAATTTAATCTCCAATTCTAATCCCTGGACAATACTTAAAACTCAATTAAATAATTAAATGTTAAATTAATAGTCAATTACATTTTAATAATTGATCCTGATTTATCATCCTAAGAGTCCTCTCACGATTTCCTGCTTCTACAGTTGGGATAGCAAATGGAAATCTCTAGCAAAAGACAGTCCCCACTGTGGAATGGGAGTGGAAAAGAGTAGGTCAGCATTTCTGATAGAGTTTGTCCTTCAGCAAGTACACTTAATTGCAAAAACTTAAAATGTATTTGGCGTCAAAATAAGTGACTCCTTCAGCTTCAGACAGTGAGACAATGTGAACTAAAGTAACACATGAATTATTTTATTTTAACTTATGGTAAAGAGACAATCAAGGAAAAAAAGCACCTGGAACCAGTCCTGCCACTCTTGCAAAGCTGACCCAGCTGAGGTGTGCTGAGGTAACATGGCTGTACCTGGGCAAGGAGCTCATACAGGATTTTATCTTTTCACGCTATAACTAGAGCTAAGCTGGATACGAATAAAAACTGATTAGCTACTTTAGGAGTAATTTGATTACAGCACTTCGGTGCTAGTGAATAAGAAAATTCCTGGTAGTCTGTTTTCCCTCATTCTTTAGCGCCACATCTTAAGACATACTGGAGCAATGAGCTCTTGGGTATCTCCCAAAGCCTTGTTCCTGGTTCACAGGATATTCTGGGTTGGAAGGGACCCACAATGATCACCAAGTACAGCTCTTAAGTAAATGTCCTGTACAGGGATTGAACCCTCAACCTTGGTGCTATTGGCACCATGCTGTCAGCACACCTGGTGTTTCATAACCTGACCATAAGCACTTACAACTTAAATTACGTGTCCTTACAGTCCCATCATTAATCACTAGAATATAAAGGACTCCATATTCCTCTCCTGTGCTTGTACAGCCCCCTATTTAGAGGGCCTTTGCTTGAGAAGGGAGACCCTTAAATGTTGCTACAGTAGAGATTTTAAAAACCAGTGCCCATAACGTCTCGCACTGATCATTACTTGCCATAGCTGCACACACACTTGTAGGTTTATCCTGGAAACGCAGGAGAGCCCTGAAAAACAATCTGCTCCCTCGTATGGAAAGTATCTTTGGAGAGCACAGTGCCATGACAGTTAATGTTACCTATGGTCCCTTCTGCGACTGAAACATCCCTTTCTTGCAAAGTGTCTGTGACATCAAATACTTTCAGATAGTGGGAGGCCAATTTTCAAGCACAAATATTTGAATAGTGCATCCAGATTTCATATGCGGAGAGGTAGGCGTAAATGCCTGAATGTGCAATTGTTTAGGCATAAAATTGGCTTTTGAGTTTTATTGCTTAATTCCAATCTAAACTGAATGGTTAAATTCAAAGAATTAAATTCAAACCTCACAGCCTCTTCTGCTGTTTTCTTTAGTGCTACCTTGCACAAGAGAAATTTTCTGTTACTTAATGGTGGCTGAAAAGAATTTATTCAAGTGTGTTCTGAAGTTATTGTTTAAAGAGCTCCTGTTTGCAGAGATTACTCCTTTCTCATGTAGGAGCTAAAGGCTTACCTATTACCAGTTTAACCCAGCAGGTAGGGCCAGCTGGAAAATATTATGCTCAAGACTTCTTGCAGGCAGAAGAACATGCTGTTGAAACATGCTGTTCTGAGGTTTAATCAGTTCTGCCTATTTACTGCACTGCTTTGTTTCGCAGGTACTTCAATAGACATTGTGTTTTCCAGAGATAAATAATGCAGAGTGAGACAGTGGCCCCTGTGCCATTATCATAGAGTTAGTCTGAAACTTATTTATGAATATTTTGATGTTTCTCTTGACACACTGAAGGTAGGCATATACACACAAAATACTTCTAATAGACATTAGTTTTTGTGGAAACAATTGAGTGGTGATAAAATAACCAGTTAAGAAAAACAATAGTACTTTTTTCCTGTATTGTATGGTTATAGCACTGGGAAACGTTCTTAAACTATGCAGCAAATTCAGAGATGCTTAGAGTGATAATTTTAAATTTTACGTATTTCACTTTTTGACACAGGACTTTACTGGTTATCTTTAATTTATAACTTTTAAAGAAGATAGATAATTTAAGAAAGATATTTTGTGACTTCAAGGAATGAAGAACCCTAGGGAAGGGAAGCAAGTAGTTGATTATGTTTTCTGTTTCAAAAGAAAAAAAAATCTTCAGTTATGTGGCTTCTACCCAGGCCCTGGGTTTTGAATACCTCTACCCTTTCAGGACTTTGAATGCTTGTTTGTACCCTGGTTTTGTACCTGGAGTTTTGTCCGGGCTTCTGTCAACTTGTGCTTTGTCTGCTTCCACATCATCTCTTCTGGTCTCTGCCAATTAATTTTATTTTACATACGTTCAGAATGCTGCATTTTGATCAGATGATCTTTTAGCATCATTTCCTATGTAAGTTCATTTTTGAGGGCATTCATAGACTATGACACCCCATACATTCAGCCTTCTAGGCCAGAACCTACCCAAACCATTAAATTTTAAAACACCTTTGACCAACCTCCATGCCACTCTTTGCATGTGGGAGTTTCTCATTCACAAAACTCATGTTGTTGTCATTGAAACCTCTTCTTAAATCCTTCCTTTATTCTGATGCTAATGGGAAAAAAAAATTACTGTTAGGCAACTGGAGTGCTACCAACAGCTTGATCTATTGCATTGACTAATATTGCTTCATTATAGCCTGACATCCCTCTTCCTGCATGCATTAATCATCTACTCTTTGAGGCAAAGTGTTCTCTCTGCCGAAAAACTAAGGGCTTTAAATAAGGAGGTTATGCAACACCTACATGGTGTGATGTGTCAATTGTAAAGTTGCTGCTACACGAGCCTAAAGCCTGCAGCGAAACAAGTAATTTAGTAGTTTCACATCTAGCTTGCTTTATATGATATTTTATCACAAATTCCACTTTGCAAGTCTGGTCTATATAGTAAATATTTAAATCTGAGAAGCAAACATACCTGCTTTTTCTTTCAGTGCCAGCTAATGAGTGGTTCTTCAGACTGCATGGAATTGCTGATCTATCAATTTTCTATTATTCAATTAATTTGTTTCTCCCTGCTGAAAATTGTACAGATTACTAGGTTCATTTTGTTGATAAAAATTATTGAAGATTCCCTACAGTCATCGACGAAATTGGACTGTCTGATTTCCATACCGTGAAGGACAGCAAATTCCTCATCATGGCATGTGAAGAATTTTTGGTGCCTTTTGATTTCCTACATGAATGTGCTTGTTTTAGTGTAGTAGGCAAGTAACTGATCAGTGGAAGAAAATTTGTGGCTAAAGCTTTAAAAATGTATTTAACCTAAGTGTGGGAATGGATTCTTGGAGAAAATGGAGGATGAGACCAGAACATGGCAGGAGTATCTTGCTGCTCTGTGATGGGGGTTTTTGAAGCTCAGACATCTCTGGTGATAGAAGGAACCCCTGAGAAAGCACAAGATGAGCACTGTGAGTTTTTAGTAAACTGGATGAGTCAACAGCTTCTTTACCTTGGGTACTTTCTGGACTTTTGGTCTTCTTCCTCCCACATGCTCTGGTGGGAAAGTCTTATGGTAAAGGAGTACACGTGTCTTTTTGGGTCACTGCTGAACACCATCACCCCGATCACAGTAACAGTCTCTGTTTAACTCCTTGGTCCTCATAGGACCAGGGGAATGGTTTTAAACTGAAAGCCAGTATGTTTAGATTAGATATAAGGAAGAAATTCTTTCTTGTGAGGCCAGTGAGGCACTAGATCCCTTCCAATCCAACCAGTTACAATTCTATTATCTCAGTTTGTTATTTGTAAGAACACAGAGGTCTCATATTAAAAGGCGTGCGCCGGTGGAAGCCATTTTCTTGTAGCTGCAACTACAATAACCCACACCAACCACAATGGGAGTGCCTCCACAGCCTGCCATCCTCCCCAGTAACTTCGGGCACATTGTTATTTTGTCCTATTTCGCCCTGTGCCCTGCCACCTGCTCCACAGGGCCCGCCTATTCCCTTTCCCTTCAGCATGACAAGATGGCGGCCTGTGGGCCTCCCGCAGGTGCTAGCCCCTCCCCGTGCGCATGCGCAGAGACGCACCGCAGGTGCCACCGCCCCCTGTGCTATATCTGAGTACGCCGCGAGCCGCACGTATAAGCCGCCGTCTCACGCCCTCTGGCCTCGCTTCGGATCCCTCCGCCACCTCCAAAGGCGGTTCCCATAGCTGGTGGTTCAGCGCTTCCGAGGCGGGAACGCAGACCTAGAGGGGCACCAGGGCCTCTAAAGCGCGTTTCTGCCTCCCTTGTGGCTCGGCTGCAGGCGCTCCGCGGGCCGGCTACCGAGGGACTCCTTCTCTCGTAGCTCAAGCGGAAGGATACATCGTTTTTATTTTTTTATCGCCATCTGCTGAGCAACGGTTTCGGGGGCGTGGCCGAGCGCGCGGGCCCCCCCCTCCCGAGCCAATCGCGGCGGGATATTCCCCGCCGGCCCCGCCCTGTTGGCGCGGTGCAGCCAATAGAGGCGCGGGACGGGGGCGCGCACACGGGTGAGGGGGCGTGTGCGCGGCGCGGCGCCGACAGTGTCACTTGGCCGCGGCGGCGGTCGGGACGGGGGGGGCGGAGGGGAGCGGGACCCGTGCCCGGTGTGACTGCGGGGTGCGCCGGCAGCAGGGCCGGGGGGGAGCAGGTGAGGGCAGGGGCAGGGCTGGAGGGCTGCCCGGGTGGGCAGGCCGGGGTGTTGGTGAGGCGGAAGGAGCTTGGCCCGGTGGCCAGCCTCCCTCCCTTCGGCTGCCGCCCGGCGCTCCGGCTGCTCGGAGGAGGGAACAAAGAGGTGGCGGGGGTGGGAATGGCCGGGAGCTGCGCTGCAGCCATTCTGGAAATACCTTCTGGTGTTTCCTTCCACACACTCCCGCTGAACAATGATTAGCAGGGGCGGGGGCGACCTATAGGTGTCCGGGGGTCCGGCTGGAGCCGCTTGGCGAAGCCGGGCGGAGGGGGTCCGGGAGAGGAAGGAGGAAGCGCTCACCGCCCTGCCCTGTGTGTTTCTCCCCTCCTTCCATCGCTTTCCTCGCTGAAGGCCTCCCGATGAGTTAAAATGGTGCTGAGGCTCGAGGGGAGCTGGTCGCTGCTCGTAGGGAAGAGGTTCCTCTGCCTGTCGGAGGAGGAGGACAGGACGTGGGACGCCAGCCTCATCTCGGAATGGCCCTGGAAGTCGGGCAGGATCCGGGCTGTGTCACACACGGACATATCCAAACAAGACCTGAAGGTAACCGGGAACTTCCAGAGAGACCTTCCAAATCGAGAGTGTGCCCGGGGAAGTTGGTGTGGGTGTGTGTACACGTGTGTCCACATGCTGCTCTCGGGGGGAGAGGGCGTCTTGGCCGACGCGATTGGAAACGTGCACCCCTGCCCAAGTCCCCGATCTGCTTGTACTAACGCCGGAAAATATATCGAACTAATTATAAATGTGCTTTCTTCCAGCGGCATTTTGAAAAGCAGGTTTTTACCGCACCCATTGTGCCTATGGTTTATTTCCTAAAGGTAATTTAAAGTCTTGCCAGTTGCGAACAGGATTTTGCCCCCGCAGTTGAAACCGAAACCCTCCAATGTTGTTGGGATTGGTGAATTTTCTTTCCTGCTCTTAGGTGTAGCTGGCCATGAACAAATACTTAGGTTTGAAGGACATACCGAATTCATGCCTGGTGTTGGAGGTCCCTCGGACTCTTGCATGGTGGCCTCTTCTTATTAATGATTACCAAGGGGGGTTTTGAACAAGTAATCGGTTATTGCAAGCGTGGTGTAATTTGTTAGCTGTGTATTTTGTGTGGAAGTGAAGCGATATTTACAGTTTGACTGTGAAGTTGTTAAGGGGCTTTATTTGGCAACTGTAGTCATTGAAAGTATTCAACCATGTCTGGGCACCTTTTAGAGTATAGACTGAGTACTTACTCCCCAAGGACGAAACTCCAACGTAGCTGCGGCATCTTGTCCTTGTTTCTACAGAGGACTTCGGTGGCTGCCCTGTGACAGTAAGAATAGCACCATCTTTGCATTTAAAGTGTCTCCTTGCCTTTTTTTTTTTTGATGGGAAGAACTTGGTGACCTCTGATTAACTGAAGAAGCACCCATTCCTTGTCAAACAAAAAGAAACTGTGGGTGTTTTTAACTCTTTCTTGAAAGCGTAAACTTTGTTACCAACTTGTTGTGGATCTGCGGCAGGGGTGGAGCTTTGTCCATCTTTGGGCGCGGGGCTGTGGCCTGTGCCGTGCTTGTAGTGAGGAGGAGGAGGTTCTTGGTGTAGAAAGCTCTTAAGGACTTTCTCCGCGAAAAGGAGAAGAAGCAGTTGCTGATGGGGACTCTATTGTGAGCTTTGTAGCTGGTTACGGTTCTGCCAGAAGCGATTGACTTGATGGGTTCTCCAGTTGAAGTGTTAAAGAAGTTGCAGAGTGGACAATGGAGGTGTGGACAGCTTTGTACCAGAACAAATCCCATCTCCTTTCCTCTCGAAGCTCTGTGGAAGCACGATAGACCCAAAATAGTAATGGACTGAGAGGGCGGATTAAGTATTTCTACTGTAAAAGAGTAGAGGTATTTCACTTTTTGTTTTGTGTTGAAGGGCTGTCAACTGCTGTTGGAATTATTTTCTCAGCTGTTTTTTCCTGTGTTGGATGCTGTAGACAAAACAAGCCCTTCTGGTTCTGGTAGTTGTTACTTGCTTATCTCTTTCATTGTTTCTGTGCACCTCAAAATTACTACGTTCATTTCTGCACCCATTAGCTCTATAACTCCTGGCTGTGGTAATGCTGCTTGTGTGCACGTTTTCACTTGCCTTTCCCTTGAGAGGGACGATAAAACACCAGGAAATGTTTCGAGATTTCACTCAACTGAGGTTTCTGTGCTGTTTGTTAAATGTATTTAAACTGGATTGCTGTATTCTTTGGGAAGAGGAAATGATTTTTCCAAGAGTAGAGTCCTCTATTAAGATGTTCCAGTTCCTGTATTCAGGCCAAGTTGGATTTGTGATCTTTCCCAATTGTTTGCTGATGTCCCACATTGCCTTTGAAATTAGGGTATTACTATCTCAAAGACATTGGTCAAACCATCATATTTTTTCCATGAAATTGTATTCCTTTTGGAAAAATTTGCATAGTTGTTTCTGAAGTTTGTAAGGATAAATAGCAGCTAAAAGCAGACAGGAAATTACCTTCTTCACATTACATAATCTGATCACATTTACTATCCTGCTGTCATTTGTGCTTTCAATAAATTGGCTGAAGTTATTCTTTGGGATTGTTATTCTTAAAATATTTCTGGGAGAAAAGAGCTTGTTTATTCCAGTGCTCTGGACTTTGTGGAAAATCCATATGCCACTACTGTAGGCAGTCCTTTAGTTTTAGTGGACTTTTTAGGGGTGTATGTGTTTTTCCCTGCCTATAAACAACAGTGACAGTGTTAACACATATAATGGTCCTTGAGCAGCGCAGAACTTTCTGAGATGGGAAGTTGTAAAGTTAAATGAGAATGTTAATATTTTATGTGACAGCAATGATGACAAACTAGTTAACATTGACTATTATAAAATACTGGGTCAACTTGGGATGCTTCAGTGATTGCTTGATTATGTGACAGGCAATCATTATGCTGAATTATAAGTACTTTTGATGATTTTTTTAAAATTATTTTTGAGTAAATTGATTATTTTTTTTCTGTTCCATGTTGAATGTATCTGAATTTTATGGGTAGTCACTCATTCACTTTGCTTCTTTTCTGTAGATTTGTGTAGAATTTGATGATGAATCATGGGAAAAGCGAAGATGGATAGAAGTCTACAGCCGTATGATGATAGCATTCCTGGTGGAGCAAAAGCTGGTGTTGGCTGAAAGAAAAACCCAATCCATGCCGCCTGTCCAGTGGCCTGCAATGGCAAGTACACACTTGGCTTGACTCACTTTGGTTCTGTAGTTCCACCTTCTGGGGACAGTGTTGTCATCAGTGTGAATTTCTCGAGTGCAGTTTCACTCTTGGGTGTCTTGTGAAGGGAGCAAATCCCATTGTGCAGCTCAAGCTGACAGAGCTCATCAGCATTTGGTTTGTTGTGCTTATGGACATAAGAATGTATTTTTATGACTTTGCATCTCTCTAAGCACTGTTCTGTACAATGTTAATTCCTTCTCTCTCTAGTCAGGTATTTTGATTCCTTTTACATAAAAGTACAGTTCAGAATAGAGAGAAAAAGTGTAAATAATAGGTTTCTAAGGATAGTCAGTATGTTTAAATTTTTCTTTCTGCTTCAAGTACTGTTGATGCTACAGTGATTCTTGATCCTGAGACAAAAATAATTCAAATGACTCTTATGTGGTATCTGCCTGGCACAAATGATTTATGAGATTTAGATTTTCTGCATATAAAAACCTGAGCTACACAGTACAAAGAGAGAACTAAGCTTTCTGTACCTGCCATGCATGGCTGAATAGGCAAATTAGCCAGGGGAGGTGAACAGGGAATATTTCTTAATGTATACAGCCAGTTTAGCTGTACTTAACTATTTTGGATATTGTTACTCAAGGAACCAGTTGTGAGATAAATGAAGATGCAAAGGTGTAAACTTGCTGAACATGAATTATGCTGAAGTTGTAGTCTGTGTTTTAGTACTCCTGACTTTGCTAGATATAAAGTGTGCATTGTAATTCATATTGCTGCATTTTAGCTGATCTTTCTTAGGCAAAGTCAATCTAAGCAGATATTTATTGGAAGTAAGGCCCAATGGAATGGGAGAGGAAGAGGAAATAAAATCCTTAATTTTATTTCCTGGGCTGTGCATTAATATCAGCAGTTCCACTGGAAGATTTTGCTGATAATTTTCTTATTTAAACTTAGCTGTTGTCCATTTCCAAGTATCGGAGTAGTTCTTACTTGATACTTGTCTTAAGTTTTGACATGAAGTTTTGTCCCTGATGTGTTCGACATGTCAGTTCATGCAGGGTATGTGTTCCAAAGCTCATTTAGCAGAGGAAGATGTAGGATCAAGTGTAGGCCAATGCTGGAGCTTGCCTTGGCAAAAAAATACACTTTCTCCCTTTACTATCCCACGGGGCAGGAAAGAGAGGTTGCAGAAGGGGTGTGTGGACAATTTATTTAAAACTTGATCACGGCTTACTGATGCAAGTATATGGGAGAGCGTCTCTGACAAATGGAGTAGCTTTGTAGAAATACTGTAATGGCCAGTTACTCCTGGGGAGACTCTTTGTCCCTCCTGTGGTGATCCTGCCCCTCTGCCAGTGCTGTCCTAATTGAGGTAAAGGCAAGAGAATATCTATTTGCGTTTTTGAAAGACTGATCAAAGAAAGACCTTCTTCCCTTCTCAGAATGCTTTCTTTTTTAATTGGAGCACAAATGCCCCTTTCAGGTGGGGAAGAGTTACTCTTGCACTTCTGTTGTTCCAGGCTCCTGGTGTCTGTCCTCTCAGATCTGTTACTAGACAAAATTTAATTTTGAACTTACTAGGAAGTGTTCAGAAGCTTTTAAAGGAAATTTGTTTCTTGTCTGTACCTAAAGCATTTGGTATACCTGAACACAACTTCATCATTGCACTGCAGTGTTACAACGACTGTGAGGCTGTCTAAGTCATCCCAGGTGCCTAAATTAAGATTTCAGTATATTATCAGTGTTGCACATGTTTTGAGAACTTTCATGTAAACAATGCTGCAGACATTCATGGATTTGCTGGGCGTCCTCCAGCCTACCATAAGGAGGGTTTTTAGTAATATATCTACAATTAGAACTATTATAGGAATAAATTTTTCATCTCGAGAAGAGTGATTAATTGTTAATGACAGCCACCTGCACTGAATTTATAACTCATTCTTATGAAGGAAATTAACTTCAGGTGTAGTCCAGTAACTCCTTCATTAGGTGTGTATTAGAAGTTTTATTGGAAACTTGCTTTGGTTTCAACAGTTGCATGAAGATGTGGTAATTTAATAGAGAAATAGATGCAAAATTAAAGTAATTTTTTAAATGAAAATGATGGATGATGAGAAGGCTTACTCTGTTTCTGAGAAAATGTTTATCACTTTTTTTTTAGACCTACAAGTCCTTAGTGGACAAAGCTGGAATGGGATCACTGGTTTCGGTGCGCTATCTGGGTGAAGAGAAATGTGTTTTTCTTTCTAAAGACCTCTTGACGCCCATCCAGGTAACCTTGAATGGCATTGTAAAGATGAAAGATGAATCTCTTATCTGGATATTTAAGATGCATCAGGGTAATGTAATCTAAATGCAAACTTCAGATGAGTAAAAACTTGTAGGTGTTTATTTCTGTAAGTCATAAATATCAGTTCTGAATGTAATGTCTGATTTAAAAGCTGCTGAAGCTGATTTGGGATGTTGTCACTTAGGAGAGCTAGATGAGGGAATGTGCTAGGACAGTTATTCAGCTCAGGTAAAAGCAGTTGCATGTTGATCTGGGAATAACCTAGAGTAGTTTCTCTTTGTTCTTTTGAACATGACTGTCCTTACTGAAAAATGAGTTGCAGGAATGTCTGGTAGAAATCTTGTTGTTTAAAAGAAGCACATCACTGCTAATCCTAAACAAATGAAGAATTGGGCAGAATGTAAATGAGGTGGTTGAATTACACTCCCTTTATTGAGCACCAGAGGAAAGTTTGTTAGTGAAAATTAGGTACAGGTGGGTCGAAACAATTGTCCCCTTGTGACTGACTGGGCAGGTGTTTGGAGGAATAGTTTCCTAAAAAGGCTAAATCCTTTATCTTTAGCAGATACTATTCTCGAGACCTGTAAACAATCTGAAATAAAAATAGTACTGGATGTCCCATGTTGAGACTCCAAGTAGTGCCATCATTAGTGTTCTACTTCGACTTGTTAACAGTCAGCAAATACACAAGTCCTTTTGAGAAACTAACGAGAGTCACTAAAAGCCAAATTTGAGTTGTAGATGGTTGTCTTGCTTGTGCTGGCTCAACAGCAGGGTTGAGATCTCTTTATGCAGAAGCCTTATCTCAGCCCTGCAGTGGAGAAAATTGCTTTACTGGCATCTTGAATAACAATTTATTGACTTCTGGTTCTTCAGTCTTGTGCCTTTAACAAATACCAGAGCAGTGCCTGGGACAAAAAGATAAAACCTGATCCCAAACCCTTTTCTTATTAGCAATCTTTGAGCCTTGGGTGGAAACTTGCTCTGACCTTTCCTTTTCAGAGTCAATTCTCATTCAAGAGCTTGAGAGGAAAAAAATACTATGATATATGTACATTGCTGAAGAATTATGAATAATTTAGATGTAGCTGACTTTGTTTTCATTCATATAAGCATTTTATAATGATGTCTTGAGGTGGACTGGATCCTGGCATTATTATAAACAGAAACATAAAATATTTGCATTTGCATCTGCTCAGGACAAATGTGTTGCTGCTTCTGAGAATTTAAAATCCTAAGTTAATAAATGGTTAGTTCAATTAAACTTAGTGCTCATTAGCAGTGTAGTACAACAAAGCTGGGATTTTCAGAACAGTATTAAAGTGCACCTGGAGAGCTTATTTCAGTCTGTCCTGCAGATGCTTGTTGCAAATTAGTGGTAAGAAATTGATGTCTGCCTCCAGTCCAGCATCCTAGAATTGACGGGACAAAGATTAATGAGAAACTTGTTGGACTTGTATGAGTTGCTGCCATCATTTTTCTGAATATTAAGGGATTTTTTTAGTTAAAAGCATTACCCTTAATGCGAATGTTTTTTTCTTTCCTTTCCAAAATAGGATGTGGACAGTTCCAGGCTTTCTCTTAAGGATGATCAGAATGTAAATGAAGAAATTCAAGCTTTGGTTAAGAAACACCTTGATGAGACACGCTTGGTCCAAGGTACAAGCATACTGTGGAGCAGAAAGCTCCAGCAATAAATGCTCAAGTCCAAAGGGAAATCCTTGCAGTGTTGGTTTAATTAATTGGTAATCTGTTCTAGGGAATAAAAGTTTTTTAAAAATACTGACTTTGCTCTCAGAACAGTGAATGCAAAATGTAAAGGAATGTAGATGTTTAAGTTTCAAGTATTTCTTTTGTAAGAGTGAGTATGTAATGTAGGCACATGTAGATGGCCTGGATACTTGTGAAATAGATAAAACTTGTAGCAATTCTCAACAGAAGTACTTTGAGTTGTTTACTGTTTCAAGTAACTTCACTTCTTTAGAGTTTGTTGCTTGTTATGAAAACTTCCAGGGTTTTGTATAGAGGCTTCCTTTCTAGTCAAATTAAAATTGTTATTTTTGTTTGTCAGTTTTAAATTCTTGATTACTATGTTCATACAAGCATGTTTGCAGTCATGTGCTTGCATGTGCTAGGAATGTCTTTTCATAAAATGTAAATACTGCAGCTTAGAGTTGTCATTTCCAATACAATAAGGACAGGAAAAATTCATTTTGATAACTGTGATCTTCATGCCTCCTTTGTCCTAAGCTCCTTTTTTTTCTAATTTTAAAGGTGGAAAAAATATAATTGGTTCAAAAATTAGGATTTATAGCCTGGATCCTTCTACTCAGTGGTTCACAGCAGTTGTTGTCAATGGTAATCCAGCTACAAGAACTCTAGAAGTCAACTGTCAGGAGGTAAGAACCAGTTGCTGTGGTTTACAGATGGATATGGGGAATAGGTGCAAACTTTTATTTATATCTCCACCAACACCATTTTTATTTCTGTCTTTACTGTAATCTTTAAACATGGGTGTCATTGTAGTTCAGAACAATATTAGCCCAAAATGTAACTTTATGCTGCTGGTAGATTGTTAAATAACAAATGTCCTTCTATGAAAAATGAGGGAGACCTGGAATTTTTATTGGAAGGGTGAAGGAAACATGATCCTGGTTTCTTTGCTCTCTGTGCTGTGCAGACAGTGTTCTGAAGCACCAGTTTGTGTTTTTATGTAGAGACACTGTCACATGCTATGTTGTTAAATTCAGCTTGGTATTCAAAGAACCTAAAGTTGAGTGTCTAAGCTTAGTCCATACTGCAACATCTAAGATAAATATATTCAAGTACTTACTTTCACCTCTCTAAATGGCTGCTTCTTTGTTTCTTACTCCCTTTCAAGATTCCAGCTTTAAAAACTCTTGATCCAGAGTTAATTCATGTTGAAATCATATATGACAACAATGGAAAATGTGGTAAGACCTGTTACTTTTTGTCCTTCAAACACTAAGTAGGGTTTTTTTGTGATAGACTAATCTTGATCTCCTCTTCCAGATAAGTCAAAAAGAATTGGGGGTGTGAAAAGGAAGTCATCTGAGAACAGTGGAAGTGCTGATGCTAAACACACAAAATCTTCTCCTGAGGTAATGTATTGCTCTGTTATATATGGCTGTTACATAATGATTATGTTACTTCTCAAAACATCTTAAATAAGGATTAGATTGGAAAGTAGAATGATAAATATAATCCCTTGGAGGGTGTGTTCTCTCAAACTTGTCTGGGCATGAATTGAATGTCTTGCCTTATGATAATTGGAGCAAAAGCTACTGAGCCTTGAAGGTTGGTGGTTTTGTGGGGATTTTTGTTTGCTTGAATTTAGTTTGGTTAGTTTTGTTGGTTTTTTACTGTGCTTTTTGCCCCCTCCTTCTGCTTAGGAGTTGGTCTGCCTGATCATGTATTCTTGCAGTAGGAGAAAACACAAAGGAGTTCTGAAGTTTATAACCTTTGCTTTTCATGTTCTTTCTGTAACTGTTTTGTACTTGAACCTAAAACCTTCAGCTGCACTTGGATGCTTTGAGGATTCAAGCTGCACACACAGCAGTTGAAGGTTGTTTCAGTACAAAAAGGAAATGTGACTTTTCTAGTACTTTCATGTCTCCTTTTATTTCTTTTGTGAGTGACCTGCCAGGTATCACTGAGAGATAAGTAAACTCTCAAAGGTCAAAAGACAATCTGGGTAACTTAAGTGTAGAATTGCAAATGAAAAATCATGGCTTGGCTGAAGAACAGTACTTCAAACTTGCCCTGTAATTTTTCCCCAGTGTTTCAGGATAAAACCTGCATTTTAGGCAGGAGTAGCCAGTCTTGAGGAAGCTCTAGAATAGGGGGGAGGGAGTTGTGTTGCGTCTGTGCTGTCAGTCCTGTGTGGAGTCAGCTGTGCAGATCTGGCTAATGGCTGGATATAGTCATTAGCAATTGTAATAACCTCACAGAAAAACAGCATGAGGTAACAAGTACAGATCAGATTCCTCAATGAGAAGTGTCCTATCCTGTATTAACTGCTGAGAGAGTGTGCAGCAGGGCAGTATGGAGTAGCAGAGCATTGCAGTCTTGTATTTCCACAGTTTGTGCTTGGGTACCTTTAGCATCTTTTGGGTGCCCAGGTTGCCTTTCTTCAGCTTTCTGCATAGTCAGCCATTGAGCAGCCTGCTTGAGACACACAAAGCTTGTCTGTATTTCACATTCCAAATGCCCTGCTGAAGAATTACCATGACCTGAATTAATAACTTGTTTTACCATAGTTTTTCTTTAAAGTAGTAAAGTTATTTACTTCTCATTTTCCTGTCTGCCTTCCTTTGAAGAACTGGATCCTTTAGCACTTTTGTATTCTTGGTGAAATGTCTTGCAACCACTTTTTCAAAAGGGTTACAGTGAGTGTGCTTTCTAATAAGCAAAGCAGAAGCAGTTTGTTTCTCTGATTTTTTGTGGGTGTGAATATATGGGAGTGATGAGTTGAAGCTTTATTTTTTTGTTAAGAAGTATGTGATAGTACTCTGATTTCTACTGTGGAGTTAAATATCTGCAGCATTTTTCTGAGAGCTTGACTTGATGCCTGACAGCTGTGTAATACCAAAGCAGAGTGGAAATATTTTGGAGTTAATGCTAACAAGCCTACGGTGTAACTCCCTGGCAGTAAGCAGAGCATGTGAGAGTAAAATATGGATGTTGGAGCTGAGGAGGGACCCCCACAGAACACTACTGTTTTAAAGGCACTTGTTAACACAAGATTTCTTTGCTTAACACTTTCTAGAGTCCTGGTACAATAATTTTCTTGCTACAAGAAAGTTCACCTCTCGTTTTTTGGTAATGCTGTCAGACTTCACAGTTTTAATTTTCTCTGGGATTTTCAGCTGAGCTCAGAAATTTATTTCTGACTTCCAATTACTGCAATTACTTTAGAAACATTATGGCACTGGCAGTTACAAAGAGCAGAGCTTTGTTTTCCTTTCCACTCACTTAATACACTTCCCTTCCCCCAAAAAAGTTTGTTGTTAATTGGGAGAAAGTGAATTAACATGAACAGTCTTTCATGGAACCTGTAAGGTTTAAAAGGACATTTCAAAGTCTTTCCATCTCATGAACTGAGTCTTTATTTGATTTTACTAGACATGATAGGAAGATTATTAATGTATTTTTCTTTTCAGGCTGAAGCCTACAAAGCCATAATTTGTTATCATGAATTTTCCTAACTGTTAAAATCTCCCCTGCAGGTTTCTCCCAGCCAGGGACATGTGCAGTCAGTACCCACTGTGCTGGGTGAAGCACTGCTGGGATGTACTCCTGCAAATAAAGACCAAAGGCACCCAGGCCTGGCCCTGCCGGCTAACTCACCACCCAACCTTGGTGCAGAAACTCCTCAGGGGTAAGGAAGCAGTTTTATGCTTATGCGGACTTTTTACACCAAAAATAATTCTTATTCTTAGCACAGCAAACTGAGGTAATTTTAAAGAGCTATAGTAACTACTCTCCTGTAATACTAGCATAGAAAAATATTGGACTTAATTGCCCTGGATTTGTAATTTACTTCCTAATGCCATGTTGTTCTTTATCTTTGAGGAAGTGGCCTCTCAATGTCCTAGGCCAGTGTCTCTGCTTCACTGTACCCATCTGTAAATCGATATACAGGTGTGGTGCCTACTTTGTCAAATGCATTCCTCCCCTGCCCCCAAGAAAACAAGAACATGTTCAGGCAGGTGTCTGCCTTCTTGCAGATCAACTATAGGTTCTTAATTATATTTCTGTTGAACTTTGAACTTCTTTGTTACCCCTAGTTCTGTCACAAAATGGATGTAAAGGTAGAAAAAAATGGCAGGAAAACTCAAATTTGAAGTACTGTAGGGGTTTTTCAACTAGTTTTGTGTCTCTCTCACATGCTGAATGTGGAAAATATTATTTTTAAGGGTTTTTTTGTGAGAGAGGTTTTACAGTTTCCAGCATAGACTTGGTGCCAGTCAGAAGTTCCTTGAGAATCTTGCCACAGACATGCAAATGAAGTGCATTTGGTTATTCAGCAGTTGCATGGGGAAAACGAGAAAGCAGCTATTTAATTGTGAGAGAAGGTAGTGGAGTACCCAAATTTGTGTGTAGCTACATGGGTGTAGAGCTCTATTGTTCCAACTCCTAAAAAAAATCAAAACTAGCAAAAACACTGAAAAACACAAACCTATTTAGCCTCACACAAAAATTTAAATTCTCATACATCAGAACTCAAAGCATAAAATTAAATAATTAAATTTCTTCTTTCAAACTTTGAGACTAGATTGAGCAGCTGATGCCTTCATTTGTTTGACACCTTTTTTTCCCCCTAATTATTGCATGTTGTGTTTCAGCACATGTAGACGAAGCTTACCGGAAACTCATCCTTCCTGTCTTAATACTGGAGTTAAACCATTAAAAGATCTGACAGCCTTTCCTAAAGTGGGGTTTCTGTCTAAAGAACAAACACAAAATCCTACTGATCAAAATGGTAAATATACCTCTTTGACAACCTCAAGATCTTCATCTTTGACTGAATCAGCTACTGAAAAAGGAACCAACATGAGAAATACTAATGAACCTCTTATAAAAGCCACAACAAACCTTCCCAAGGAATGCATTTCTGTAAAACAGTTGCAGCATCCCAACCCTTCCATAGCAATACCCAGAGGCAGTGGCACTGTTGAACTGCAGCGGACTTTAGACTGCAGACCCTCAACCTCAGATGCTCATCTCCTGTCCTTTAATGAGTGTGGGGTTAAATCACAAAGCAGCTGCAACAGCCACAGCAGCCACAAAGGCAGCAAGATTGATGAACTCGCAGACATGGAGTTTTTCATTAGAAGAAGTTCAAATGAGATTCTTTGTGACAGAAGTGAAAGTGAAAGCTTTTGGACTGGAAGTGCCAAGGTCCAGGATAACAGTAAGTGTTTCTAAAATTTCCTGTCATTGGAAAGTCCTTGTAGTTTCTGTCTAACTACTTAGAAGTAGGTCAGTTGTTATATATACAAAACCAGTCATTTAAATTGTGTGAGTAAATCAGGAATTTGAGTCATTTGTCTGCTGTGTTATGAGGGGAAATGCAATAAGGTTGAAACATCCTGTCCTGATAAAGGAACAGGACAAACCATTAATGTTTAGAAATACATTGTTACAAAATGTATGCAAGAATAGAATGGCAAAAGAATTTACTAAAACAAGGTTCTGTTTGGAATACAAGTGCTGATGGCATGAGACTACCTTTTCTTAGCAAGGGTCCTAAATTTTACAAGCATCATGAGAGATGGAAGTTGTCCTCAACAAAGTTCAAGAGGGACTTTCATTTAAAAACTGTCATTAGAGCAAAACAAACAAAAACCCAAATGATGACCATGACCAGAAATTAAAACCCACCCAGCCCCAAAGCAACCCATCTTGTTTCTGTTTTCCATTTGGTGAGTTCTTCAGGTTCTCACATGCAACAGAAGGGGAAAGGCTGTGGTTGTTTAAGGACCTGGACACCTGGTGTCACATGTCCTGCTGTGCATCAGGGGGTGTTGCTGATGGTTTGGGAATCTTCCTACGTACCCACTTTTTCTTCCCCCCAGTCTCCTGTTGCTTGGTCTTGGATTACTGTGTGCTATTCCATAATTAACACAGATTCATAGCCAGCCAAGCGGCCACTGTTTTGTCCCCTGCGAAGCCTCACTGGCAGTGTAGGAGGAAGGGAAATGTTTGGTATCTGTTACAGTAAGATGGTGAAAACTGTTGCATCATGAAGGGGGAAAACAGGACTGAGAAATGGCCCGGTTGTACTTCTCTCCTCATTTCTTGTGAAATGTGGTTGCTGCATGCCCGCATAATGTGCTCAGGGCTCCAACTCTGACTGAAGAACTTCATTTAAAAGCAGATATTATTTCAAAATGCTCCTTTGGAAAAGTGGAAGGAGCTCTTAAGCTTGGGTCTACAGACTGTGTGACTCCAGTGGAACTGCTGCTTGAGACAGTTCCCACTGACTGGAGAAGAGATTTCTGCCAACTGCAAATATTTTTAGCATAACTTTGTTTCAATGTCATGTGAAACTTAGAGGAAAACTTGTTGTGGCTCTTTTACTGAAATACATTTGCTGGCACTTGTATGTGAAAAACTGAGGCTTTTCTAATCCTGGCTGCTCTTCCGTGCAGTAATTGTTCGCAAGTCCATATTATCTGACGCTGCTAAAGTGAAGAAGCTGCAGCAGAGTGGGGAAGCATTTGTGCAGGATGGCTCCTGCAATAACATCGCCCCTCACCTGCACAAGTGCAGGGAATGCCGCTTGGACAGCTACCGCAAGAACAAGGAGCAGAGAGACTCCACAGTCTTCTGCCGGTTCTTTCACTTCAGAAGGTAACAACCATTTGGTTACTCTAAACACCTTGATATTCCTTAAATATGAAAGGTGGAAAACTGCAGTCGTTTGTCCAGAATGGTCTCATGTAGCTCTCTGTTTCCAAACTGCTCGGTGTTGGTGTGTAGCCATAAGGCCAGTGTACCCAACTAATGAGTGGCTGCCTGTGGTTTTTTAGCCCTTAGAAATGATACAACTGCTTAATTTGAGTAGAAAATATTTTGGCAGGACTTTGAGCTCTTTATTTTGCTGTTCTGGGCAGAGTGCCAGTAGGATAACATGAGTTTAGTTTGAGTGCTATAGCTCAGTAAAATCTGAGATACTAGGGGGAGGGTAGATTCCACACAAGTTTCCTAAAGTTTGGTGGTTGGACACATGAAATGTTAACCATGAACCCCCAGGTGTGGAAGAGTTGCAGTAAGTGGCTATGGCTTTCAGCTGGAGACATTTAAGCTTGACATGGAAGCATTTAATCTGTGCAGCCACTAGAATTCAGTTTTGTGGCTAAAGGTTTAAAAAATGCAAATGTGTTACTAATCCGTTATTTAACCTCAGATTAGAGATTTTTACTATAGGAAATCTTTATATAATCTGAGTGAAATCAAAGTAAAAATAGAGTATGCTCAATCACCTTCTCAGGGTAACAATCCAGACTTGCATTGCAGTTCAAATGAGAAATCCTTCAGTTTAGAATTGGAACTGATGGAACAGGCCCTTTTTATTGGCTATTGAATCTGCCAGATCTGGAAAAGGCATTTGTCTGATGACAGCAGCTGCCAGCGCATGTTCTCATGCCACACTTAACACTACAGTGAGCACACACTGTCATCAGAAGTCAACTTTCTTCTACAGCATTTAGTAAAAAGGTTCCTGAGCAGAACTCTCTATGTTTTCCATTTAAGACACTACTAACAATATAGATGTCATTCTTTCCACCTACTCAGAATCACTCAAGAATGTATCTTACTCAAATTTTGCTTGATGCTTTTTGACAGCTGCTTCCAAATGAATTGTTACTGAAATATATTCTGTATTTAAGGCGTTCTAACTTTTCTTGAGTTTTACACAGTCCTAGATAAAATAGTTGCTGTTGCCATCTCTAGGTGTGGTTCTTAATGGCAGTGCATTTTAAAAATTGTAAACCTGATTTGATTTTGTGTGAATAAAAAACCCAACACTACACTGTTGTAAGGTAGATTTCCTAACTAAAATCTTGGTTGTTTTCAGTCTTTTCTTTTAAACAAGCAATGCACTGAACATGCTTAATGCTAGTGACCAATGTTTGCCCATGTCTGTTGTAATATTTCAGTAAATTCACTGTCATGCAGTAAGTGCATTTACAACTCAAGCATTGACTGATTGCAGTGAATTTAAACCAATACAACATTTGAGGGTTTTTCTCCTTTTCCTGTTTTTCATCAGGTTGCAGTTTAATAAGCATGGGATACTGCGTGAGGAAGGTTTCTTAACTCCAAATAAGTATGACCCTGAGGCTATAAGTTTATGGCTACCTTTATCCAAAAACGTTGTGGGTCTAGATCTGGACACAGCAAAGTACATCCTTGCCAACATTGGAGACCACTTCTGCCAGCTGGTGATATCTGAAAAGGAGGTCATGTCAACGATTGAACCACACAGTAAGATCAATTTGTATTGAAATAATCTGTATTTTCACAGCTTTCTGTGCAGCATTAAGCTTCAGTGTGAAAATAAATTGCATATATTTGGAAATGTCATATAAGACTTGAGTGTCTCTCTCTCTTCTCAGAGAGGGAATGGTTAAGAGTCACTGGAAACTAGTGTCAACAACTCTTTGCTCCTCACGGGGAGGGGGAAAGGGAAGGGTAATTCCACCCTTCTTCGTCAGAAGTTACTTTTTAATTTATCAAATTACTTTTCCTGTTACAAAGTGTGGGAAAAGGCCCCTTAAATAAACTAGTAGGTAGCTGACAACAAAATTGATTCTTAGCATGTAAATGAAATATAGGTTTTACTTTGCACAGGTTCCGTTAGATTGCTTTGGTCCTGTTTTATTGTAACTGCATCATGGACCTAATGCTCTCTGTCAGTAAAAGATGTTTTTACTCCACCTTCAAGTTCCTAGTAGCACTGTTAGAAGTGATTATGTGCAGCCCTACTGGGCATAGATGAGAGAGGTCCTGGTGGTGGGGTAACTGGTTGGGGACCTTAATTAGTGACAGAGTAAATTTGGCACCCCCAAACACAGGGCTTAGGCCACATCAAAATATTTCTGTAGCAAATGTGAACAGACAAATGGGGAAGTCTGTGATCTTGCATAATCACTTCTCAGAGAAGAATGACGCTTAAAACTCTATTTGTTTTTTGGATTTTAAGTGCATGACCAGGGTGCAGCACAGTTTAGGAGTTTACTGTCTGCTGTGTTTGGGGAGTGTTGACAGTAGATAAAGATCCTCTCAGTTTGGTGGTCGCTCCACTGTTCTGAAAGAAGAAAAAAGGCTGAGCAGGCTTGAATGCCCTTCAAAAGGGGACAGAAGACTTGAGATATTCCAGAAATGCTTGCTGTAGAGTCTTATCTTGGGCTACTTGGAATCTGTAAGCTTTGCTCTTGTCCTGACCTGCAACATATTCAGGTCTGTGGAACCAAATTATCTGTAGCCAGTGAGATATACAGACTGTAATACTGAAACACCTTCAGGAGAGTGAAGCTTTGAGTGGACTTCATGAAACAAAGGGGAGGGGTAGTGTTTCTTAATAGTAAAGGATGCATCTGTTGGCATAGCTACTAGAAACATCCTCTGCTTAAAAAACACAGATGTGAGTTCTAGAGTTGGTTTGAAAGGAGCAAAATCTCATTAATTCCTCTTTGATTTTATTGCCCTGACTGGTGAGAGTAAGGGAACTCACTTTTATTAATACAGAGGTTATTTTGAATGCTCTGGGCAGGAAAGAAGTAATTTACAGTCTAGATGTGTGATGTTCTTTGAACAGTTCATTGGGAAAATGCTCAGTCAGCATAGGAAAAAGAGAGATTCTTCTGCCACCATGACTTGAAGTTCTGGTAAATTCAAGTAAGTTATCCTTGTGTAGTGAAAAATTGACCTGTGTAGACAGAACAGCTTGTTAGGTCACGTTGTTCCTTGGCCACCAAGTGCCAAAAGGAAACGGGCTCAAACTACAGAGAGGAACCAAAAGAATAGGAGAAGTAGAAAGGGACAAGATTCAGAAAAGATATGAAATGGCATTCAAAAAGTAGCAAAACCCCTTCATCCTGTTTGGGGGAAATTGGAGATTTGACCTAGACAATAATAAATATAGTGCATGTTTTTAAAAGACAAAGAAGAATGGAGCTGGTGATAAATAGACCTGTGTCTCCTGGAAGAATTCTGAAGCAAGTAGTCAAACAATTTTTACCTCCTACTTAAGAACAAATTGTGCTAAGCTATTCCAGTGTTATTCCATACATAGTCAATGGGCATTATTCAGAAGAAGAACAACAGATGTCTTGGATCCTGCTATGGTTTTTTTAGCATGCATTAGGACATGGTCTCTCATAACTTGCTTTTAAAACTAAGAAACATTGTGGGCAGGAAATTTTCAGAGAATTTACAAGTGTGGAAGGTGGTAGGAGGAGGCAGGTGTGTGCTTTTTGTCTAGTCTAGTTTTCTAGCTGGCAACAGAAGGAAATGGAGATCAAGCTAAAATTATTTGTACATATTCACAGGAAAATAATACAGCCCTGGAAGGGCTTAATTTTTTGCAAGTTACTGCCCATGTTTGGGATGTTTTGAGTGAACGGAAGGAGTGACTTGAGGTGAGGAAAGGACAATATAATGGGTACGTAGGAAATCTGAACAGCAGCAGTTGGTGCTTCAGAGAAGAAAATTCACCTTTCTAAGAAGGTCAGATACCCACTTACAAACACACAAAACCTCCCAAAAGGAAGAGAGCTACTTGCCCACCATGCTGCTGAATTGAGAACGAGGACAAGCTGGTTGTGGCAAGCTAAACATTAAGCTTAGCTTGCCAGCAGTACCTGAATTTATTTCCTGGAGTAGCTGTGGAATTTCCACTTAGGAGAATGTACTTAGCAGTGTACTTGTTAGCTTGGGCCAACACATGTCAGGGGTAAGAGCTGTGTTAGTGCTGCACAGGAGAAAGCAAAGTGGTCTTGGTTGCTTGTACTGTTCTGTAGCAGCAAAAGCCTTTTTTGGAGTTCCAATACAAAACCAAGTCTGAGTCGTGTAGTTTTTAAGTGACTGTATTTAACATGCAAACACTGAATTTTGTTTGAGCTAACACTGTGACTGGCCTGTTGCTGCCCACAGGACAGGTGGCCTGGAAGCGTGCGGTTCGTGGCGTTCGTGAGATGTGTGACGTGTGCGACACCACGATCTTCAACCTGCACTGGGTCTGCTCCAAGTGTGGCTTTGGGGTGTGTGTGGATTGCTACAGGATGAGGAAAAAAAGCTCACATGAAGGTGGGAGTGCTTATTGGTACCTGAAACAAAGGGGGACGAGGGGAAATAAAATCTGTGTATTGAACTTGGAAGTCAATGACGACATTAAACAAGACAAAAAAAGCCTTCCCAACAAAAAGGACATGTTGTAGACCTGTGCTTTGATATATCAATAATAATAAAATACATGGCCTTTCAGAGCAGGATGAAAGATGCAATAACAAAACAACGTAATGGTTTTGTTTTACAGATGATGACTCAGATACTTTCTCCTGGTTTAAATGTGTGAAGGGGCAGGCACATGAACCAGAGAATCTAATGCCTACACAAATAATTCCAGGAAAAGGTATTTGAAATACTTGATTGGGATAAAAATGTGCTGTACGTTTTTGTGATCTATTGTATTGTGTTGATATTGTACTGAGTGAAGTTTTATTTTAGTAATAAAACTAGTAAAAACTTAATTTATTATCCAAAGAGTGGAACAGTCTGTGTATTTAATGCTATTTTATTATCTTTGACCTTTACAAAGAAGTAGCAGAACTCCTTGTGTAATGATCTGTACTCACATATCTTTGTTACCTGCATAACACAATTTCTTAAAAAGTCTTAAGTGCTGGATGTTGTGATTACATGTGAGCTCACTCATGATTCTCTTGCTTCAGCTCTCTATGATGTTGGTGACATTGTTCACTCTGTAAGAACAAAATGGGGAATAAAGGCAAATTGTCCTTGTGCAAATAAGCAGTTCAAAGCACTATCAAAGCCAACACTAAAGGAGGATTCTAAACAGGTACTGTTACTGCCTCTATGTCTGTGCAGTTAAGTTTGTGTCAGTCTGTTGCATATTCTTGAAGCCACTGCTAATTTGACTCGATAGGTTGCCACCCTGACCTCTGTGATAACCCCACCATGTAAGGACAATTTGAATTCATTGTTGCTCTTTCTGGTTCAGTTCTTAAGTTTTGGGGAAAATCTCACCATGTCCCTTTGACACACTGAGGCCTCAGTAGCAACCTAACCTTGAAAAAGGCTCAGTGAGGATTTTTAGAGCAAAAATAGGGTTAGATTGAGAGATTTGTTAAGGATCTGAAGAACAGACAAGTGGGAATGGTTGTGAAGTGTAGGCTATTCTTTGGGTCCTAGAGATATAATACATTCTACATCTAAAAGAATAAGGTGGAAGAACACTGGGACTCATGAAAGAACTAAACATGAAAAAAATTGAGATTTAGAGCAGTGTGGAGAATCGCTGATTTCTCTGGCAGTCTGGTAGAAGGCTTGCTGCTCTCTCTCTAATAAAAAAACCCAGTAAATGAAACCCCACTATATAAATTTGTAAATGGATGAGGTGGTTTTTTTTTTTGTTTTTGAAAATAGAACACATTAATAGCTTAGACTTGAAATATCTTGAAAGCAACCAGGTGAATTAAGTGATTTTATTTTTGTTAGATGCTTACTTGTAAGCTTATTTTGAAAAGAAATGTTACCTTAAGTGTAAGAAGCAGGTTGGACATGATTTTGGTGTTAGTAATGAACAGAGACAAAAAATATTGTCAAGTGTTAGAAGTCTGGAAGATGGTTATGTGAATCAAAAGTTAGCATATGGTTGACCTGGTTTCAGTTTTCTGAATCAAGATTTCCTGTGACCCTGGACAAAGAGCTGCATCAAATTTATCTGCACCTCTTTATAGAATCAGGTACTGCACTGGTAAAGTTTGAAGCCTTTTCTAATATGTCAAGTTTAGAATCCTTACCAAGCATCAGCAGTCAATAAGAAATGAAGTAGAGAATGTAGCAATAGACAGACAAAGGAGTAGAATAATTTCTTAGCTGAAAATTGTTTGAGCAGAGAGAAGAAATGTCACCAGTCCTCCAAGAATCCCAGGGCAAAGCAGTAGTTCTTGTTAGTCTGTTCCTAGGACCTCCAAATGACCAGATAAATCAGCTGCCAAGGAGGTAGACAGTCCTACATTTGGATTGTGCTGGCCAGGCCAGTGCTGCGTTTAAGCAGGTGTAGCTCAGACCTGGCAGGTGACTGGACTTTGCTGCCACCTTAAGAGAAAAAATTAGGAATGCTCCTTATCTGTTCTAGTCCTCTGAATTAGAGTTCCATCTTAGCCCTGGCCTGAGCATCAGCTATCACTAGAATTGTGGCAACTGCTGTTAAAACTGCATTTGGTTCCCAAAGCAATCCCAGAAAACGCACCTGGGAAACTTGGCTCTCTGTGCTTGTCTTGAGGGGTGATGGCCTTGGCTGCTCCTGAAGTCAGATCCTGAGCCCTGCTGAAGTGTCATCTGATCCTGAGCTGCAATGCTGACCTCTTGTGGAGATGTGTTTTGAAGGGCCAAACCATTTTATTTTTCAAAGAACGAATTTGGGCATGTTATTGCTTGCTTTTCCTTTCGGAATAGTGCGTTTGTGTCTCATCAAGTTCTCACTTTGCTTTTTCAGCACTTGGCATCAGGAGACAGGCCTGGCCTTCAACACAACAGTTTTATCCTGAGCCCACAGGTCACTACACATGATCCTCCTCTAAAGTCAGCACTTGGAAGCAAACAAGCTGCTTCTGTAAATACTTCTCCATTAAATTGGTTTTCAAACCTAGCAAGTGGAAATGTGAATAAAGAAAACAAAGGTATGTGCAGAACCAGTGAAGAGTAAACCTTTTGTGGCTGTTTGTCAGAAGAATATAGGTCAGAGCCAGCAGTGTCTTGTGCTGAGAATGATGTCATGTGCCTGCTGGGATTGGTGTTCAGTGCCTGTGCTGCAGAACTGGCCATGGCAATGGCTTGGAGTAAAACCTGGCAGGGTTAGCATATTCTGTTTCAAAAACCGGATTAAAATCCCATTGATACAAATATTTTTGAAAATTCAGTTTGAGAAATTTTGTTTGGTTTTGTTGTTTGGGGGGAGGCGTGGGGGGGGTGTTTGAGGTTTTTTTTTAAGAATGTGGGATTTTAAAAACTTTGGTTTCTTGAAGAAACTTAAGTGAAAGGAATTTTTTATCTGCATGTATTGGGAGGAGATTTGTGTGTGTGTGTATATATGTACATACATATATGTATGCATGTAGGAGGATCTTGTCTTGAAAAAAGATCCAAAGTATATACTTCTCACGGTTTTTCTTTCTTCATTTCAGAGAAACTTCTGACACCAATTTCAAAGAATGAAAATAAACCTCTCCAGACACTCCCTAGCTTAGCCAAGCCAGCTGCAGCCCTGCAGACATTCAACAGTGCAATATTAACCCCTGTGAGCAACAACAACACAGGCTTCTTGCGGAATCTGTTGAACTCTTCTGGAGGAAAGGTACAGGAAAAATTCTCTCCTACAGGTCCGAGTTGATTCCAGGCTTAGATTCTGTTCTAAACCTGTGAACAACTGCAACAGGCAGTTTATCTACTTGTCATAGTAAGTAAAATTGTGTCCTTTATGGGGAAAAAGGACTAATTCAGTTTGTGTTTTGGTGCTCCAGTTAATAGTAGCATAGTGGTACTATCAGCAAGTCTCGCTTGGTGAGGGATTGGGAACTAAATGATAAAGCAGAGCAACTTCCTTAGGCTAGAGTCTGGCCAGGTGCATTGATTGGGATGTCTTTTAGACTCAAAAAAGAAGCACCAATGAACTTGCAGATGGAGGGAGGAACCTTCTGTGGTGTCTTCCCCATACCTCATTTGCAGACTGGCTCTCTTCAGATGTTCCTGGCCTTTGTCTCTTCTTACAAATATGGCTTCAAAAAGGGGAAAAATGCTGGCTTTGAGTGTTCTTTGCTAAAACTGTATTTCTGCTCTTTGGTATAAAGCAAGTCCTGTTCCCTGCTGCATATCCTGGGTTTCTGCAGTGTTGCTGAGATGTCAATCAGAGCAGGACTTGTTGTACCAGAATTCTGTAGACAAAGTGTCAGAAACGGCACTGGCATTTAATGGTAGTGCATTTCTAGACAGCAAAGTTCTGCAGTTTTTTGTTTCTCTGCATGATTGTGATCTCAAGTGAAAAAAAATGGAAGTGGCAAATATTTTCTTTAAAGCCTGTAGGACACGGCAACAGAAAAGAGCACTAATTTTTTTTTGTTGTTCTTTCTTTTTTTCTTATCAGACAGACAATGGACTGAAGAGTACACCCAAAATCCTTGATGACATTTTTGCTTCCCTGGTGCAAAATAGAGCCATTACAGACTTGCCTAAGAAACCTCAAGGACTGACCATAAAACCCACAATCATGGGCTTTGACACGCCCCACTACTGGTTGTGTGATAACCGCCTGCTGTGTCTTCAGGATCCCAATAATGAAAGCAATTGGAATGTCTTCAGGGAGTGCTGGAAGCAGGGACAGGTATTTTCCTTTTCCTGCTTTTTCCATTTGCAATTCATGTGCTTTGTCCTTTCATTGAAGCACAAGTACAACCACTGTAGTGATAAGCAACACTAAACTTTCTTCAAATGTATGACATGAGCACTGTTACACATTCTTATCTAGGGATCTGTTTTACTGTTTAAATCAGTTTCTAAACACAGTGCTGAAATTATGGCTCTGTATAAAAAGCTGCCTCATAGTTTGAAACAAAGAATGTTCAGATGCATGGTAAGGCAGGATTCTGGTAGGATAGGCTGAGCATTTACTTTGCAAAATGCCTGCATTCAAATGCTCAATGTATTCTATGTATTACGCTGTTGTAGTTAGAATTTTTGGTGTTTAATAATTCTTCAGAATATATTCTTTTTCTTCCTAGCCTGTAATGGTGTCAGGAGTGCATCACAAATTAAATGCAGACCTCTGGAGACCAGAGTCCTTTAGGAAAGAATTTGGCCAACAGGAAGTGGATCTGGTTAACTGCAGGACCAATGAAATCATCACGGGAGCTACTGTAGGGGATTTCTGGGATGGTTTTGAAGATATTTCAAGTAAGTACTGTGAATCTTTGTTCCAACAGGTGACATATTTAGCAGCAGTAGTTCTGCCCTAGCACAGATTTGTAATCCAAAAGCAGCATAAAAGATGTTCCAGGCTTTCTCTTCACCTTGGACAGTTAGTCTGCAATGTATCCTTACGATTTATGCTTATGGGATTGTGGATGGATAGAAACTGTCATTCCCATGAAGTCCCCTCCTTCAGGAGTATATTTGGCTGCCTGTAGCCTTTTGGAAAAGTGTTCTGAGGAAGTTTGGGATCTTCCTAGTGAGTAGGTTCACCTGACAGCTTTTTGTTTTTTCTAGTTGAGTGAAACAGAAGCGCATGTGTAGGGCTGGTGCTCACAGGTTAAATTGTTCTGTTTTAACTTGAAGATGCTTTTTGGTCCTGAGGAATGGAAGTTATTTGGTATAAAAATAGATTTAGAGGAGGTGAGCTCAAGGTTTTCCAGGAGAATTAATACTTGCTATTGCATCTGGAGTTCTACTTTATCTGTTTGTTACACATCTGTATCTAAGGATCTGTTTTACTGTTTAAATCAGTTGTAAGTTTAGGGAATTTTGGTACTTAGGGCAAGAAGAGTGGGAGGTGGAAGACTCACACCTTTCTTTTCTGTTACTTGGTCTCTGAAGAGATTTGGCTTCATCAGCTACTTTTGACCTCAAACACAAGCCAGCTTCTGAGCTAAATTGTAGGATGTGCTTGGGCAGGGAAAAGCAGTAAATGTGCTTGTCTGTCTGACATCTCCTGTTTTAACATGTTTGTCATGACAGTGCTACCCTACTCTGTCAGAGGAAACTTGTATATCTTTAGTTCTGCATGAAAAGTTGTGGAATGAACATGATTTTAAGTTAAGATAAGGATTTCTTTGTCTCAGTTCTTTGGATTCTGAGTTGTACAACTACTAAAAATGAAAATTTGTTAATATTTCCAATTAGGTCGCCTGAGAACAGAAGAGGGAGAACCAATGGTATTGAAACTTAAGGACTGGCCTCCAGGAGAAGATTTCAGAGATATGATGCCTTCTCGGTATGAATTTCTAGAGGAACTGTTCATTGTTTGTGTGATACACCCCCAAAATAATGGAATGTGGGCATACTGTCCCATTTTGATATGTGCTTTAGCTTTGAGCAGCAGGTGACACAAATAGTTCTGTTTCTGAGATGCCTGCCATAAATGGAAATCCTACACAAGTTGCATGATAAAATTTCATGTGGTTCATTGTATTTGTTACCAAGTAAAGTGAGCACCTAAAACTACTCCTAAAAGCCTGGATCACTGTGAAATCCAAAGTTCAGTTGAAGCTTTTTTTTTTGCCAAGTGTTTTTAAGTATTTGAACTTAACCTGTTTGGTGATATTCCTTGAGATGATTACACAACAAAATAGCATTACTCCAGAGCAGTTAAATTTATCTGCTCTCTTTCTGTGCCTTGCTTGTTTAGTTCCCTTTCATGGTGTCCAGCAAAAACCCCCTGAGGGAAGGAGTACAATTCCCTCACTGAAGAGAGCTTTTGTTGCAGTCTGTTTTAGTCTGCTTTTGGTTTTATCAGAACTTAATGTTAAATTCTGCTCCATTACTTTAGGTTTGATGATTTGATGAAAAACATCCCATTGCCAGAATACACTAGGAGAGGTGGCAAGCTCAACCTTGCCTCTCGACTTCCCAACTATTTTGTGCGACCGGATTTGGGCCCCAAGATGTACAACGCTTATGGTAAGGAGTTTTTCACTCTAAAGGTTATGTTGACCACATGTTCCAATTAAAGTTTACTACAAATTATGTGATTCCTTGCTGTTGTAGATAATTTGATTAATCCCATGTACCAGAAAACCTGACTTTGGCTCACCTATAGATATCAATGACGTCCAGAGCATTATATGATTTGTTTTATTAAATATCTTTTTTGTGCAGATGGTTTCAAGCCCATAGTAGTTATTCCCAGTCATTCAATGAACATGCTCCACAGCTTCTCTTTCCTAAAGTTTGCTTCATATTTGTTGTCTTGCTACTTCTGGCTGTATTGCTTCTGTTGTTCTTATGTTTAGGCTGTATCATTTAGTTTTTAATCTCTTCCTGACCAATTCTTTTCCGTGTCTGGTTCATCTTTGTCACTCAGAAGACATTTAAAACTAAGCATCATCTTTACATGTCCAATAAAGGGATCATGGCTAGTAAATACTGTAGCAGCTGCTGTATAGAGTGAAAAACAAGACTGTTTCTGAGAATGCTTTTTTCCTAAACTGCTATAGAAACCCTTTTTTAGCAGGATTTTTTAATACATCATAGAAGCTAGATAGAGGTACATTGATCTGTATCAGCCTCTTGACAGATCACTTGGGAAGCCACAAGATGGAGCAAGGTCCTGGATGGAAAGCACATTGATGTCCTGGAAGCATTTGATAGAAGTAAAAGCTCTCTAATCTTTTCAGAAAGTGCTGCTGAGAGTGGTGTAACATTTCTTTGTCTTACTAATGGATCTGCTACTCCTTTTTCCCCACTTTGTTTACTCCCCTAGGCTTAATAACACCAGAGGACAGAAAATATGGCACCACAAACCTCCACTTGGATGTGTCTGATGCAGCCAATGTCATGGTTTATGTGGGGATCCCCAAAGGCCAGGCTGATCAAGAAGAAGGTAAAGTCTTTGTGGTGTCTTGGGGGAATATTTCTGTGGCTGGAGGGCAGGTCTTTTAATGTAAACTGCTCATGTTGACTCTCCATAGAAGTACTTAAAACCATACAAGATGGGGACTCCGATGAGCTGACAATTAAGCGCTTTACTGAAAGCCGAGAAAAGCCTGGAGCTCTGTGGCACATTTATGCTGCCAAAGATACAGAAAAAATCCGGGAATTCCTTAAGAAGGTAAGCTGTTAATCTTAAACTGATATTCTGGCTGTGTAGGCTTGGAAGTGTGTATCCTTGGGCTTTTCTCCTCCTTCATATCCCAGTTACTCTGGAAACAAATACACTTGAGTTATATCCAAGACAAAACTTGTCCTGTGCCACGATTCTTGCAGAATCTGAAAAGAGTGGAGAGTTGAAGCTGGAAGTTACCTTGTATGTAGGTACTCTTCCTGCCCACTCTTCTCGTAGATGAGTAATGTAACATAGTGAACAAGAAAATAGCTAGTTTAGATTTAAGGAAAAGCACAGTTTAACTTGATGATTCTTAGAAGCATGTGAGATGTTTTTGGGAAATGTCAGAGCAAAACATGGTACATAAAGCTCTTCCTTGTTCTTTCCCTCTTACTACTTTTTTTTTTCCCTATACCTTGATGAGGTCTGAATTAAGGGAAAAGCATGATGTATGTTGTGTCCTGTCTTCACGGGAGTTAAGGGTTTAGTAGAGATGTGCTACTATGTTTAAAAGGGCTTGTTTCATTGTTTAAATTTACCTCAGCTGGTCCAGAGTGTTCTTAATTCTGAAACTTCTTCGGTGCTCTAAAAGTGGAAAGAGCCAATATGTTGATATTTAAAAGGATAAATTATATGTTCTGAACAAGTGTTGGCCTGGTCAGCCTGATGGCTATCTTGGTGAAAGCTTGGAGAGGCTGCAGCAGACTTATTTAGTATTAACAAAGAACAAATCTTACAGTTGATAAAACACAATACTGGGTTTGATAAGCATTAGCGCGTGAAGTTTTGATATCTGTGTCTTGCACCTCAGTCCATTGTATCACACTTGCTGGCAGATGTGGGGCTTTCAGCAGCTTTTAGTGGAGAAGAACCAAGCTGCTTATCTCCTCCCAAATCAATTTTTGTTACAGTCCTGGGTGTAAATGGCTGCTGCAGCAAGTTAGATTTATATAGGAACTTCTTGCAGAAATTCTCTGCCTATTAGAAATTTTTGTCCTTAAGTGCTTGTTATGCCTTCCAGTCTTGTTTCTCCTGAAAATCTGGTTTGCATTCTCTGGGTCAGTGAGCACTAAGACTGATTGTGGCCTCAAGGCCGACACCTGCTGAATTCCACACTATGTAGTGTGTTCCAGTTACAGGCTGTAGAGTCAGAGAATCTCTGAATGGTTTGGGTTGGAAGGGAGCTCCAAGACCATCTCATTCCAATGCCCCTGCCATTTGCAGGGACACCTTCCCCTAGATCTGCTTGTTCAGAGCCCCATCCATCCTGGATTCAAGCAGTTCCAAGGACAGAGCATCCACAGCTTCTCTGGGCAACCTGTGCCAGGGCCTCACCACCCTCACAGGAATGGATTTCTTTCTAATTTCTTCTAATCTAAACCTTACTTCCTTTAGTTTAAAGCCATTGTCCCTTGTCCTGTAACTTAATGCCTTTCCACAGTCCCTCTCCAACTTTAGTAGTGTCAGAACACTGGTTCCATGTACGACAGTGGTTCCCAGTGTGAACATGAATTGCTTCACCCTTCTGTTCCTTGCCACTCTCAACTGGAATTACTTGCATTTTCCATATCCACGTTTGTAATGTGTCTGTGAAGCCAGTGGGACCTGAGAAATGTTGCAGCCTTGACAAAGGTCTGAGTAAGGATCCAAACTTTCATTGTGTAACTCTCCTACCTGAACACATGGTGGTGCAAGGCCCTCTGGCATACATTTGTATAGAATACCACTGATACAACTTGGCTGTCCAGTCAGACTGGTGTGTTAAAATGCCTGTTGTCTTGTGACTTTTCCAGGTTGCAGAAGAACAAGGCCAAGAAAACCCTGTAGATCATGATCCCATTCATGATCAGAGTTGGTACCTGGACAGATCACTGAGGAAACGCCTTCATCAGGAGTATGGAGTTCAGGGCTGGGCTATTGTACAGTTTCTAGGAGATGTAGTTTTCATCCCAGCAGGAGCTCCACACCAGGCAAGCACCAGGGACATGTAATGGCTTGACTGCTTGGGCAGCCCTTCAAGCACGTGGCTAATGCTTCTTTGTTCTCTCTAGGTTCATAATTTGTACAGTTGTATTAAAGTTGCAGAAGACTTTGTATCCCCAGAGCATGTCAAACACTGCTTCTGGCTCACTCAGGAATTTAGATATCTGTCACATACGCATACGAACCATGAAGATAAATTGCAGGTAACTTCCCAATGCTCAGTGCTCTTGACCCTTTAAAAAAACCCACTAAAACACAACAGACAACCCTCACCAAACCTAGGAGGGCTGTGGCCATGTAACTCAAGTTGCTTTTGTTTTCAGATCAATGTTAATGTATTGGATCTTTTAGTGATTTTAAGAAAGCCCTCTGAAGCTTCTCCTGAGCTTCTCTGGAAATGTTTTTTTCTGCCATTTCTTTTGTTTCACTCCCCAGCTGAGCTTGCAATGCTCTCCTCAGGCTATTCCCTTTATATGCTGTTAGAATTTGAATTTTGTTCCCCCAAGTTTGTGATTTACATGAAGGTCAGGTAGATGAGCATGTCTGAACTGACCTACCCAGGGTGTGGGGAAGGACGTGGGAAAGCTAGAAAATGATCTGTGCTGTTTGCCTGTAAAACTAAGCACCTTTTCCTTTCCCACTAGGTGAAGAATGTCATATACCATGCTGTTAAAGATGCAGTTGGGATACTGAGAGCTAATGAATCCAGCCTTAGCAGACCATGATGTAGAGCGCCTTAACCACACACTATGAAACAGAAGCGTTGGCAGCTGTTTTACCTACTCAGTCAGGACCTCTGTGGACTTTGAAATTATATGAATGTTACCTCATCTTCCTTTCAGCAGTACCAGAGGATCATGGTACTATGTTCTGTGTATTCTTCCAATGTTTACAAACCTGAGATGTATATGTAGTAATATGTATGGACTGTGGCATACTGTGAATGCTCAGTTGCAATAGAACTTTATATGGAGTTGCTCTCCAAACTGTACAAAATACCTCCTATAGAACTGTTGGGAACTATTCCAAATTACTCGTTTGAAAAATATTATTCAAGGCATTGTAAAGCTTCAATTTTTAAAATTTATTTTGGGGTGGGAGGAAGTATAGAATCACTCAGTTTAATAACCAATTTACATAAAAAGTTAAGAATGCAGTTCTGGAATTTCACATTAATATAGAACTAGCATTTAAAAGTAGCTTTAAGCTATTGTATAGTAACATAGAGATGGGAGTTAACCATCTTTAGGTAAATGTATTTAAATTTCTAAATGTTAAAAGAAACTTTTAATCAAATGTCTTCTGTTTGAAACTGCTCTTTAATTTGAACTGATGTTTGATTCTCTTGTTTTTAACACTGAATGGTCTACATAAAAATTCTTCTATTTCAGATACTGTTTCTTGCTGATCTTCTTTCAGTTGACTGTCTAAAATGTAATTTGATGCAGTACTTCAAAATGCAAAAGAAAACTGGGTATCATAAACTGTTCACACTGTTTTTTAAAGTATTTGAAGGCTTAGGGCATGGAATTCAGGAGCAGATCTGTTTATAGTTATTTTTGGTTAACCCAAGCATGAGTTAGCTGCCTTGCTACTTCTGGTCAGCTGCTGCCAGTGCTGCGGTCGGTACCCACATGAGCTTTGCAGCTTCAGTCTGAAATGGTACACACAGAACTCAGGGTTATTTGGAGAAATACTGAAAACATTGTAAAACTTTAAAACAGGCATAAGGGCCACAGGTAGAAAGGTGCATCTCTCATTTGATGACATACCCTGAGATAAAATTAACCTTTCATTTCCTTCCAAGCACTGAAAACTGCAGGATGGCTGTTGGGAACAGCCAGGCAGGAGAGGAAACATCCTTGGTAGCCAAGTTCATTTTTTCTGAGCTTATACAACAAATTGAACTCTGCAAATTTGCCTCCCTGTAGGTGCTTCACCTGCTGCTTGTGATCAGCATTAACTGTTCTGAGTCTGTCTTGGGTGACAGAATGATTCTTCAGAGAAACTCGCTCTGACTGCTCCCTCAGAAGTGGGGACAGTGATGTGCAGGAAGTTCAGGTCTCATAATAGTTAAGTGAAGTTTTTGCTACATAACATTCCTTCACTGGGTTCAGTGAGAGCTTTCTTCCTTCACTTGCTGACACCTCTTGACAGTAAATAACTTGTTCTAGTCCCTTCAACTGGCTTGATTTGGCATTTTGTGCTTGAACTTGTCAAGTATGCTTAAAAACACTTACCTGAACATTCTCCCTTGAACTATCACGTTGAAGTAGATGACATAAAGCAGGTTAATTGCTTTCCTTGGAGCCAGCTAGAGTACAGGTACCTCCCAGTGAGCTGAGTCACACTGATCATACACACCCTGTGTGCACATACGTCTGAAAAGACTCATTATTGAAGCTGGATTTTGAGCTCTTACCAATGTGCTATTGTTCAGTCTCGTTTTATTGCAGTTCTTACCTGCTCCCCTCTTTGGCTGCTTTTGTTTCTGATCTGTTCTTTCTGGATTTTTTAAGACTACAAGAAACTGTCCCTCTTACCTGTTATTGTTGCATTTGGGGTGGAGCTGGAACACTTGAATTGCACAGCACTGAAGCACTGGGATACTTTGCCTCCCCCAGCATGAAGGTGAACTGTGTTTTGCTCCTCCATGCTTTTATGGCTGAAACTGGGAGGTGTTGGACTCCATCCAGCGGTGTGTCTTGTGTGTTTTTCTACCCTTGCCGTTGGGCTGCAATTATTTATAGACTTAGCTTTCTTTTGGTAAGTCTTCCTTAAAATTAAGAGCTCTGGCCTTTGCCTGGGAGGTGCCTGTGGCAGTGATAGGTTTGGGTCAGAGTTTTTTGCTTTGCAAACTGCCTTTTGTGAGCCATGACATCTGCTTTGCCTGAAGCTTTTCCTTGGGAGGAGGCACAGCTCTCCTTTGACCCTGAAATGTGCTATTTGAGCAGCAGAGAGGCCGGGGCGTGGCCACGGGCTCTGGGAAAGCTTTGCCAACAGCCTGGTGAGTCAGGGCCCCCCTCCCACTGCTGCCAGCTGACCTGCCCTCACTGTGCCACAGGCTCCCGTGTGATCATACAGAGCTGGAACACAGTGAAAACTTATCTTTAACTATACAGTGAAGGCCCTAAATGTGCTAAAGAAAGGTATTACAAAACTAAAAGGGAGGTGTGAGAGGGGGGTATTGTTTGTGAAAAGAGGCCAAAGTGATGCAAATTAAACTGCATGGCAGTGACTGTTAGAAGCAGCTTTAATAAAATTTGTAGTGATTCAGCAAAACACAGATCTGACAGTGCTGGAGGTTTTTGGTAGCAGATTAAACCAAAGTTCCTGTTAGGGAAAAATGCTGCTTGAAGATGAGAATAGATTTCAGGAGTTTATATCTAAAAGTATATAACATTACAACACCCTTGCCATGTCACCACAGGAAACATGGGCTGAACAGAAAACCAGAAGAGACTGCACTCCCCAAGAAGTATATTACAGTAGTTTCTTGGAGAATAAAATCCTCAGGAAGAAAAAAAAAAATATATATATTACATAATGTATTCTCACTTAAGGTTTGCCTTTTGAAGGTAGGACAGAATAAAATAAAGCCAACTGTACACATCCCTCTTGGTCCTAGCTCCGCAGGGTGGCCAACCGTGACTGCATTGCTTCGATGTCCTCCTCCTCATCCACAGCAGCAGCGGCTGCTCCCATGGGCTCAGGCTCTGGCAGAGCATCTGTCACTTTACTGGGTGCTTTACCCAAGGCCCCTGCAACAACAAACAGACTCGTTAGCATCTGGTAGGCCTTCATATAATAATTAGTGGCTTTCAGGGACATCTAAAATAATCCAACCACTCACTTCTGGTGGCAGTCACAGCCCTGAGCTGTGACAGCGCCAGCCCGGGGCTGTTGGCTGCCCAGCAGCACTGACCTGCCAGCCCCTCTGAGCCTCTGCACTCCGCCCCTTTCTGGGAGGAGGCTCCCAGCTCGTCCCAAGCCCTGCTGCTTGCCTGGGAGCTCCCCCTGCCTGCCCGGTGGGATGGGAGTTGCTCCAGCCAGGAAACAGGATGGAAAAAGCAAAAAGAGAGGGCAAAGTGCCAGGTGCTGGGCACAAGGTGCCACCAGCAGGGCAGGACCTGTACTTTCAGTGTGGTACGGCTGAATGCAGCCCTGGCACTTGTATTTGTCACAGCACATCACAAGCAATCCAGGTAAAAGGAACATTCTAAGCATTCTCAAAGTCAAATAACTGAACCAGTAGATCATTACTTCGTGAGCTGGAAGGCAGAAGTTGTGGCTTTGGTTTTAAGAGGGTTTCTGTGTTTGTTTTGGGTTTTTTCCTCCAAACAAGACACAGCATGTTACTGCCAGGACTCACAACACAGCCTATGACTCAAGGCAGCGTAGCCAGGTTTATTCTTGGCTTCATTAATAACAGTACCTAGTCAATCATATAAGCTTCCCCTTGTTTAGAGGATTCACTGCACAGCCAAATACAGATCTGTTAGAGCCTCAATTACATAACTGCACAGACAGCAGCTGATGGATATTAGTTCTGCCTTGCTGAGCCCCACTGGCCTTCTCAGCCAGTATTCCCTGAGAAACCAGTTTGTCAGAGCTCTCTGCCCATCACCAAAGGAAGAGATGCCACTGGGAGAGTGCAGTTCAGTCAGAATAGATGAATATTTCAGTTGCTGCATCTTATTGAACAGAGCAGGGACTCGGCTCTCAGCAACACCCACAAACTCACCGGCTGTAATTTCAAAAAGGATTTTGTCAATTTCTGCCTCAGCTTCCTCTTCCATCTCCTCCTGATCCTCCAGGCCTTCAAAGGTGTCCTCCAGCATTTCCTCTATAATTCCAGCCTAGCAGAAAACAACAAAGCAGCAGCATGTGATGCCTTTGGAAACAGCAGGGTAAGAGGAGAGAGACTCTTCCTACTTGGGAGATGGGATTATGCCTATCCAGGCGTGTAACAACCCCCTGCTCCAGCTTTCCAGATCGAGGCTGTTGCAGGATGGTGGCAAACACACCTGCCCTCAGTGTAAGGATGTACTCTACAACTGGTGCACTGGAAAAGCAGGAAGAAAACTGAGGATTAAAGTCACATGTTCTCACTTTGAAAACCTCAAGTTATTTAAACTAAAAGAGGAGAGATTTAAATTAGGTAACAGGAAGACACCTTTCCCTGTGAGGATAGTGAGGCGCACTGGAACAGGTTTCTCAGAGAAGCTGTGGATGCCCCATCCCTGGAAGCGTTCAAGTGCAGGTTGGATAGAGCTCTGAGCAACTTCATCTAGTGGAAGGTGTCCCTGTACATGGCAGGGACACTGAAATTACATGATCTTTAAGATCCTTTCCAACCCAAACCATTCTATGATTCCAGGATTCTGTGGTTATTTATTGTTCTTGGATGTCTGAACCAAGAACCCAGTCTGCTCCAAGCATGTGAAATGCAAGTGCAAATTTCAGCCATGCAGCATGAATTGTGTAACACACTGTAAAACTGCTCTTTGACACAGCTTGTTTTTTTTCTATCTGCATTTGAAAACATTCCTTTGCAGGCCCTGCAACCAAGATACGGCTGAACGATGCTGGTGCACAATGGTAAAGTTATTTAGAAATAAACTTATTTGAACTAAACAGTCTAGAGTAGTAAGAAGGGAAAAAGCAAAACCATTTTGATAGTTGAAAATGTGATAGTCATAACACAGACTTAGTATACTTATAGAGTACTCTCATCACATGGAGACACTGATGCTTTAAACCCAGAGACAGTGAGCTATATCTTAATTAAGGTGTTTTGTGATTCTTTAAAAAATTTGTAATGAACTATGTTTAATTAGTTAAGGAATGTTCAACTGTTATTTTGGCTGGTTTTGATTTAGATCTGTGTTGGCCGAGTGTCAGTAGAAAACCCTGAGAAATTACCTCACTGCAACTGCAGAAAGGAACTCCATGGAGCTATACCCCTTAGAGAATCTACAGTTGAAGAACGAAATTCAATAAATAATTGTTTAATGGTTATTATACAACTAGAGATTAATTAGATGTCATAGAACAAGAAAGATACCATGAGAGAGTTACGGAGACAAAGGCCTATACATCCTAGAAAATTTGATTAATACACTGCAGGTGCAGTAAGTGAGCCACTCCATAGGCTTGTACACCCCAGAAAACTTAATCGATAGTAATTGTCTAACCAGGACAGCAAATTTAGTGAAGCACTGTTCAGCTGGATAAAACTTGAGTTATTCATTAAACAAAGACATCTGGTAGTAATTCAAAGAAATAAAACACTTATACCATGATGCAATAAATTGGGCAGATTATTGGGAGTGTCTATAAGAAAAAGCTTGGATGTTATCGTGTATATAAATTCCTGGAAATTGTTGATTCTTTGAACATGTCTATGGCGAATAAATTCCCGATATGTTCCCAATTTTGACTCAAAATTGTTATTAGGAATGTTTGTCTAACAGTTTTTTGCTGTTAGATTTAAAACTTTTTGTTTCACCAGTATCAGATTGGCCACAGAATCATAGAATGTCCTGAGCTCACACAAGTCCTCTGACAAGGGGGCCACCCAAGTGGTTGCACAGGTCAGTAACAACAATGTGCTGTTCACCCAAGTCTGATTTATGTGCCAGACCTTACCTTCATCATCTCTTTGGACAAGTCCCTCATCGTTGCTTGGATTTCTGGGATTTTTACAAGGTTTTGCATAGCTTTCATGACTTCTGTGCTCTTCTGCAATGAACCTGCTACTCTGAGGACAGCTGTGAAGGAGAGGCACAGAACAGTTTGAACAATCCATGCGCTACGGAAAGCAGAGGAATTACATCCTCCCTACATGGAACTTTGTTTATATTTGGGCAATTCAATTTTAAAAAAGAAATGGACATTCCACTTCTTCATTCTTGACTAAATTCCTGGAAAAGCCCAACTTGTACCCACACTGGAAAAGCCACATTTATAGCAAAGCTACTGGTCCTGTGCAATGAGCAACCCAGAGAGTCTGCCGAGAGATTTCAACCCACCTGCACCCAGTTCACTAAAGATGGAGAGAGAAGCTCGAGTTGTTCCTGCCTGGCGCCTCAGCAGCCAGAGGTGTTGCTGAGGGTTTCAGCAGCAGAGCTGCAGTGACTGCTGAAACCAGGGACCTCCTGCCTCACACTGGTTACTGGAAACTAACTCTGGCAGAAGTTCTTTCTGCTGCAATAGTTTCATAGCAAAGAATAAGCTATAAACTTAATACTGAAGCAGCTAAGCTGAAAACAAGCTTGTTTAAACTGAATTCAACAATACTCTTTCCAGAGGCTATTCTCATAACATAACTTACAAGCTCTCCTCATATGTATTGACATACCAAGATCAAAAGGCAGTAATTTAAGGGTACTTTGAAGTTTTTTTTAATTCTGCCATCTAACTTTGCAGCTTCCTGGACACAGAGAACTTACCTGTTTGGATATAAAATGGTCACTCCTTAACGAAGCAAAATGAAGGTACAGCACATATTATTTTTCATTTTAATAATTTCTTCAAGAGCCTTACACTTGTAACAAACTAACAGAAACCTTGCTTTGAGTGGTCATTTCTCAAGTTACTACAAACCCCAGACTGAATTCCAGATTCTTTCATATTTCCTACCTAAGTGTATCAGAACATTCCCAGGAAGATGAAGATGCTGGCAGTGGTAATAAGGAGGCTGCTTTGAGTTTTTCCTGTTAAGGGACCCCTGAAGCTGCAAGGATGGTCCTACTTCCCTTTCCTGAGTGCAATGCATGGGGAGCCACATTTGAACCATCATAAAATTACACTTAAGGTTCACAATGTGACTCCTGATTTATCACTCATCCAATGTTAAAATCTACTTGGACAATGCTGGGGTGGGGGAAATGCTTTGATATTTCAGCAGCGCATGGATTCAGCAGCAGCATGTTGACCTCCACCAAGTCTTCCTTGTCTTTAAAGCTTTCTTTAAAGCTATGCTTGTTATAGGCTGGAATATTTCCAGCTATGGAAAACACTGCAGGAAGTCTATTACAACAGATTTCTGATGTGGATAAGGAATGAGGGAAATGTGCTGGTTCTGGAGGAACACAAAGGACCAAGGAGGGTTTACAGAACACGGGTGTTAAGCCAAGGGGCAAATGGATTCAGCCACACCGAGAAAATCAAACACTGCTCGCCCATGTAGGTATTAGTAAATGTACCCAGACTCTTGCTAGAGAAACAACCATCTACAAGATGAAGGGAATTCTACTCCTGTGACAGATCCTATCAAAATCAGTGACACAGGCTCCACAAGGATACAGGGATATTAGGAATGCATTCAGACTGTTTAGGAATGTGCTCCAAATTGCTGTGAGTTCAGTTTTAGAGCATGTGATTCTCACATCACTGCAACCCTCAGGCTCGGAAGTGTTAGATCATCTTCTGAGCAGCTCATCAGAGGAAACAGGGAACCAGCAAGGATGTAGGGAACAATGTGGGGTAGGAATCCCAAGAAACTAAAACTAGGAGTTCCACGACTACTTCAGAGCCCAGGATGGGACACCCATTCAGACAGGGCAGAGGGGGTCTCCTCCTCAGCCTCAACATCCTGCAGACTGAGGGGGGTTATTGCCTACAGGGGTACAGGACTCATTACAGGGATGTAAGGGAAAAGATCATGTTTGGACACAGGAAAAACTTACAACGGATCTTTTAAGGGGATAACCAAATTTTAGGGCAACAACCAAAGATAGTCTGGGGAAGGACTGAAGTGGATCAGGGAACACACAAACCTCAGAGGCCTGCAGGACTAGGTACCAGCAGCTCAGGCAAAGCAGGAGATCTGGAGCCAGGTACCAGACATCTGGCCAGCTTACACAGAGATCCGAGAGCGGCTCTTGGAACAACCCATCTATTGTGTACATACATATGTCTGTTCTACTAGTGGACCTCAGTCCTCATCAGCTGAAGAGGAAGAGCAGGATAGAGCTTTTCAGCTTTGTGTGAAAGCTGTGTGTGTTTATGGGGTGGTGGTAAAGGCTCTGCTCAGAGAGTGTGGGTGCATGTGCCTGCTGGGATTAGGGAGTGGAACTGCAGCACCCTCACAACTCTGGGCCTGCTATGGAAGGATCTTCCCAGGTTCCTGAAGCCCACTGGAATCAGCTGCCTTTCACCAGAGCAAGGCTGCTCCCACCTTCAACCTCTGCCTGCATTTGACTTTGGTTCTGGACAAGGAAACCTCAGACCTCACCTCTAACGTCAGAGCAGTCATTGTGCTTGGGCTCAGAATTTGTTCTTACCAAGTTGGTTCTTCATCCCCATGAGAACAGAGTTCATGTGAGCTTTGGATGCATAGAGTTTGCTTACGGCCCTCCGAGAACGGATCAGCTCCTTCGCCAAGATCACGCACACATCTCTCTGATTCTTTTTGGCAGCATCCTTTATTGACCTCTTCACCTTCTCCTCTTCCCTCTGGATATCTGGAGTAAAGAAAAACACAGCAAACAGTAACAAACTTTTAAGGATATGGAAGAGAATTTAGTCATTTGTTGGACTGTGTTTCCAATGCAAAGAATTGTTTCTGCTTGATTTCAGATTCCCTCTGTTACTCAAAGACCTTGTTCTAGGCTGATTTACATGTCAGCTGATTAATTCAGCTAAATCTTAATAGGAAAATTTTCATTACTGAACATCCAGCTCTGTAATTTCCTTTGCAGTCAAGAGTACTCTAAAGGACTGTCTGAGAATATTAGTGCATGATGCTGAGCTGACTAAAAGCTTAAGAAGACAAAAAAGTCCCATAAGAACAAAGCACTCTGAGAGGATGACTTCACTTACAACTTCAAAATAACTTCCTATTAAATTGGCCTGATATAAATATATATATACAAAATCTATATCTAACTTAAAACATACTGTTGAAACTCTCCTAGCACCCAGCTTTGTTCAACAGATTTTTTTAAGAGTGTGCTGAAGTGGGAATATTGAACTAAGCATGAGCACTAAAGAGTTGGTTGGATTTGAACTAAGAACACGAAATAGGCCTCCTTAAATACCATTGGCTTCTCCAGCAAATCTGATGTGACTGTTCACAGTTCTGCCCTGCCAGGTAACATTTACTGTGAACAGCAGGAGCCAGGTACCCCAAAAAGCCCAGAGTAACAAATGCAAGAATAAGCAGGGGCATTATCAAACTCTTCCTTTTCCAGACTCAGCAAAAAATGTGCCACTGATGAAATTTAGATCTAAGAGTCCACAACAAAAATTATTCTGAAGTAAATAAAGAATTTAGATAGTAAGGATTAGCATTACCTTCCTGCAGAGTTGATTGAAAAGACCATAAGAACAATTATTTCAAGGAAAGCCTCTGTTCAAATTTAGTTTGAGTCTTCTTGATTTATGCCAGAAGTTACACGTTGGAAGAATCAGAAGTTGCCCTTTTATAAAAACAAAGGCATTGACAGATGCTTTCTGGCACAGGCAGACTTGGAGACTTCAACACAGCTTCTCAGGTGGGAGATAACGAACCCCATACTCAAGACCAGTTATTCTCTCAGTATCATTCACTAGGGTCTTTACTTTCTGCCAGTCCCTTTACTAAATGGACTGGCAGAAAGCTGCAGGATCATAATCAGGAAAACATACCCTTGCTGCTTCCCCACTACTATTTTCAGAAATACCACAAACTTGAAGACATTTGTATGTCAGACACAGGACTGAGCCGAGTTCCAGCATATCAGAGCAGGTAAGAATAAGCTGAAGTGCTTCAGCAAAAAAACAGAAAGCACCAGAAAAACTCCAGCAGTACTGAGAAATTACAACATTCACTCTGTCAGGCTAAAAACAACCACGAGTGCTGTGTTACCGCACCCAGACTAGTGTAGGGCAGCCTATACTCTAGTGAATGCTTTCACTGGCATGACCAACTGCTAAGTATGAGATTAGTGGCACAAGTATGCAAGAAGAGTCAGCTCCATCTTTGAAGGTCAGTGCCAGCTGCCACTCCTCAAGTGAGCCAAAGTCACGTCCCCAGTCCCTCTGCAGCACTGTCCAGCACAAGAGGCACAAAGCAGCCCAAGCACCTGCGAGAGAGACTCGCAAGCTCAGCAAAACACAAAGTTACTGTATTGCTCCAACTCTGTCAACTCAAAAAATTCAGTTCTGAAGTAACAAGGATACCTTTCATTTCTCCAAACCTTCCAAGCCCTGAAAAACAGCCTACCCCAAAGAGAAATCACTGCAGCAGCAGGAGTCCAACAACAGATGGTTTCAAACAGTGTGTTGCTATTTCAGTAACTGCGCTGACCAGGCGAGCCAAGTGATCCAAGCCCACTCAGTTCATCCCAGGCAGATCTACTGTTGCCTTGTCTAGGGAAACTAAGACAAGTTCCAGCTTAGCATGCTTACTTAAAGATTGCAGGGATTTCCTGTGTAAGGCTCAGCTGAAATGAGAAAGTACAGCAGAATCCAGCTACAGCAGGTAATTTTTGAGAAAACCTTCAGTGGCACACAGCTGTCATCCTTCAGGAGCAGCCTGCTAGCCTGGGAAGTGTCCAGCAGAACCATGTGCTTCCATAGGTGACACTTGGTAAGATGTGAAACCCTAGCACAAAGATATTCTGTACTTTATTTTAAGGGGAATTATTAGAATGAATAGCAGACAGTTGGTGGTTAGTGCTGAACTGTATTTCTTTGAATGTAGGACTCTGAAATACAGACACGTTTAGAGCTGCTAAAATTATTAGATTTGCATCCACATTAAATATCACACTACCATGTAACCTAGTATCTGCATAGGCCATTTAAAGCAAGGCATGTAAAAAGTTAAGAGAAGCCAAAAATTTCAAGAAACATCAGTAGTGAACATGTGGGTAGTTTGCTCCCATGGAAGATACAATCTCTTAAAATATATTTTGCTAATAAGATCAGCCATGTTGCAGTTCCTCTATCCCTAACAAAACCACACAAAGTGCTGGAGACAGCAAAATAATTCACATCCCTGCACATCAGTTTTCCTGGGAAAGACATAAGCTCTCTTCCTCCCATATTAGAGACAAGGACAAAGACAGATTTTGTACTGCACGAGCAACCGCCTCCAACCAACTCATACAAGTCTACAAGAGGGAGCAGACACAAATCCTGCCAGGTTACTCCAGAGGCACAGGGCCGGGGAATAATGGGGAAGGGAAGACATACTCCTCAAGGAGTCACTCAAAACAGGCATGTGCCTGGTAACCAGATGCTGACACAAAATGTCCTTCACCAGCACATCCATGGACAAATCCTAGGGACAGGCTAGAAAACAAAGAAGAGGTAAACAAAACCTAGACCCAAATCTATTTTCAGGCTTAGGGCACGCAGGCAGAACAAATTCTGAACTAACAGCAGTGCAACTACAAGCAACTCCTCTGCTTTTCAAGACACCTTCAGCAGTGTAAGGCTCATCATTTTATAGCAAAACACCCACCCACTGAGAAAATACTTTTTTTTTCCTTCCTCTCTCCTGTTTGTAATTTTCCCAAGCTGGTAGCAAACTATTTTTGCTTGGCATGTGCAGTTTCACACCATATATGCCAGCGGAACTTTCTACATGTGGAATTATATATCACACTGATACTACTCATTAAATCAATGTGGGTGAAATTCCAGATAATAAGTCTAATACGTGTTATCCAAAGGGATTTGAGAGCATTATGTCTTACTGGGAGCATGAAATATTCATGTTCCTTTGAAAATTTTACTTGGATAAGTTCACAGCCACATAATTTTGTAACACAGACTAAGTCTGGCCCTGGGATCACATTCATCTTCCTTTATTCCAAATGTGACAGACTTCTCCAGGTTACTAAATTTCACAGACAATTAAAGCAAAAAAAACTTGAAGGCAGACAGGGAGAGCAAAAACAAAAAATGAGACACAAGTACAAACCTCTGATCTGTCTATCAATCACTCTCATTTCTTTCCTTATCTTCAAGGACCATTCATTGACCTTAAAAAGAGAAAGCGAGAGTTACTTGAAATTCCAACTTTAAAACTATGCTTTTAAACTTTCATGTCACTTAAACATTCAGTATCAAAAGCAGCATTTCAAAATGCACAAGCTTCAAGTTATGAGTGCTGTTAAAATATTTCATTAGTCAAATAATAACCCCCCAAAACATTGCAGAGATACCACCAGCTACTGCACTGCTCTTAATGTTCAGACAAGGAGTTAAGGAGGACCTTTATAGATCCCTTCCAACTGAAACTCTTCCATGATTCTGTGATGTGATTTGTGAGTCAGATGCTCACTCCCTGGCTAACTTCCCACATCAGAGCCATGTCACTGTACAGCGGGAACTTGCCATAGGCAATTTCAACAGAAGGGACAGACTTTGGCACAGGATGATAGCACCAAGACTGCTACTGCCCATTTCAGTCAGGAAGATCACCAGGAGGTCTCCAAGCCAACCCTCCTCAAAGCAGGATCAAGTTCAGACTTCAGACAGGTTGTTCAGGGCCTCATCCATTGAGTTTTGATACTGTTTGAGGGCAGAGACTTCACAGCCACTCTGAGCAACTGCACTTAAATTACTCCTGTGGTGAAGACCTTTCTTCATAGAATCCTGGAATGGTTTGGGTTGGAAGGGCCTTAAAGACCATGTATTTCCAACTCCCTGCTGTTGGCAGGCCACCTTCCACTAAACCAGATTGTTCAGAGCTCCATCCAATTTGGCCTTTCATGTCCAGTTCAAAACTCTCCTCTGGCTAGCGGTGGCTGTAGCCCCTCTCCTGTCACTGGAGACATCCCAAAACTCTCCTCTGGCTAGCGGTGGCTGTAGCCCCTCTCCTGTCACTGGAGACATCCCAAAAGTACCTGTCTCTGTCTTGACTACAACCCCATGAGAGGCAGTGAGAGGCTTTAGACCCTTGCTCTCATGTTTTGACTGCAGGCAAAGGCCACCCTTTGAGGTACCCAAGCACAAAATCAGCTTAAAAACCCCCACAAACAACCTAAAGCCCTGCATAGGTGCAGAAGTTTCTAACAGGTTTCAGAAAGCTCCTGTACCTTTAGTTAAATCCTGGTTTTACAGGAAAAAAAACCCAAAACCCTTGCAGGACTGACTGCACCTTCTCTTCTTGTTCTTCAGAGCAGAGGAGAAAATGTCCTGGAGAGTCATTCCTCTCTCATCCTAACAGAAAGCTACGATCTCTGTTTTGGGCTACATGAGAGGGAAAAAAGCAGGGGGAAGAGAATGAAGTAAAACATGACAGAGCTCAAGCTGGCCAATTGTCATGTTCCAAATGTAACACCTACCAGAGATATGCTCTACCACTTGTATTCTAGAATAAACCAACACACAAAAAGCCTCCATGTGCAAGCACAATTAGCAACTGTCAAATGAACCACAGCAGGATTTGCAGCTTCTGTCTCTGGGATGCACAACCCAGCACAAAGACACCATTAAATCAAGACTGGCTGTGTGTCGTCATCAATCCCTGCTTACTCTGACAGCAGAAAACTCTTTCACAGCTGATCCGTAGCATTGCCAGGAATCAGCTGCTTGACATGACTGACCTAAAGGCAGAGCTGAGTCCTTATGGTTTCCCTGCTGTTCCCAACTCATATCCTGTTTTGTGTAAGAGGAGGAGGAAATCCCATTGACTCTCATCCAGGCTACTCCATGCTCCCAGCTACATGAGACAGCAATTTGCTGAGCTGCAAAGAAACCACACTGCCCTTCTCACACCGGACACAGGGACATGGACACAAACCACGGCACAAGGCAGCAGTGCTGGGAACAGGAATATGTGGTCCAGCTGAGCAAAGATAATTACCCCAAGCACAACTCCACTCTGTTGAAGCTATTCTGCTTCCACTTCTGATCTAAACAAAAGCATCACTCTCACAACACTGCACCACACCAGAGTCAGCCAGCAAAGCACTCAGCTGAAAAAAGCCAACTCAGACTACACTGGAGGAAAACCCACTTATTAAGTTCAAACGATCTAGACATGGCATTAAAAGTATAATAAATCCCCAGCTTTAGACAGGCTGAAATGCATCACCAGCTTTTCACAAGGACTGAAGATACTTGCCTTGTATTGATCACAAATAAATTACCTCACATCAACGGAATGGGCATACAAATGAACCAAGGGCAAATCATTGCCATCACAAAAATCTCAACCTCTCCCCATCATCATCCACCTCCTGCAGTGCTTGGATGGCTCCCTCTAGCCCTAGTCAGGGACTGTATCTTGTGCACAGCTGCTGGCAGACACGAGGCAAGCAGTGCTGTTTCCCCATCAGCTAGGATGCAGAAACAACTACTTCTTCTTCCTTCTAAAGCTGCAGTTAGGTACAGAAGGAAAAGAATTTCTTGCTGTTAATGGGTTTCTCAATATCACTGTTATGGCCTGTGAAGCCATCACACCAGCCTGCACCCCAAGGGAGTGCTCGAAACAGCAAGAGGACTCACATCACCTCTCCCTACACCTGTTCCATAGCGCCTGTGCAGGGTTTTCTGCAAAGAATCACAGAATCACTGGGGCTGGAAGGGACCTCTGGAAATCATCCAGTCCACTGCGAAGGCAGGGTCACCCAGAGCAAGTGACATAGGAATGTGTCCAGGTGGGTTTGGAATTTCTCCAGAGAGGGAGACTCCCCAACTTCCCTGGGCAGTCTGTTCCAGGGCTCTGCCACCCTCAGCATAAAGAAGCTCTTCCTCATGTAGAGCTGGAAGTTATTGTGGTTTAGTTTATGGCCATTGCTCCTCATCCTGTTGCTGTGCACCACAAAAAAAAACGGTTCAAGGTGGACAGCACCATCCTCCAAGAGCTCCAAGATGACCCACAGACACTGTGCTACTGGAAAACATAATGAGCTTATCAGTTAGGAAAGGTAAAAGAGCAGGCCTCAGACACGAGGCAAGAACTCCTCAGTGCAGCATGACCACATGTGTGGGTTACACAATTGTCTGATGTGTTACCCCACCCCTGAGAGCAGCAGCCTCCAGCCCCAGCTCTCCCTGTGGTATCTTGTACCACACTCAGGAACACGGGAGACTGACCTAGCCCATACAGTGCTCCGACATAGGCAGAGGAAGAAGGGAAAGGACACTCCCAAAGGTACATTCCTCACCTAATTCTCTCACCCAGCAAGCAACAACCATAACCTACTCCCCTGGGACTCAGCTGCTACAAAGCATCAGGGAATATCTGTGACACTGCAGCTTTTTTAAGCCTTCAACTTGAGTGCCTGTTGTCTTTCTCCCTTCTGCTTTTCCAGTACCTCTAATGTATTTGATTTTCCCCTCACCAAATAGCTGATTTTTAAATTAACACATTAGTAGCTATTTATGTAAAGCAATAGTGCCTCGATTATTTCATTTCAGTGTGACATCAGAAAGGTGTTGATAGAAACACACAGTTTGTCAGCCTCATCCTCTCTCTCCAAGTCCCAATATTTCAGCTACTATTTCCTAATTCTAAGGCTGTGTCTGCAAGAGGAGCTAGAATCATGGAATGTTAAGGGGTTGGAAGGGACCTTAAAGAGCCTGTAGTTCCAAACTCCCCTGCCATGGGCAGGGACACAGGGACACCTTCTACGCTACACCAGGCTGCTCGAGGCCTTATCCAGCCTGGCCTTGAACACTAACAGGGATTGGGCAGTCGCAGCCCCTCTGGGCAACCTGCTCCAGTGTCTCACCACCCTCACAGGGAAGAATTTCTTCCTAATATCTAATCTAAATTTCCCCTCCCTCAACTTGCACCCATTCCACCTTGTCCCGCCACTCCAGTTCCTGACAAAGAGCCCCTTTCCGACTTCCCTGTAGACCCCTTCAAGTACTGGAAGGTGTTGCGAGGTCACCAGCCGCCCGGATCCGGGCCGGCGGTAGCCAGGGCCTGATGCAGGTAGGGCCAGGCCGAGTCCAGCCCCTCCGCAGTCCCCGCCCGACGCCATGGCAACGCCACACGGCCCTGCCGCCACTCCACCCGCAACCTCCCGGCCCCCGCCGCTCCCCAGCCCCGCCTCAGCGGCTCCAGCCCCTCACCAGCTCTTTGGGAGGCTTCTCGGGGGTCTTCCCGAACAGCCCCATGGCGGCCGCACCGCCCAGCACTTCCGGGTTCCCCACTCCCGGGCCGGGGGGAGACGGCACTGCGCCTGCGCCGCCGTCACTACAGACCCCGCCCCCTGCGCTTGGGGGCGGCCCCAAACAGCCTCGCCCCGCCCCTCGCGGCGTCCCTGCCAGTCACGTGCCGGTGCCTATGCGCTGCGCACGGCCCCGCCCCGCGTGGGAGGGGCGGGAAGGAGCTGAGGGGCGCGGGCGGGGCGGGCGCTGGTGGTGGCGGGAGCGTTCGGTTCCTCACACCGATCGTGTTTAGTAACCCATTCATGGAGTCAAATACGTTGGAAAAGACTTCTGAGATTATCGAGTCCAATCATGACTGAACACCACCACGGCACTGAGTGCCACATCCAGTCTTTTCCTTAAACATCTCCAGGGACAGTGACTCCACCATCACCCCGGGCAGCCCGTTCCAATCACCCTTTCTCTGAAGAAATTCCTCCTAATATACAACGTAAACCTCCACTGGTCCGGATTAAGACGGCGTCCTCTCGTCCTGGGAGAAGAGACCTATCCCCACCTGGCTGCACCTTCCTGTCAGGGAGGTTGTAGAGAGCAGTAAGGTCCACCCTGAGCCTCCTCTTCTCCAGGCTGACACCCACCAGCTCCCTCAGCTGCTCCTCATCACACTTGTGCTCCAGACCCTTCCCCAGCTCCGCTCCCTTCTCTGGACCTTCTCCAGTACCTCAATGACCTGTTCGTCCAAGGGCTGGCTCCCACTCCGGTCTTTCCCCTGGGACCGCCCCCAGGAGACCCGAGGGCAAAGCCGGTGCCCACCTCGCCCCTAGCTGCCGGGGCTGTTTCGGAGAAATCCCACCAGCCTGGCCTGGCTCATCCCACCACCAGGCCTGCGTCATCTTCGCCCTCTGCTCCGCAGGGTCACCTGGCTGAAATGAAGGGACAGCTTGGAGCCGCTCCGCTGGAGCTCCAGCGAGTCATTCCATCTCTGCACGCCCCAGTGCACAATCTGAGACTGAGAGCACTAGAAATAAATCAGTGATGCACAGAGAATGCAAAAGCTTAGGAAGAAAAAGGTGCTAGTAACTTAATCGAACTCTTAATACCTTACAATTATACTTACCCTCATTATTTAATTATTGGAGACAGACATTTTAATGTCAGTTACAAAAATTGTAGTTTCACCTTGGTCATCTTTCCCTCCAAAATCTAATGCAGAACAAAGATCTAAACAAGCTTTGGAAAGGAGAGCTCTAGTTTTGGACTAAGCACCAGCAGTGGGGAAAGCTAGTGCTAATAAAACAATAATTGTTGAAATAGAGACTGGCAAAGAGCTTCAGAGATGATTTAAATCAACCCTCTGTAATAGCAGCACAAAACATCAATCGCCTTCACTAAACCTAACAAATAAGTAATACCCTCACCTCAGTGGTTAAACATTTTCTGTTTACAATTGGTCTCCAGCTTCCAGGCAGGAGACACCAGAGAATAAAACACCACTTCAGGAATGTTTAGTGTCTCATTTAAGACACTTCACAAGTACTAGCACAACCAAGCCCTGCGAGGCAAAACACGTGAGCAGCGAAACTGCTGACCTTGTTATAGGCAGTCTTTGCTCCTTCGCTCTGTTCTCCGGATGTTCAGTTGTCAACGCGTCAGGGAAGGGCTGTCGGAGATCCTGCACTCAGTATAAAACAATGTTACTTGGATGCTTCTGCTGCTACTGACACGAGCATTTCATAAAATAAACACATCCAACTGCTTTTCCTGTCCTGCTGGGACTCCCAATACACTATGCCAGCTGCTCAAGATTCTGTAACAGATGCATTGCCGGGAACTGCATCACAACAATTTATATAACCTAGACACGAAGGGACCAAACCTTCCGCCACAGCTACCTACTGGTCGTAATTACCTGCTCCTATGGATGTGCCCTCAGTGCCTCTCCTGCTAATTAAACAGCAGTTGGGTCATCCATCAAAAGAACTGGATGAGTAGAGCAATTGAGGCCGTTAAAACAAGTCTTCAGCTAAAACAGGTGTGCACAAAGGCTTGCAAACAAGGCTGAGCCAGAGCACAAGAGCAGAGCTGCTGGGGCTGTGTGTGAGGGTGAGGAGGTCAGCCTTCAGCAGCAGAGCTGCGCTCCACAAACACGCAGTGCTCCAAGGACACAGCACTGCTCCAGCTTAGCACTCAGTATCTGGCAAACTGCCGAGGTACCAGCGAAAGGCTACAGCAGGCTGTGACACAGCGCCTCGCTTGTGTGTGTCAGCACCTCAGCTACAGCCTTATTTATACTCACAAAACTTCTCCTTTCCCTTGGCAAGGCCCCAGCTCAGTGCAGGTTTCAAAACAGTCCTGAAACAATGTGGATTTCAGCTACTCCTGACAAGCACATACGCCACGCTGCTGCACAAACTGGAAGCAGAAATGATCTTTGCCCTCATTATGTCTCTCCACTGCTCTGCCGAGGCTGTAATGACAGAGACAGGGCATGTACTGGCAGGTCTCAACTGGAATAAAAATGACTTTCTGGACCACAGGAGAGTTGCTGATATTGTGCCCCTTGTACCTCTTTGCATCAGTACTGCCATGGGAAAAAGGAAATGAGAGAGAAAAAAGGACTCAGTAAATTAAAAACAGCTCTTCTGCTAATTACATGAATATCCTCTTGGAAACACACCTGGTGACAGGAGCTGTGAAACATTTTTAATAAGAAAGAGAGTGCCCAGGTACTTTGGGCAGATAAAACAATGCCAGCAGCTCTGTGAGCACCAGCTTCCCTACGCTGTAAAGACACAGGGAGAGGGGTTGTAACTGCAACAGGGACCTGCGTTTGTATTTCCTATTATCATCATCTTTATGTCATTATCCTTTCAGATCACATAGGCAAGATTTAGGAAAGAAACAAAACAAGACAACTGAAAATATCTTTCTAGCTTAGCCTTTTCCTCTACTCATACCATCTCCTGCTCTTCCCCCCCCTCCACTTTTTTCTTTCCAACCAACAATTCCTCTGTATTTTCAGCCAGATGATTTCTGAAAGGTACAACCAAAAACCACAGTTTCATATGAAAATATAAACAACGCACTCAATTTTTATGGCACCGAAGAACTATCAAAGAAATCAGAAATCTCTTCAGAATACCTGCAGAGTTGGAAGCTGGCAATTTTTACCTTCACAAGCCACTTTTGTCACTGCATGACAATATTCTGCTCCTTCACAACAGTTTGCTTTCAGGCTGTAGAGGGAGCTACCCTAAAGTCTTTCTAGATGTCTGCAGATGAGAGTGCTGGAGAGACAGCTGGTAGAAGAGGGTCTCCATCTGGAAAAGCAGCTCGTAACCAACTAGAAAACCACTGATCAAGCAGATAAGCACCTCAACACAGCAGACTAATGAAGGAAGTACTTCCCAGTGAAACACCACTGCCTTCTGTTTGGCCAGTGGCTTGGAGCATTGAATTCCTGCATCCCTAGGAGATGAGTTATTAGTCACAAAAGTTGTGTTATATTTTTATTGTCTTCACAGATAAATCAGGCCAGCAAGACATCCGTAACCATACACACAAAATATTTATCAAAACAGTTAACATTACAAATCTCCTTTTAAAATAATTTATTTCACCGATTTTTTTTAAATGGTACTGTCTTACAACATACATTATTCAACAAAGATGTGCAGAACAGACTCTAAAATAAGAAACACTTAAATTAAGCAATTGTCTCCGATTAGAATTTCAATTTCGCCCACATCCTAACTTGTAAACGTTTGCTGGAATACGCTTCTCTTGTAGGCTTGATTTTTGTGCTTACAAAAACAGCATCAAGTTTCCAGATGTTGAAGAGAACAAGTTATTGTACGGTAAGTTTGCATTCAGTTCAACATACAAGGCAACCAAATGATTCTGTCGTTAACGTTAGCATCATGTATATTTTAGTTCACTGCACTAACATTTAAACTAAAACTTCAAACCACATAATCTTTTAAGTGACTAACATTTAAAAGGCAAGCAGTAATATCCTGAAAGCTTACAAAGGACATGGGCACACAGCTAAGACGGGGGCTCACTCGACAAAGGCTGCGGGTGTGTGTATGGCTGCTTTTTTTTGTAGGACGCCCACCTGCAGACGGGGCAGCAGTGCCGCCCGCCTGCCAGCCACATCACGATGCAATTCTGGTGGAACACGTGACCGCACGGCAAGCCCATCAGCAGGCAGCCCTTTGCAAAATTTTCTAGACACACCACACATTCTGTACAGTGCAACATGTCAGAGGGCCAGGCAGACCAGTCTGGCTCCATGTCACCTGCGGAGCTGCACGAGCCGTAGGACCTGGCTTTGCATTCGCATGGCTCCTGGTGACAATATTGACTGGCACACGAACAGGTCTCGACGCTGCACCGACACACTGCTTCACTGCACTTGTGAAACATGCTCAGCTCATCGTCCTCCGAGACTTCTCTGTCACTACTGAAGACCTCTTTGTTTTCACTGTCAGAGTCACTTTCACTGTCTGGAAAGGTTTCCAGCATTTCCTCATCAGAATGGGCGCCGAGGCATTGAAACCTCCACATGGGTAAGTTTTTTATATAATCAGTCGGTATCAGAGGGTGAAGCCAGAGATCGGGGAAGGCCAACCGCTCCAAGAACAAATCCGGGTCTTCATCCCAATCCGAGTCAAAAGGGAAGTGTTGAAAAGAAGCAATGGGATGAAACAAGTAGCTGGTGTACCAGTCCCACAGGCTCGACAACCACTCCAGATTATTAGCATTTACTTCATCCGTGTTGTTATTGCGTCTTCGTTTCTTCTCAAAGTAATCAATTAGTAAACCATGGCCAAGGTACGTGCTGAGGAAGAGGGCTGGATGTGAAGAGTAGAACATCCAGTCGGCCCTCACCCAAGAAGCCAAAGTAGTTGTGTTAGAGTACCTGAAGAGTTTTAAACTGTACTCATAAAAGCTGTCTAAGTAGGGTAGTTGCAAAAAACCTAACACTGGCAGCCAGGAAATAATTAATAGTGAATTATACGTCCCTAAAGTGCTTATAAGAACCACAAAACGCTTTATAGTGGCGCCTTGTGTAATAAACAGGTCCATCCAAGCCATCAGATTAACTAAAACTAAACTTAAAACAAATAAATCATTAACTTCTGGTTGCAATGAGCGCAAAAAGGAATCCATGGCACGCAGTGATATAAATTCACCAGTGTTATTTCCATACCTATAAATCCCCTCAGGAGTCCTAAGTATGTACGACGGTGTCTTGTAGATACCAATTTCTGCCATGTAACTTTTATTGTCCCAGTTTTCCACGTTCACAAAAATAAACTCTACTCTTCCAGTAAACTTTACACTTAGTGCAGAGAAGAACGCGGGAGGCTGGTCGAGGTTAGCAAACAGGTATATTTTCACCCGGTACTGGTCACTTTTGTTCCATTCTTCTTTCAAATGTTCAGAGTTGTAGATGGTTTTGATCCGAGAGGCAGCGTGGGCTGTGATCCATTTGAAAATGTGCTCCACTTCAATCTTGTGCCCGCTGTACTCCTTAAGCATGACTTTTCCCTTGGAGGTGCTGGTTTGTGGAACCGACATAATGAGGGTGGATTTCAGCCAACCCCTCCTCTTGCAGTATCTACAAAGAAAACAGCAGGTTAGGTTACAGAGTTTCATAAACCTGGAACTGAGTCCTTAAATTTCTATTCTAAGCCCAAAAATGAGACATGCTGAGCACCTGGTAATCCTTACATATAATAGCAGGAAATAAGGGTACCCAATATTCCCTGGCAAAGCATATTTATTCTTACAATATATTCATATCTTACAGGAATGTTGTAAAGAGATATGTATTCATAAAATAGGAAGAGGAATAGTGTTAATTTTCATGGGTCATTAAAGTAAACAAGGCCATGCAGTCACTCATGCTTTGTGACTGGATTTGAATAATACTCAAGCTGACTGTTCACTTTTAAGCTTTAGTACTAGAAGCTACTCTTCTTTGGTGTTCCAGCCAAGAAGAAAACCACTCCAGTGTAACTCAATATCCCACAGCTTTCCTAGTGCTTCCTTCCATCCTGGTTTTGCCAAGCAGTCATGGGATGAAGTTGAGCAGACACTCGTCTGTTCGCAGTTGCTTTAATGAAGCTGACAAGTGTCCACTTCCTACTGGGACCATTTTGGCAGGATGCAGAGAGGCTAAGGGGTGAGGTGAGAGAGCTGGCCACAACACCAGTGGAGCAGGAAGCAGACACACGCTGCTGGATGATTTGGGCTAAAAAAATATCCACACTGTCTGGCAGGCAGATAGAATGAACCCCAAATCCATACCTAAAAGAAGAGCCTCTTTACGGCTGAACCCGGAGTCACGGTCCAGAGCCCAGAAACTCTGAGATGAAGCTGATGACTCAGAAGAGCTCTTCTCTCATGCATCCTTCCTACCAATACCACTACACCCAATTATCTTGTCCTCCTTTAAGGAAATATCTGGCAAGCTTCAACAATCAAAATATGGCAGAGCCAACAGGCATACAAACTATCCCTAAGAATCCTGCACATTGGGACTTTCAGCCTCATTCCAGCCTCAGCCATCTTACCTACATCCTCTCTGGTTTTGGTCTGTCAACAATGTATTTGGACAATTACAACTCCCCTTCCAAGGAATCTGAATGCAGCATTTTTAGAAGGAGCCATAAAATACTACCCTACTAATAAAGGTATCCTGATTACTGCAGCATGCAGTATTCTTCTGAATTTCAGCTGCAACCTGATGAAAGTTATTCACAAGGGTTTACTTGACAAAACATTTCTTTTATTAAAAAAAAAAGAATAAATTTAAAACATAGTATTTGATCAGAACATTAAGGCTACTTAGGAGCTATGCAAAGAGAAACACTGCCAAATTTTTAAGATGTTCAAATACCAGAGTTTTGATTATACAAGATTATTTTGCATAAGCACTACAAAGCCTAAGAATTTCCTCTTATGATTAACATTGAGATTTCTGTAAACATTTAGGACTTAAGTTGTATAAGATGTGCGTATCCATACATGCCACTGGAATTCTAAACAAAGTCTCCTGTCATGTAAAGCAAATGCTTCCAACAGAATGTTAAAACTGCCTCTTTTTACAGCAGCAGAAAATTATTAATAGCTTCTTTGGCTCTGCTCTTCTTCCTTGTTCAAAGTCATATGCAAACACAGTGACTCTTGCACAGCACACTGTGTGTTGTCCCAGGGAGTGTGCCAGTTTATATATAAACATACATTTGTCAGGGAACAGGATTTGTCAGTAACTCGGGAGGCAGGCACTGTATGCAGGGTTTATGCTAACCTATGCTTCTCCCTTCCAGATGGTGATATAACAACTCTAAAACTGATACATTCAGCTTTGTCCTAGGCAAGCACAGTTCCTGTCCCTGAATGTCTGGACTGTAAGGCCAAACTCTTCTCTTCATTCCTCTCCACTGCTGTATTATGCTCTCCACAGTCTAACCATGCATTTCCCACACGACTCTTTAGGAAGCTGTAGAGCTGATAAATAATGTAATGGAGCATTCTGAGCAGACTTTAGGAGAGATAAAAACATGAATAAAGCCACCTTCTGTCACAGCTACTTTTACAACACAGCAAGCCCTGTTGCCAGAACACAGCTGAGCCTTAATATATTCCTGGGATTTAGATAATCCTTTAAGGATATACCTGGGGTCACTGGAACAGTTAAAAGTGCCAGTACGTATGCCGAATCTTGAGACTTTCTTCACCATTTTCTCCCAGTGGACTTTACCCACCAGAGGGCTTCTGTCATTTGCTATGACCTGTTGCCAAAAGGAAATACCAGTTTAGAATCACAGTCAATTTGGTTCCTGAAATAAAGAGCAAGTTGCACAAAAACAGAGAGCCAGTCACGCTTGATACTCTTTCCCCTTCTTTTAGGTTGTAGAGTAGGAATGTACAACAGGGAATCATGGTAAATGTCTTTGGAGAGTGAAGCTCTAAGAGAGAAATGTGGTTTCTGCAGAAAGACAGAAATGCATCATCTTGTTAAGTACATGTTAAGATACTAAAATCAGTGGTAGTTAACAAAAACTTTGGTAAAATAATGAAACTATTATTAACCAGTTCAGAGCAAGGGAGAAAGGAAGGGGGTGGAGCAGGTTCCTCTTCTTTGCAATAAACAAAAGACCATTATTTTATTTCAATTCTCCCTCAAAAGTTACAACATACCAAGGAAATGTTGTCTCAGAGCAAGTAGAATGAGAGGGAATGCATGTACCTGGTACCAGATTAAACTGCCAACAGCCATTCCTGAGCAGTGAAACTACTGATTAAACTCCCAGATAATGCCTAAGAATCTTGACTCCTTCCAGCTTTGCCCATGACTCACTCTGTAACTTTATGGGACTGTACTACCAACTCCAGTGTCCCATCTGCCATTTCAGGATGATCATTTACTGTGATATATCCCAAGGTTTAATTTGTTCTAACCCAGTATATTAAAGTCGTACTTCAGGTTACCTCACTGTAAGCTTCTGCTGACACAGATGACAAAGAAGCAGCATTCATACTCTGACTTATAACTGCACAGGGAGGGGAAAAAAAACCCACAAGGAAAAGAAAACCCTGCCTGCCTGCAGTTGACAGGTAATTTTGAATGACATGACTGATCATGCACTATTCCATAAGCCATCGCATTTACTATTTTAGAAATGCCTCACATGCTTCTGCAGGCTTACTGGCAGCCACTTAAAATATATTTTTAAATTAAATTTTGAAACTTCCATTTGTTAGTTATTTGTTTACCCACCATTAAACTTATCCCAATCGTTTTCTGACTTAATAACCTCAAATGTTAGCTTGCCCCTCGAAGTTGGGCTGTCACCATGACTAACAGTTCTCTGTGGACATGCTGAGATTCAACCTAGAAAGCGTGTCCAGCCTTTGAGATTCATAAATATTATCTGCTTTGTGGTAAGCAGCAGCATCTTAGAATCTCAAAATAAGAGAATTCACCAAGCAGGACATTCTACATAGGGAAACAAACTGAAGTCACAGATTGCATTCCCATTCCACTGAGCCCAAAATGTTTAAACAACACTGGAGGTGAACATCTAGGTAAGAATCCTTCAAGTTATTCTCAAAACACACACATCATGTAGAAAAGCCTTTTTTTTTAGATAAATGTAACCTTCAAGCACCAAGACAGTCAGCTGGGAAATCTGCTGTATTACTGAGGCTACTTTACTTCACCCAATATAACTGAAGCTTTGGATATTTTAAACTTCTTCCTTTCATGCACTTCAATCAAGGGAGACCAAATTCCTAAAGACACCTTAAAGCCAGAATATCCTCAGAGCTACTATGGCACTATAAATGCATCCAACACAGCAAGGAACCACTATGTTTTATTAGTAAGCATAGAATTAAAACTTTGGTGACTGAATCACTCTTTGGTACAACTACTCAGAGACTGGCTTCTTCCAAAACTCTGTATGCATGCTCTGCAACAGTGATGAGAGAATGTTAATTTTGTGTGGAGGACAGATCCTGCTCACTGTTCCTTCTGCCTGGCAGTACAATACTCACTTTAAGTGTCAAGACAAAAATTTGTTGCACATACAGTCACCAATACATTTTACTGTCATCTGCCTATACTGGTGGAATTTTCAACACCAGCTTAATTCCTTTCCTATGAAAAAGTCTTTCCTCTTGGAGGAACTTATTTACACTGAAGAACAATGACCTAAGTAGCAGTCTGTATTTTGTAACGACACAGAGGAACCCTACTATGGCTCTGTACACTGAAGCTTTGAGAAATTTTCTGGGCTCATGTTTTTTTTTATGTCATTATGGAAAAAAATCCAAACAAACATGTCCATTGCAGCTGCTCCTTGCAGACAACACCCACTTACAGCACTGGGAGTTCACCACGCCGAGGCAAGGCTTTGTATTTTGGAAAGCAGTCATCACCTCTATGCATGAGCAAGTCCAAGAAAATATTGCAGGTTAAGCAATCAAAATGTACTTCAGTTTAATTTAAAAATAACCTGCAAACACTTGTAACAGATTTTATTTAAGAAGTGTGAATTTTGATAAGTTAAGAAATTTAGCTTAAAAACCTGTGACTGAGGAGACTGGGAATTTGAATGCGGAAGAGGCCTGGAAGTTCTTCAAGCCCATGATGTTAAAGCTATCAGGATTTTATATTTCAAGTAAGGAAAAAAAAAAAAAGGTTGTCAAGTCCTGCACTTCTTCCTAGCAATCACTTCCAAAGAGATGTTAGAAATAGTTTGACAATCTACAAGGATTGAAAAAAAGGTCAAAAGGAAGAGCTATCAAAGAAAGATACGCAAGGAAAAAAAAGTAAGGAAAAATGAGCTATTCAAGTTAGACCATACAAAGACTATTACAAGTTGTACCAGAAGGTTTTTCAGTCATATGAATAAGAATAGAGGGGGGGGGAAGCAGGATCACCAAACAATGAAGATAGGATAGAAATGTAAGATAATTTTCTTTTTAAAGTTAAATTAATGCTGTGACTCAGTTTTCAGTGAAGGGGAGGTGGCTGGCCATGGACCAGTTAGCAAATTTATGGGAAGAAACTGTATCAACTAAAGGTGAAAGCAGAACTCAAATTGCTTAATGCACTTAAATCAGAGTAAGCAGGAAATCTCCATCCCAGAACTGTAGTACAAACACACAGGATCACAGGTGAACCTGTGAAAATTTCTTACAAACCCCTGCTAGACCAATTCACATTTTGACAGGAGAATAACAAGTTTGTAGCTCTATTTAAGAGCAAATGAAAAAAAAAAATACCACCAGTTTGATTTCAATAGGATGCGAAACTGTAGAAGAAATTTTAGAGGTACAGAGACAGTTGAATTTTCCACCCCTTTCCAGCACATAATTACTAAGGATGTATCATTCCTGATTGAGAGTTGAACTTTCACTGAAGGAAAAGAACAGAGTTTCAAGAAAAAGGGAATGTAGTACCCTGTTAGAGTATCATGTATTATGCCACATGGAAAATTTACATGAGAACTCCAGATAGGCTTTTATAGTGAGTTAAAAAAAAAGGAAGTTTTAAAATGAGCAAGAAATTGGCTACAGCAAAAAGACATCAAAATGCCAGAAAGGAGTGAACAGACTTCTTAATAGATTTACCTTAGAGCTCAGGTCAGCATATATTCCAATTAATGCCCTTCCTGGAGGAGCCTGAAGTCTCCCAAAGCCATTTGTAGAAGACATAAAACTGGGAAGCACATCTATGTGGGAAAGAGGATTATAATGCCATGCAGGAAGAGCCGCACAAATCTTGTAATGCAGAGTGTCACACATGAAATTGAATTCAGTAATGAACACGACACTTGGGGAGTTCATCAGTTAGAAACAGCAACGGGAGGAAATGCTTGGGGCTATCAGTTGCTCCACAAGAAAACATGAGCCATCAATATTAACTGGCTGCGAAATAAGCAAAGCCCAGGTTATATTATACCTGGCAAAACAAACTAGTTGATTGACCTCACTTACTGGGGGGAGTGGGGTTGACATCAGGAGTCAGTGAAACTAAAGGGCAATGTCAATTTAAGCCCAATAGGAACAAATTAGCCCTAAATACACCCAAGGCAGAAGTCAGACACACATTTCCAAGAAGAAAACAGTCAACAGGAGTATTTGAACAACTTACAGTGTCAGAGAGACAGCAAAATATTTTCTAAACACATATCCTACAGTCTAGCAGAAAGCTGAACTAGCTCATCAGAAAGGTCCCTTTCAATCATACACTCCATTTAATGTTACAGAAATAAAGCCAGAGCTCACAGGAGAAGGCACCTTTTAGGAGATCAGCTAACACAGCTGGAAAACAAACACATGTTTGGAGAAGCACAAACCCTTCCAGCTTTGCTTATTAGCTATGTTCACAATCTGTGACATATCACATGTCAGACTGACAAGTAAGACAATGAGGGTAACTCAATTAATCCATTAATCATCTTAATGGGCTAAGGGAATCCAATAGAATCACAGTAACCCTGCTATTTAACAACTTCACATCACAGGATGGATCTGCTCCCTAACCCACACCTAACCCAGGCCACAGGATTGGCTCTGACTGCAGGGTCTGAATTACCATCTCTGTAATACCAAAAATGCTGAGATCCTGATGATTTCAAAAGACAATTGAATAGAGAGCTTTTACACTGGAAGAGTTCTCATGATGTTGAATTACACAGAATTATCCCGAAAGAGTTCAATCAAGAAAGTAATTAGAAAAATTAGTAAATTAGAAAAATATAATTATTTTTATCTCTATGTTAAAGTACTCATAGTTTTGACACCAAAGAACAATCTTTAAGAGCAAATATCCTGGAGACAGATAGAAACACTTGGAAAAACAGGACTAAGACAGCAAGGCACTTTGCCTCTCTTGGCTAATCTAAATCCAAAGTGCATTGGGTAGGTGCATCAATATTGCAATAGCTGCTTCATAACCATCATCGATCCAGCTGCTCCTTAATTTCCAGGTATCATTAAGCATTTTTAAAGATTACTTTATGAAACATGCATTCTTAAAATACAAGTAAAAATATGACAGAAATTGAAGAGGCTTAAGGAAACACAGCTGATGTTAAGAGTTTGCTGTAGCAATGCAAAACAGACTCCTCTTCTGGTACCCCTGAAGTACTTGAGCATGACATAACAATGACTTCACTTGAGCATTCTCCTGTTTCCCATGCATTTAAATCATATTTTGTTGAATTTCTTTCTGACAGGTACACAGAGATCTCAAAACAGGTCGTAAGAATGAGATTTGTTCTCAGTAAGTTTTGAAGTTTGCTCACAACTAGAAGTGTTCGAATATCACAAGGCATGACAATGAGTCAGAGATGGGCAAATGCAGAACAAACACCTCATATACTCCAGCTCTCACTATTTTAACCAATTCTAGCTGGGATAGCAAGTGTCAGATACACCTGCTCATACCAACAGCACACAATTTTGAACGAACAGTAATAGTCAAAACTTGGGTTACAGCTCAGCCACAAAGATGACTCCAAGTGCTCCTCAGCTCTGGGCACTAGGGCACTGTGACAGATTTCAAACCATCAGGAAGAACAAAACCTATTAAGAGACACCATTCCCTGCTGCACACACACACACACATACAAGTAGCTCTCTCAAGAGCAGTCAGTCCTTGCTCAGCCTCAGCAAGTCACTCTCCACATAAAGGAATACAGACATTTGAATTGGAAAAAAATCTGTGTAGTTTTGCCTTTGGCAAAACTGATTTCTAACTGATTTAATGAACTGGTAAGGTTGTATGAACATGAGAATTGTCTGTCTGCTTCAGTGGTTTCCAGTTTGAGACACCCATGAACTCCTCCACAGTGCCTGCAGAGGGTAAATGAGCAGAGGAAGCCCAACATTACTGTAGAGATTCCATGCATGCCCTGGAAGATTTTTAGGGATCCATAAAGATTAAAAAGTTTAAAAACTCAAGTCATAGAACCCTTTCTCATCAACAGCTATGCTGCAAACTCTGCTTCTGTAGATAAAATAGAAGTAAAAATACAATTAATTATGAATGGACTGGTAAATTACTTATTAGAAGCTTGGAAAAGAGCTCACTCATTCCAGATAGCGTTGATAAGTTTCTACATGAATGTCTGCACTTCTATTAACTCAGACATCTCACTTTCTGTTTATTATTTGACAATGTGTTGATGGAACTGAATTTCCACTTAGACTCTCTTTTCTAAGAATTCACAACTCATTCAGAATCTATCCATATGGACTGAAGAATTCAGGAGATTTTTTTGGCCTTTCTTTTCTGAGAAAGAGATTGTGAGAAATCATGTCAAAATAGGCAAAGACTACATCCATCATCGCATGCAAAAATTAACCACCTCAAAATTATGTGTAGTTTCTCAAGGGAGGTGGGGTGATCCATGCACTGATCTGGACAGCCAGTTAAGCTGCCAGTTAGGTGAAAGATTGAGAATAAATGAGCTTCTGCAATGAATTAACACAGGCACACAGGCAATACAAGGACTATTACATTCCAGCTGATGGTATTTTGCACCCTTGACTGGATATGAAGCCTCTCAAGAAGGAAACTGAAAGTTAAAATCAGGTATCCTGTGGTAAACAATCCTGAAGCACTACTGGAAAAGACACAAATACTGAATGATGTATTTTGAAAGAATTGAGTGTTTCTACTTTATTTCCTTTTCACAAGAACAGCTGATCACCTTGCAAAATTCAAAAGGCAAATATGAAAATTACACATCCTACATGTAAGCAACAGAAAGAACAAACTGTCACCACCAAAATGCTATAGGCATGTCCCTTGCCCTGTGACTACACCACTTGAACTAGAAACTGAGATGCAGAATAGACTGCAGAATTTTATGTCCGTAATAATGGCCTTTGCACCTTTACCAGATACACTCAAAATGTCTGACCTCATACTTCAATGCCAGGAAGAAAGCTCCCTTTACTTTTCTCTGTCACTATGTTATAGTAGAGACTTTTAAAATAAAAATATACATTCATTTAGATTTGAACTTCATTCAAAGAGGATTTTGATCTGTAGATCATTCATGGTATTTTCTTTAAAGTCATAATGACTACAATATTGTTGGACGTGACAGATTTCTAGAGACTAATCAGAGAGCACGAGCCATAGCTGAGTCTAGAAAAGTAAGAACATTACATATTACTCCTTCACCAACAAGACAAGCAGCTCCAGAAACTACCACTCACCTTCCTTGCAAGCCAAAGAGCTGCACAACAGCAGCTGGCAAGCACGAAGAACGGCATAAAAGGAAAGGTGATGAGATCATGAGCTAATAGGAGAAAGAACATGCTGCTGTATGTGGCTCTGTGGAAGCACCACACAGGAGCTGTGAACAGCTACACTGGTAAACAAATTACCACTGAACCAGGATGCTTTGCATGTGGATTTCCAGCAGATAAAGAAACAAAGCCACAAAACACTGATTCCTTGTGTATTGACTTTGACGTTCTTCAAGGAATTCATCTTGCTGACTCTAAATGATAAATTCGCACCTCAATTTTTGTCAAGCATATCAAGAGATAGTAATTGTTTCTTCTTTTTTCCTTTGATTCTCTGCAGACAGTGATGGCTATCACATTCCCAGCCTGTGCCACACCAGAAATTTCATTTATATGCACTGGAAAATAAAAACTGTCTTCACAGTCTCAGTCCTCTCATACATCGTCACAAAATGTTCAAACCAACTCAACCAACAGCCACTGTGCCAGCTGAGACAGAACTGCTCCTGTCCCTCTGCATCTTTCCTGCAGTCCCTAACGAACAGGGAGCCAGGGCTCAGGATACTGAGAAGGATCTGGAGATCCTTTCTGCTTCCCAGTCAGTAGCAACAAAGCAGGGGAACCTCCGACCTTGCCTGTGGTCACCAAACCCAGCCATGAGGCACCCTCGCTCCCCTGCATGAGCATTGAGCTGGTTAATTAGCTGGAAAGTTTCCATAGAATTCCTAATGGTAAAGGAGGATGGGCAGGGGAGGGATTCAAGAGTTAGAACTGGTAAGTGATGGCAAAAACCAGCTCTGCAGGGATCAGGTCCAAGACAAGAGCGTGGGAAAACCTGTGAAAGGACATGAAGAATCCAGCACAGGAGTTATCCAGACAGGAATTACAGTGGGGAATGGAGCAAATGAAAACTCAAAGTGATGAAAACTTGAACAGCAAGAATGAAAAATAGAAATTTGACATGTCTTGTGGTTTTTATTGTAGAGAAACAGACAAATAGTGTTCAGCAAGTAAATTATTCAGTAAATTTCACTAATTTTTTTTTCCACAGCTATTGTGGACCAACTGAATAGCTTAGCAAATATTCCCAGAATGATGACAACTTTCATCACACTGGCGATATCAAAACACAGCCTATCTGACCTGCTATTAGGATGCTAGTGGAAAATATATTACAAGTAAAATTCTGCAAGCAACAGACAACAGAGAACTATTGTATTTCACCCTTTTGAGCTGCATGGGGAGGAGGGAAGGTTTTTCATAGCATATTCATGCTTGTATTTGTCAACTAGCTTGGAGACATGTAAACTTATTTTCAGCACTCTCTCTCTGCTTGAAGAATGCCCTCCTGTGTGATTTAAACCTCAAACTTGGATTCAATAAACCCCAAATACATCTTTCCCAAAACACAAATGCCATTTCAAGCCTGAATATAATCTGTCCTCTTGTCTATTTTGGGGTGAGATCTGATGTGGTGACAGTGCAGGTCTAATAAATAGATCATGAAGATTTAATGACTTCCTGTAAAATAGAAAACATGAAGCGAGACCAGACAAACCAGGTAGGAGCTGTCAACGGGACAATTAATTGCCTGGTGGGGAATTTGCCTGATGTGGCTGTTAGCAGGAAACTTATGCCTTAAAAAACACTCTCTTATCAACAGAGAAGTTGATGCAGAAAAATGTTTTCTACCTTTTGGTCTAGTTTACTTATGTTCTCCGGAGCGATGACAAATTGCTTCAGGATCCTATTGGGAAAAGTCTGTCTTTATTTTCCTAAATGATCTCTCGTTCTCATGTAGCCCCGGGGAAGTAGGCTCTAAAACTGCTGGGCCCAAAAGGTTTGGGAGGAAGTTAACTTCAAGCCACTGGAGTATGTTGTAGAAGCAGCCCACTAGCCTGGGAAGTAGCAGACTGAGATCTTGCCTTTGTGAAGAGCCAATAGAGATTTTACAAGTGCTCTAAGCCCCTTAGACAAGCAGAAACTTAAACTGGTTGGGTCTGAGCATATAATGCAACCAAAAGGAAGAGCAACACCAGGAGCTTGTGCCAGCTGGGAGCATTTGTACTAATGCACCTACTTCACACATTACACAGGCTCTTACAGTCTCAGGGCCAAGGACTCACACGCTCGGTGTACTTCAGTGTGTGCTGCTTCATTGGTTTTCTGCTTCTAAAGTGCCTGCTTTTCAAAAAGCAATCCAAAGAATAACACGCTTTTTTAACTTCCTCTCTGTCTGTATAGGAACCCTGGCACTTCCAGCCTTTCTTGTTTTATTCCTCTATTCCATCTCCTGGATGTGGTTTATCTTTGTCACCATCTCTGTTATACATTTTTACAACTAGCTAACTACCCTCATAGACTCCTCCTTTGAAACACATTTTGGACGTGAAAAATATATAAAGATAAATCAAATTTATACACCTGTACCAGCCAGATCCCATCTTTTGTGTCTTCTACAAGCTCATAGAAGTGCATTTCACCGCTGAAGTTTGTACTGGAAACTGATTCAGAGGCCTCCTCCTCCTTGAGAGCTGAATAAAGCTCTCCTTCCATAAGGTCTCCTGAAAAAGAGACAATTGGAGAAATTCAATTAAAATAGCACAGGAGAAACTTCATAAATTCTAGTAACAGTTTAACTGACTATATTTGCATGGATGCTCAGGGAACCTTTCAGTACAAAGGTAACTAAACCTTAAGTTGTTACTATAATTCCATCTCTGGTGATGTGACCATGAACAATTTCACTTCAGTCAGACCACAGAAGACATGAATGCACTGTTTCTGATTACACAGATGTACCACACATGCAATCCAGCACACAAAGCAATAAAAAAAACCATCTAAGGCTCATTCTCTGCAAATAACAATATTCAGTGGCTGACAGCAATTTTAGTTGATACATTTTTGCTTTCGTTTCACAGGATTGCATTTTTGCAGCAAGCAACTTCTTAACACTGATAATTCAAACAGACTTCCAAAATTTCAATCATTAATTTTGGACCAAAACCCACTGTTTCTGGTCCTGTTGGCAGTAAAAATCTCAGGCAGAATAATTTAGCTGTTTGCTTCTATTTGCACAATCGGGAAAAGTTCCCATGAACTCCAATTGCAGCGATGTAAAGAGCTCACAATAAAATCATGTGATTATGTTTCCTTCGTAATCTCATTTCCTTCTCATGTTTTGTTTCACAATCATTACAAACACTGTTAATGACAACCAGCATTCTGGTAACTAATCTGCTAAGTTTTAAGAAATGAAGTCTTGTCCAAAACCAGTTTCCTTAAAAATATAAAAATAAGTGTGACAGCTGAAACCCTTGATGGGTTTGCAAAAAATATTCATAAAATTTAAAGGAAAGGAAAAAAAAACCCAACCACGGAAAAATGCTGCAAAGCCTGTTGGTATGAGAAGTGTTTCCATGACATTTGAAGAAGTTGGTTAATACAGTTTGTTTGGAGTTAAACACTTCCCTGCAGCATATGCAACCCAAACATCATGACATCATGAAAGTACCTGACAGCCAAGGAGTGCAAGTGATTGGAAACAAAAGTGAAAGTGCTTAATGCTTTTTACTGTTGGAGCAGCAAAGCCAATAAACAACAAAAAAACATAAATAAAAAATGAACAGTAACAGCAAATTAGATTTAAATGTCCAGGATTAATATTAATTATTTAAAACAGCATTTTAAAGGTTATATGACAGGCACTACATCCATCCAAATCCTTCTTCCTCTCTGTCCAGACATTAGAGACCCTCACTGCCTATCCTCAGCTCGGGGATTTCTCTCTCCTGGATCAGCAGCCCTTCCATCATAGATTTAAAAGCAGCTACTCACATTTTCCTGCTTGGCTGGCACTACAGCTATTACATCAGCCCCATCTCCCAGTCCTTCGGGCCAGTTCCCTCCGACTGCTCCAGGCAGCATCCTTACTTTCAGGACACTTCTGCCATTCTTACATCTCCACTGCTCTTTATACCTCGCTGTTCATCACCCCTGAGAAGTCCATCTCCTTCACCTGGTTCTCCTTACTTCCGAAATGCCTCCCTGCCTTTCTCCAAGCTTTTTTGTATACAAGAACTAGTTCTGCTCCCCTTGTACCTCAACCTTGGGTACCCATCCCTTCTGCTCCTCAGCTATGAAATCATCACTTTCCTTGGGGCCCATCTTGATAGCCGTACCTGTAATAAACCCAGCAAACGGGTGGGAATACACGGGAACAAGCTGGCCCCAGCTGTAAACAGTAGTCTACTGCAGCTATTTGGAGTCTCTCCTCGTTTTTCAGGGCAGACGACATTCGCTCCCGTCTGTGCCACCCGCACTGACCCGACTGCCCGCAGCGGAACTCCCGTGGAAGGGGAGGGAAGGGAAGGGCCGGACAGGGAAGGGCCGTCGCTAGTGCCCCGTCCAGGGCAGGCCTTTCCCTCGGCGCAGCCCGACCAGGCTAACAACGCCGCCGGGCTTTGACCAGCACCCCCCGAGCTCCCCGGCCTCCCTCCATGGACCCCCTTGCTGGGGGGAGCCAGCTCGTTCCCCAAACCCGCCCTGAGAAGGGGAGCAGCACCCAGGTCTCCATCCAAGGGCGGCCGGAGCCCACGCGGGGGTGGCCGGGCACCGACCTCCGCCGTTCCCCAGAGTCACGGGGGAGCTCCGCGTACCTGACTTCTCCACCAGCTCCCGCACATCCTTCTTCTCGGGCAGCCCCGAGTGCCCCAGCCCGCGGCACTCCAGGATGGTCCGCAGCTTCCTGAAGCTCAGCGCCACCGGGTCCACCAGCTGCGTGGCGAGGAAGCCGCTCTCATACCACGCCACGGCCTCGAACACCCGGGCCAGCACGAAGAGCGCCAGGAAGTAGAGCAGCAAACAGCACAGCTTCACCCACATCTTCCCGGGAGCGCCGAGCCAGAGGCCGGGCAGGGGAGGGAGGGGAGCGGGGGCTGTCAGGGGAGCGGGGCCGCGGCCCCCCCGCCTCCCGCCCGGCGCTGTCGCTGTCCCCGCCCCGGCGGAGCCGCGGAGACATAACAGTGACGTGAGCANTTCCCCTTTCCCCCCTTCCCCTTTTCCCCTTCTTTTTCCCCCCCGCCGTGATTCAGCACTGCGGCCCGACCCCGCATCACCAAGATCGGGGGGCGGTCGCGTCCCTGCCCCCGGCTGCAACTTTGGACCCTGCGGCTGCGCTTGCTGCGAGAAAAATAATATATAAATATCTCGGCTGTCGGGGAGGGAGAGGGTAGGATCTGACCCGGCCGACACTTTTCATGAGAAGAAAAATATTTACAGAGCCAGAAGTGGGGGCCGATATTTGCAGGGCCGATCTGTTCGGGCAGTTTTAAGGCAGCTTAGTGGACACAGTTTATTTGGATTCGGGCCGCTGGGTGTAGGGATGATCCCTCCGCTCCTCATTCCCGCACGCCAGCCCCGCTCCCAGCCCTTGGCTAGCGCGAAAGCAAATTCCACAGTGAGATTCATCTGCACGGGTCGGAACTCGGACTCTGCAACTTTACCTTGGCACTCGAGCACTGAGAGTTTGTGCCAAAGCGACAGCCAAAGGCAAGCGTGAGCTGAACCCCGAATTCGGACAAGGGTTTAAGTAGGGTCTGTGTTCACACTGCAAGCACAGCGTGGATCCCCGCTGAAATGGATCCACAAAGACCCATCCCAGGCTGTACAAGCAATGTTGGCCTGCAAGATATAATTTAACCTGCTACAAAAAAGCTACCAAAAGCAAGCTGCTGCGTTGAGATGAAGGCTCTCTTCTGAAGGAAACTCAACACTGCTTTTGTATCTTTAGTTATTTTAAGAATCCATAATTTGCATGAAAATTGGCAGCTCATACAGATGAGCACAAAAATAGCACAGCTTAATTTTTAAAACACTGAGAAGCCCCCAGAGTGTACACGCTGTATGTAATTCTGTACTATCAATTTTCAAACAGCCACACTAATATTGATCTGGAAAAAAGCATTTAGATCACTGTACTCCTCAGAGCCTTTAAAACACATTTACAGGTTTCTCAGTGTGCTGATATGGTTTAAAAAGGAAAAAAACTCAACAATCCAGGTTCAGCCCGTTCTGTGACACAAGCACCACAGCCTCTTCCAGAAGAAAAATCATGACACTTTTCTTCAGGAATGGGCTCATTTTGGTTCTTGAAAGGGGAAGAGTGGAGGAATTGCAGATGCAGCTGCTCACAAAGCCCTTATGGGCTGGTAAATGATATGCGTTGCTCTGGGAGTCACATACAACTTTATTCTTCAACATTTTTATGAGGAAAAGATAAAAGTAGACTGAAACCCTGTATCTGCTGGTGCTGCTCAGTTAAATACCAAGGGATTTCAGCAGCTCCGCTGGGTTTGCAGCGAGCCTCAGGTGGCAGGTCCAGGTGGGACAGAGGGTACTGGAGGCACAGCCCGATGGAGGGGCTCACAGAGGCCGGGAGAAGTGCTGTTCTTTCCTTCACAGCCACTGCAGCCTAGGAAACTTCCCCTGCAACAGCCAGGGCCCATCTCCCTAATGAGCAGGTGGCAAAGCATCAGTAAGGTGAATCCTTCGCCCTTGGCAAAAACCAAGGGAGTGGCTTTGTCCCTGCAGCTGGTGGAGCCAGGGGACAGTCAATAAAACACACATTTCCCATCACCTGTCAGAAGGCCTCAGGCAGCTTCTGAACTCTGAAGTGCCCCAGGAACAGGGCTCTTTTTCAGCAGCTTTGTGAAAGCCTGTTTCTTTTGTCACACATACAAGAAATGGCCTGATTTCTCTACCTTTTGTTTCATGTGAGTATGAAGTAACTCTAACCGTGTGAAATGAGGGGTGGGAGTTACATGTTTGAAGAAGAACTTTGTATATTTAACTTTAGTTAGAAAACATTGTTGGGTTGTTTTGGGGTTTTTTATTTGGTTTGGTTTGTTTGTTTTTCATTAGCACTTCAGACCCTACTCCACTAGATCCCTGTGTTTCTCCCCTGTAATTTCTTCGGGGATGCCCTCACTTCCCCTGGCAGGAAGGCACCTCACAACAATTACTAGTCTAAGCTCACAGCTGAACTATTTGCAACACCAACTGCTGGGGAGGCTGTCACCAGTGTGTCATTTCCGAGTGCTCATGGGCTGAGCTAAATGAGGCCCCTGCAGAGACAAAGCCAATCATCTGCCAGAACTCAAAACCCTGGAGTCCTTTCAGGAAAGTACAAATGATGTTTCAAGCCAGTATTCAAAATCCCCCAGAACAACCCAAAACAAAGCAGCTGCCAACACAAGCACCGGGAGGAGGTGCAGGTACTACCAAGAACTGCAGGTGATGAGTTGACCAAAGGTCTGGCAGAGCAAATCTAAATGGATCCAGCGCCTCTCCCAGGTTCTCTGGTCCTCTCTTCCCTTCCCACCTCCCTGATGCACTAAGCTGACCCTACCAGAAAATGTTGTATTTTCTAGATGTAGCTGTCATTTGGTTTCCAGTTGCAACTTAGAACGTCTTTGACATGTTACCTGCAAACAATCTTTCAGGGAGTTTGAATTGTCTGGAAAATCCAAATATCTTAACAGTGAATTGAAATTCATTTGGGCTGAACACAAAGGTGACACACGCTGGCATTTTTAAAGACCTCAGGGCTAACACTACTTAATTAACAGCATTAAACAGTCATCAGTCAGTCAGTCCTATGTTCACAGAGCAAATATTACAAATGTGAAGAGAATGGAGAATATAAATTCCACTTTTAAACAAAAGCCCAAAGCAGGGATCAGCTTTTAAATAATTTTGGCAGCAAAAATATTTTACTATAATTTAGGAGCTAATGAGCTCAGATCCTGAGAACCGGGACAGCCACCCTTCCCTGTCAGACAGCCAAACCTGCAGTCTTTCTATCTGCTGCCCCTTGGTAAATGGGAAGGATTCCCTCTCCTCCCCCATTCTCTCCTATGAGCAGTTGCTGACTGTGCAGCCTGGGAATACAGACAGTAATCCACTTTCCAGACTTCTGTGGGAAGCATAAGAAAAGTATTGTAATTTTGTAATCATATAAACAGAGGATTTAAAATTGTAATTCAATCCTTTATCATGTTGAATTAATATCACACCTCTTTAAAATGAGTTTATCAAGATAATAGTTCAGGAAACTAATATTCAAACAACCTGAAAGACAGTTTTCCCAAGAGCCAAGTCTGTATATACAATTTACTTTGATGGCAGGAATTGGACCTCGATGATTCTTGTGGGTCCCTTCCAATTCAGGATATTCTGATTCTATGAATTTCTGGGAATTCACTAATACAGAAATTCTTTATATGCTTCTTAATTAACGTGGGTGCATCTCCATACATTTTTAGGTGTGATATGAAACAGTGCCTTCTTGTAATCTGATATTAAATAAAACAAAGAAGCCTTTATAAGAGTCTCAAAGCAAGATGGCAGCAGTCCAGACATTATTGTGTTGTAGGCAGAGAAGTTTTACATCAGAAGATTTTTCCTGCTATGTACATGTGGCTAATGGGAAGAAGATTCAACAGGGGTGTGAACCTGTAACACAGTGACCACTACCGACAGCTCAGTTAAAGCCCTGGCTGTTTAATCATGGAATCCTGGCATGGTTTGTGTTGTGAGGGACCTTAAAACCCATCCAGTCCAACCCCCTGCCATTTGAGTGAGGCAATCCTGGTGATCTGGTGATGATTCACACAGGAATTCCGGTTGGACAGCACACCAGGAGGCTCTGAAGCCCAACCCCCTGCTCAGGATCAGCTGTGATAGCCCGGCAGGTGATCAGGGCTTTCTGCAGCTACAGCTGGATCTGATGATCACCCCCTGCGGGAACCTGATTTGCCTATAAACACACGGTGATTAACGGCACAAAAATGGACATCGGTCAGGACAAACCAATTTACAGAAGCAGATTAGATTAATTAAAGCTTCAAAAAAAGGCACATTTCCCTAGTTTGCATTTTCTGGTTTTGTACCAGTGAAAAACTATTTGTTGCCCCTTTAGAAAAGATAAGCTCTGTTTAGGGTCCAAAATAAACAAATAAGGAGACCTTGCTTGAGAGTGCTGAGATGACCAAGGTGCCCACAGCAGTGGAGAACTTCACAAATTAAACCCCTGTGCTGATGATTGTGAAACCAGAAGACAGTGCATAGAAAAGCAGCAGTTTGGGCCGAAATCTGACCAATTTCTGACAGTAAGCATGACCCAAGTCCTGTGTTCTTGTGAGAATACACAACTCTTGATTTTCCCATCCTGCCCAGCACTGTGGACACAGATGAAGCAACACTGCCACAGATTCAGACCAAATGGTGTATTTCCAGTCAACTTTGTCCAAGTTTATTAGGAGCTTTGTTTGTACTGTGCTGCACTGTGTGTCCTGGGCTACCGTCTCCAAATATCAAAGTTCATAGAGTCATCATCATAGAATCACAGAATGGTTTCGGTTGGAAGACACCTTGAAGACCATTTAGTTCCAACCCCTCTACCATGTGAAGTAACACCTTCCACTAGTCCAGGTTACTCAGAGCCTCATCCAGCCTGGCCTTGAACACTTCCAGGAACGGGGCATCCACAACTCCCCTCAGCAGCCTGTTCCAGCGCCTCACCACCTTCACAGTAAAGAATTTTTTCCTAATATCCAATCTAAACCTATGCTTTCAATTTGAAACCATTCTTCCTTGTCTTGTCACTACATGCCCTTTTCAATAGTCTTGCCCCATCTTTCCTTTAAGTTCCCTTCAGGTACTTAAGGCCACAGTTAGGTCAGCCCAAAGCTTTCTCTCTTCCACGCTGAACAATCCCAATTTTCTCAGCCTTTCCTCAAAGGAGAAGTGCTTCATCTCTCTCATCAACTTGGTGGTCTCCTCTGAATTCGCCAGGAGTTGGTGTTAACCAAGTGGAATTCGATCTGAGGCATCTCTTTGAACACATTTTTATAAGCCCCTGCCAGTCCAACATACTTCACCCTGTTGGTAAACACAAAACCCAGCAGGAAGTTTACCGATCAATTAATAACCCAACGACAGGCTAAACGCTCCGTTTCCGGCACGCCATGCTCCTTAATTCAGCCCTGGCACTGCTTAGAGTCGCTGCTCGGCGTTACTTGTGCGATGTTTGGGGCAGCTGAAGACGCGCTCCTCGCAGCCTGGCTGGGAGAAAGCCCCTTGTGCTCCGGGTACCACCCGGGGGGTCACCCTAGCGATAACACCACACCCACCCCACGGCCCTAAGCCGCTCCCCGGCCCTGAAGGTCAAGACCAGGAGTAGTCGCCCCGCCCCGACACCCGAGGCCTCCCCACGCCCAACACCCCCTCAGGCCTCGGCGTCGCCATGGCAACATCGCCCTCAGGCCCCGATCTTTAGCTGCCCATCGTCTTGCCTGAGCCGCAACACCCCCAGGATCCCTGCTCCCCAGGCTGACTCCCCACGCGCCACCTGACCGGGAAACACTTTCTGACCCCACCGGGACACCGGACAAAGCGACCCGCCCACTCCCGCCGGCCGCGGGCCAGGGGTGCCCGCCGCACTGCCTGACTGAAAATCGCCGCTCCGCCCTGCATTGCGCGAAGGTCCCTTGCTGAGGCGTCTGCGGTGTTGCCTGAGCGGAGCGCTGTGAGGTCCCCGCGTGTCCGCGGCGCTGCCTNCAGGAGGAGCAGGAGGAGGAGGAGGAGGAGCGCGGCCCGGGCGCGATGGACCAGTGCGTGACGGTGGAGCGGGAGCTGGAGAAGGTGCTGCAGAAGTTCTCGGGATACGGGCAGCTCTGCGAGCGCAGCCTGGAGGAGCTGATCCAGTACGCGGGAGGGCTGCGCAGGGAGATCCTGCAGACTGAGAGTACGTGGAGACCCCCCCCTCCCCCGCGCCCCCCTTTGCCGAGTGGATGCGGCCCCGCTCCTCCCTCCGTGAGGGGGGTGAAGCCCAAAATTTGGGGCGTTGTGGGCTGGACACCCCCCTAAACTTCGGGCATTGTAGGCTGGGATCCCCCCCAAGGAGAGCCCTTGCACCAGGGACCCCCTCAACCCGAGGGTTCTGTGCTGGGGGGCTGAACCGGGGATCTTCCCCTCAGCTGCCGGAGCTTTGGGGGCGTTGCTGACAGGGAAGATTTAAAAGGTGGGAGCAGGGGGGGTTTAGGTTGGATATCAGAAAAAGGTTCTTCACCCGAATAGTGGTTGGGCAGTGGGACAGGCTTCCCAGGGAAATGGTCACAGCACCAAGCCTGACAGAGTTCAGGAAGTATTTGGACAATACTCTCAGGCCCATGGTGGGATTGTTGGGGTTGTCCTATGCAGGGCCAGGAGTTGGACTCGATGATTCTGGTGGGTCCCTTCCAACTCAGCATATTGCATGATGCTGTGATCAGTGTCGGCCCTCCCGGGCCTCTCCTGCCTCGTGTGTGCTGCTGGAAAGGTTTGTTTGTTCCTGGTGAGCAGGTCTGGCGTGACCCTGGTCAATGTGTTCATAACCCTTTATGTTGGGTTACAAAGGGATTGGTCATCTCAGGGGAAATACAGAGGAAGTATGGCAGGGCTACCTGTTTGCTTTCCCCCCTGCGCCCTCTACTCCCATTTATTTTCTTTTTTTTTTTAGTTTTTTTGTCTCTCGTTTCCTATGTCCCTGAATTGTGTTCCTTTGCTGTGGCTGGGTTTGACAGTGTTGGGGGTAAAGCCACGTTCAGCGGGAGGTAAACAAGCCTTGTCGCAGTGTCACAGCTGATGCTGGGCACTTGTGAGGGCTGTAAACACGGGGCATTTAAACCTTGCGAAATCCCGGAGATGGAGGTAGTGCCTTGTTTATTGATGGAGTGGGAGGGAATGGAGAGGCAGCTGAAGTGATTTACCGAAGGCCATGCAGGAAGCGAGTGATAGCTCGGGGATTAAAAATAGGAACTTGCAGGCTTCTGAGACCAAACTTGAGAGCAACTGTGCTGCTGCTCTGCTTTTGTTTTTGTTTGGTTCAGGGGAAAATGTGTTTGCTGTGGTCTTGTGCAAATACAGGTGGAAAGCTCACTCAGGAGTGTGAATAATTCCAGGAACACAAGCATGAGTGTGCTGGAGCTGCTCAGTGTGTCCCCAGCAGTTTCTGCAGTGAGAAAACATGGAATTCCAATTGTGAGGCATTTATTTGGGATGAAAAAGGCTTGGTCTTTTTGGCATTGTTTTGAACTGTGTTTCATTGTTGTTATTTGTGCTGTTTCAAACAGTCTGGGCTTGGGCATTGAGGACAGTCACTAAAATACGTATTGTCACAAACTGAGGTGCTGACCTTGCTTGGAGAGCTGTGTGTGTGACCCTCATGCTTGTGTTGGGCTCTAAAGGTTGAACTGTGAGATTCCTGTTGCAGATCCAGAGCTTTTACTCTCTTTGTAATAAATTTAGAATGATTTAGAACCCTGATTCCTTCAGGGTCCTCATTGGGTTTTCCATCCGGGCTTGGATTACCAGTTTTTGGCACTGTCCAGTGAAGGCCTTGGACATATTTTCAGCACTTACCAAGTGATGCTGTTCAGGAGAGCACATCTCAAACTGAGCTTTGAGTAAGCTCTAGAATGAAGGCAATATATTGTTAGTGTACCATCAGACATCTGGGGATTGTTCAGTTTTAGCATCTGAGGGTGAGCTGGCTTCATAGGGGCCAAAATTCTTACTATTCTTTTTTTCTTTAACTTTCTAACAAGAACAGGTATTTTCAGCTTTTATACTCTGTCTTGAGGAGTTTTGAAAATGGATGGTATTGAAAGCAGCCAGACATCTTAATGTGGAAGTCTAATTCAGGGATATGAGCTGCAGAAATAGGCTCCTGGATGTAATTTCGAAGGAAAAAAGGAAGAGAAATGAAAGCCCTTGCTGCTGAAGAAGAGGTTAATGCTGTAGGACAAGATCTGAGAGCAAAGATGTATGAAAAGACCTTAAATAGTTAGTGGATATAAAAAGGAAGTGGGTGGAGAAAAAGAAACTATTAGAAACTGCTTTAACCTCTAAACTGGTTTTCTTCCCCCTTCCCCCCACCCCAGTCTCTAAAAATGTCTTGAGCTGCTTTCATGTTAAAGCTTGAAGACAGACCAGCCCTATGCTCAGGCCTGTGAGTGGGAAGACAATGTTTGGTTTTCTTCTCTGTTCCCTTAATATAACTGTCTTTCTGGAGTAGCCAAGGCAGGTTGCATATTCTTGGATGGTGTAAGTGTGTCTGTCTGAGTAAACTTGGCATTGGACTCTGCTCAGTGTTTGTGGGCCAATATATTTAAATTTTTTTAAATTGTGGCCATGTACACACATTACAGAGAGAAGCTGTTGGGCTGTGGTATCCTGTGAACCCTAAATTACCAGGAGGGATGGCTGCAGGTTTTCTCCTGCTGATTTAGTGCAAGTAGCTCCTAGTTTGATTGGAGCTGAGAGGGGTGCGGAGGGGAAACCTTTTACAGCTCTGATGGATTTTCCTCTGTAGACATTTTCATTGCTTTACTGGAGTTGGGTTTCTGCTACAATGTCAGGGGCCAGTAATTCACTTATTTGCTTGGGGTAAAAGCAGGCACCCATGTGGGTTGTTTGGTTGTTTGGGTTTTAGCTTAATGGCTTTCAGAAAGTGCATTTTAGCCTTTCTGTTTGTTGGGGAAGGAGTATTTCCATTTTGCTTGTTGCATAATCTCTAGCTGGTCATTTTGCCATGGCAAAATTCATGAGAGAGTTAAAGATCCTTCATGTTATTTTAAATGTTTGTCATAAAAATTAAATAGTAACTAAGAAATAATGATTGTTCTTGAAATAATTTTGGGAGATTAACTTCTTGGAATAGTTGAGTGGAATTTTTGGTTTTAATTTGGGATGCATAGAGTCCCTGAAATGACTGTTTCAGTCCTATTACTCCTCACTCATCCACCAGAAAAAAATACAGAGCCCCATTAGCCTTTGCCCAGGAGAGGATCCTTGGCTTTATGGGACCAGAGAGAGAAAAAAACGTGGTGAAGTTATTTTCTTTCTTTAAACCTATGGCTGTTGGAAAAATGCTGTTGAAGCTTCCTCAGCTGAGCCTTGTGGGGCTGGACAGGAGCTGCTTGCTGGTCAGAGGGGAGGTGACAGAGTCTGTGACAGCAGCAGCGTTCAGAGGGTGCAGGAAGGAAGGCGCCTGGAAAAAGTGGCTGTGAAATTATTATCCACTCCATATGATTGCAGGTTTTTGCTTGATTTCCTTTGCTCTCTCCAGAAACCGGGCGCTTAATGCACTGCTGTAACCGAATACGTGATAAAATATGAAGTCAAAAAGGAACAAACTTAAAAAGTGAACATGTTTTCAAGAAAATCCTTCTTCTAAAGAGATATTCTGGTGATTTTGTTTTTTCACATGAAAGCTTTGGGTCTGGAGTAATAGGGAGACTTTTCTGAGCTGCTCTCCCACTTAAATTAGTCTTCCTGAGCAGCAGAAGGCTGCTAAGTCTGTGCCCCTAAAGGAAAAATTCTTCATGTAGAATGAACTTTGAGAAGTGACAGACCTTCAGAGGTAAGATTGGAAAAGAGATTCTTCTGGTATTTTTAAGTCAAAAGCAGGAAGAAAGGACTGGAGTAAAGCACAAAAAAAAAGTGGTTTTTTTTGGGTTTTTTTTTTTTTTTTTTTCTGACTCAACCCTCTGAGTGATGTTTGAATGAAGGCACAAAGGGTGTAAGCTGTGAAGTGCTGTGATGTGGTCAGGGGCCTGTAAGCCTGTCCTGTTTGTTATTTTGTTCACAGAATGGGTCATACAGCATTGAACCTGTTGGACATCAGCTAAGAAATGTCAAAGTTTCTAGAGAATAAATCTCATAACAAGGTCCACATGTCCTTCACAGACTGCTTCTTGTCCATAGAGGGAATTCAGAGCTACTGCCACAAGTCAGGAAGCAGGGAGTTTCATAGAGCTCAAACTTAGAGTCCAATAGCAGTGGGTGGCCAGTAATTGGGCCATCATTAGTCCCCATTTTGTTTGCACCCTTAATTGAGCTTATACCCTGTTGAAGTTAAACATGGTGTTCTCATGTACCTTTAAGGGCCCTCTAAAAGAAAACTGATCCTGTGGTAGCTTCAGTAGCCTTCTATTACATCCTGAGAGATTTGTGAACTGAGTGTTTCTTTGAGATGTTTATGCATCTGCTGTGACTGAGACACCCGAGAACTTTACATTAATTTTTTAAACTGTTGGAAGTTGCTCAGTGTTATCGTGCACCCGACTGGATTCCTAATTCCACAGGAGAGTTTTCACACAGGTAAATTCCTGTACATCTGCCTCCAGTTACGCTGACCTTGTTTTGCAAATACTCTCTAGATTTCTTTCTTTTAATACCACTTTCTGTCTTCTTATGTTGTTGCATACTAAGAGATTTAATATTACCATTTGTTTGTAACAAAGTTGGTAATTTTCCTCTCTTTTGTCTAGATCAAGATGGGGACTTGTCGGGGACTATTTCACTTGTTATGACACAGTGTTGTAAAAGAATAAAAGACACAGTCCAAAAACTGGCCTCGGACCATAAAGACATTCACAGCAGCGTATCCCGAGTTGGAAAAGCCATTGATAAGGTATTTATTTTGTGGTTTGACTGCATTATCGCATTATAGCACACGTGTGGTGTGTGCTCTGCTTTCCAAAATTTGGAGGTTTGCTTCAATGAATTTTAACTAAATCTTCTGCCAACTACAGAAGCAAAGGTGACTCACTGCAGACAGCCTATTCCTACTGAGACAGCTCAAATCTCCTAATTTCTTACAGAACATAATCCTACAGATACTACACAACTCTAATAATATTTTGTGTTTTATCATCAGTTTAGCAATATGTTTGCTTCAATGTCTGTCTCCTTAAGAAATACTGTGGGGTTTTATATATATTTATATATGTTTCTAGTTAATTGTCAGTAGCGGGTAATGCAGAAGTGCCATTTTATTCTGGAAGGCTGTGTAAGTGGCTCCCCATCCCTGAAGTGTTCAAGGCCAGGTTGCATGGGACTTTGAGTAATCTGGTCCAATGGAAAGTCCCTGCCCATGGCAGAGGGGTTGGAACAAGATATCTTTAAGGTCCCTTCTAACCTAAAACATTCTGTGATTCTCTAAGATCAGAGAATTTTTTAAGAAAGTCATCTTGTATCTCTTTTAGGGATGTTACTGATTTTGGAGGCTTAGTTTTATAGCAGTCCTCTTAATGAGCAATAGAGTAGATTCAGCATCTCGTAGTCTCTGTGTCTGTGCTATTATTAATAATAAGGCAGGGCAGCTTATCTTTGGTACTTTACATATGAGACGTCTGAATTCCAAGTTCAACAATAACTGGGATCTGAATATTTTTGTACCTATTTTTTAGGTAAATATTAACAATTCTTTGAAATGATACTGAGATGGTGCTACATGTATACTTTCGGGCCATGCTTTTCTCCATCTCTGTTCTCTTACATAAATAGTTCTGTTCTCTTATATAAAAGTAGTTCTGTATGCAGGGAGTCTGGTGCTTTCTTTTATGGACATTTTGAGACAGCTTCACATCAGAGCTTGCCTCTGACAGGGTCTAAACATTTGGTTTGAGGTGCTCGTTATAATCTTATTAATGAAGACACTTATAAATGAGTCTTTTACCTGGACAATGATATTTGCAGCATTACAGAATATTGATTTGTCCTTTGGGAATCTCAGTTAAACTTTGCTAGTAACAGTAATGTGCTGAAGCATAATGTAACAATAATATGATAAAGAAACAAAGTACATACTGCTGTATTATTGGGCCGAATGTCCATGAAACGTACATTTTTTGCTTATATCTGACTGACCATCTTGGAGAGTTCAAACTTTGTACTAATAGCTTTAATCCACACGTCACTGTTATCCAAAGCTTAGGGATGCATCTGTCTCAAATCCTTGCTACTGTATCTAAACCAATTAAGTAGAGTAAAATTCCATCCTTATTACCAGCTTGAAGCCTGAAATAAAGCTGTGTAATCTTGTCCTAAGTTTTTAAACTTTCCAATTCTGCTTTAGTAAGTGGACTTTGTACAAATACACTTCCAGATTTAGCTATACTTTCTTCATTTAAATCCTCTGAGGTAGAACAGCCCCAGATTGTATGAAGAGGGTGTAAGTGTTCAGTGGAAATTGGTGATGGTATTTCTTATAAGCCAAAGAAAACACTTGCAAGCTTAATGAAGCTTAGGCTTGAGTCTAATCTCCAAATTGCTGTTTCAGTTGTCATGGGAATAGTTTCTCCAGAGTTTTGTCTTGCTGTTTTAAGTTTATCTACTATCTCTATTTGAAAAAGAATAGATGTAAATAAAAGCATTTTTAAAATTTCAAATATGTGGTTTGGTAAAATAGTAGAAAGGATTCCATTAATCTACTGTGTTCTGTTGTGTGTCAGAAAAGCTTTTTCAGTGAAGTCTTCAAAAACGAGCTTAACTTGCTGTGTTCTTGTTCCTCTAGATTTTCAATCTCACTTATTGTTTGTGGTGTTTGCATTAAAAAATTAAAAGCAGTGGGAACTGCACAAGTCCAGTTCTGCTAATAACAAAAGATGTAGTTCTATGAAGTTAAGAGCACAAGTTGGGATGGTCTCCTTAAATATGTACTTGGTAGAACTTTTTTCATGCCAGTAGTTTGAATTTTATTAGTTTTCCCTAACTGTAGTATCTTAAGGGGATTTCTTTAAAATACACTCCAAAGTCTTGGCCTGTTTGTCAGATGAATGTGTGTAATGTTTAAATCCAGGTAAAATTCAGCATTTCCCTGATCAGTGACATTTGAATGAAGTCTTCCATATGTACTTAATGCAATTTCCCTGTGCTGCTGGAAAAGAGCCTCAAAACCTGCCAGCAAAGTCTTTGTTGGCACCCAGATTCCAAACTGGAATTGCCCTCCCCCATCCCTTCACCATAATATACTTAAGCTTAAACCAATAGAAGTAATTAAGTGTAATTGATGTAGTGAATTGATTCTCAACACATTCTGGTCAAAATACTGCTGCTTCCAAAATAAAACAGTCATTAGAATTTAAGGAAGCACAGGCCTTGCCTTGATTCATGAGACTGGAGTTTTGTTTCTGTTTCATGTAAGTCATCACTTTCCAGGCAGATTAATATCTCCAAAATACTGCTTATGGTCTTACTAACTGTGCATGCTCAGGCACAGATTCATGGCCTGGTTTGAGATTGGGAAGCATGCTAATGCTGGTACCAATTTCGTGTGACACAACCAAATGACAGCTGTTGTTGCATGTAGAATCAACAGACTTCCTACTTAGTAAGCTTGGATTGTGAAAGAACTTGCTGTATTATCTGCTTGTGGCAATTTCAGGTTAAATTTCTTTTTTCCCGTATTGAGGCGGGGTTATACCTACATAAAATGTTTCATCTGGTCAGTTTTTAAGTTATTGTCGTCATTACTTGCAAACTTGGATGGGCCCTAGGCTTGTCTGCCTGCAGAGTTCACTCTGAGAACACAAGCCCGTAGAGCAAAATGAAATTAAAATTTGGCACCAAATACATTAAAGTCTGAAATGCCGGAGCTTTGTGTCTTGCTTGAGTTTATCTGATAAGCTAAACCCTTTTTCATGGTAGTTCTACTTGGATTGCATGCTTCTGATCCATGAAAGGCTACCCTTTCTTCCGAAGAGCATTTTCTCCTTTGAAAAGAAATGTTTGCATCCAGTTTTTTCTGTATTGTACTATCAATTGCTCTGCTTCCAGAATTCATCATGTTGTCGTTGTTCAGCAAGTTGTTATCAGGTAGCTCACTCATCAGTGTCCCTGTAAATCAATCACTCTTCTGGCATGATTTAAATTAATCTCAAAGCGTGTTTGATGGGCTGGTAGATGTTTCCCTATAGCAGCAATCTGTCTGAGTAGTGGTTAGAGGCCTTCATTTAGGGAAGTAAGTGGGGTAAAGGGTAGTTCCTTCCATTCTTCCCCTGAGTTTTCTATCTAAGACCAACATTTTAATCCAGTCTTTGTTTTGGGAAAGCAAACTTTTACCTAAGTTAGTGTTTGTTTCATGTAAAAAGTTGTATGTGAATAAACTAGAAACCTTTACTGAACATCATTTAATTGTGCTGCTGTGAATATTGGGACTAAATTAATACTGAGCCTTTGCAAGTTGAGCTTTATATTAAGTGCAAATAGACTGCACAGAGAAGGTAAACAAATGTTTTATTTTTATTTTGGGTCAGAATTCAGAAGGGAGGAATGCACAGAGTAATCTAAACTGAGTAACTGAGGAATAAAACTATCCTTAATCATCATCCTTCTTCACAGCCTGTTGTTCTGAATAACATGGAGGGTTGTGTGTTGATTGAAATGGTCTATTTTGTGTTTTTGAGCATCTTGAAGACATCACATTCTAACAATTGCTGGTAATGTGCTGTACATTGTATTATTGGTGTATTTAGCACACAATACGTTTTGGCCCTAGACTTGCTAGTTAAGCTTTTAAAAAAGATGCGTTTCTGAGGAATATTAACTAGCACTTTGGTTATTTTGTGGTTTTTGGGTTTTAAGGTTTCTGGAATTTTTAACTTACAGAATTTCTTTTAACTTTTGAAGTGTTATTAAACCCCACGTACTGTCAGTTAGCATACTGTTAGCATTTACAAAACAAAACTGAGGGTTGCAGTCACCAGCAGATCCTGCATGCGTGACAGTTGTGAAATATATAAGCCAAAGGCAAGTGATAATTTGTTCTGACATGTGGCAGTCACTCACTGTAATCTGTGCAGTCAGTTCCTGAAACACCTCGGGACCCAGAGCTGTAGAATCCCGCATATAATACAGACCTCAGAAATCTTTTAAAACAAAACAAAAAAAATTACTGGAATGAGAACCTGGTCAAGACTGGGTTGGGCAGAATATGTCTGAGGTCCTCAGGTTGTATGATGGGACTTGATACCTTCCTTTATGTAACTTAAAAAGATCTAATGGTGGGATTTTTAAAGATTCACAAGGCTCATAGGTTTGCTGTTTCAGAAGAAAATGAGCGTTTTGTGAGAGCACTGAGCTAATTATTTCCACAATCTCTGCCTCCAAGCAGTGACAATGATGTGATAGTGTTTGAGGCATAGGTGCAGCTTTAATGGCTGGTAACTGTCCAGAAGTTTCTGCTTAGGGGATTATATTGTTGCTAGGACTTGGAGTTGCAAGAAGAATAACTTAAAGTCGATTATTTTTCATTACTGATGATCTCCACCCTAGAAAGCAGGTAACAAAAGCAAGCTTATGGTTTCTGAATCCTGTCTCTTACATCATTTAGTGCATTGTTGATGAATTTGTGTTACCTGCTGGCGGCAGTTGGACACTGGTACCAGAATCAACAATGGTGTTGAACCTTTAAGGATTCAAATGGTTGGCACAAATAAGAACATTATTATTTAGTCTTCAAGATGCTTAAGTTTTTCAAGATAGCGATGAACAGCATGACAAGGAGCTTGCAGGTTAAGACACCCAAGTGAAAATGTTGTCAAATAGGAGACATGAATCAGCGGCAATAATTTAAATACTCACCTTGCTCCACCATCTCAGAAAGATGGAAGAGACAATTTGCTAGACTAGGGTTAATGTTTTACTGAAAGTTTGCTGAGAGACCTGAGCAGTGGCTTTGGAGCTGTGTGTGCAGGGATGAGAAGGCTGCCCCTTTTTCATGATGACACAGAGCAGCATCAAAGGGGATGTGAAGATGCTGATGAAGGAAATTAGTAAGTGGTGAGTAACAGGAAGGTGCAGTGTGAAGCTGAGCTGTGCACAGGAAGATAGCTGTACCAGCTGGGTGTTATCTACCCTGCCTGCTGTGACAGAAGCCTCACAGCGTGAGGTTGGTGTTCCCCTCTTGTGCAGGGCTGTGGATCCTCACAGAGCCACTGCTGAAGCACTGCTGTTTTTACTGAACTTCTGATTTCTGAAGTTCCTTCTTGGCAGAGAACTGTAGACATCAGACCAGGCAGCAGCAATGTACTGATTTCTAGACTCTTTATTTTATAAGAGGTTTGTTTTAAGCAGTGGTTGAGGATTTTTGTTAGAATTAACCTGCTTGCCCAGATCATAAAACATGTTAGCAGTTAAAAATCCTGGTTTATATCTTGGATTAGAATAAATGTTGCTCTCCTGCTGCCAAGAGGCAAAGTGCCAAACAGTGCCAAGTGTTACTGAAGAGTCAGCATGACAATATCTTTAGTTATTCCTGGAATATGTCCGTAGGCCACTGGCCTAAAAATACATGGCACTGGGATCATCTGGGTTAGGTCTAAAAAAGATCACTTGGATCTTCAAAGCTCATCCTGTTGTTGGGATGTTGAGGTCTTCAGAGATTTGAATTTCATTGTTTGGATATGGGGAAAAGTGACTTTTGCTTTTTCAGTCTACCATCCAGCTATGTAAAAAATGATTGGGTTAAAGCTTTTGCTTGTAATTTGGTGTGCTGTAGTGACAGAGATGCATTGATAACTCTGTCTGGATTCTAGTGTAGGTGATTTTGGTTTCTGTTCTCCATACATTTCCAGTTTTCACATACGGAAAAAGCCTTTTCTGCAGATACTTCCTTCAGAAATGCATCATGGGCTGTAAGGCCTTTTATTAGTTAACTACATTTCTAACTTTCCAGCTAGACTTGTAATTTGTCAGTGTAATTCCTTGTAGTGAATAAGATTCAGACTTGAAACAAGCAAGCCAAAAAGTTTCTTCTTCCTCCTACACAGGAGATAATGAAGGAAGCTGACATATATTTCACTTTGGAGATAATTGAGGAGCAACTGAGTAATAGGCAGAAGGCATCAGGGTGGAGACACAAGTGTCCTGCATAATTAAAGAAAAATGATGTGGGGTGATTTGTTCCAGCCTATTAACTGTTAATTTGTGTGTTTCAGAATTTTGACTCGGACATCAGCAGCGTGGGGATAGATGGGTGCTGGCAGGCTGACAGCCAGAGAATCCTCAATGAGGTGATGGTGGAGCACTTCTTCCGGCAGGGAATGTTGGATGTAGCTGAGGAACTTTGTCAGGTAATAATAAGTGTGGGTATTGAAGGTTATCCACGGTGGAAAATGAAGCTTTGTGTTAGCTTCCTTATTTGAATGTTATAGGTGAATAGTTAAACTGTCAGAAAACCCATTGTTTTTCATGTTTGAACTAAAGAGTGCCTTTTTTTCCCCTCTTTTTAGGAATCTGGTCTATCAATAGATCAAAGTCAAAAAGAACCATTTGTGGAGTTAAATCGAATATTGGAAGCATTAAAAGTTAGAGTTTTGAGACCTGCACTAGAGTGAGTCTACTCACCTTTTCCCTCACTTTTTTTAAAAAAAATGCTTTTAACAGTTCTTTAGTTTTTCACTTTCCATACTCTTTAGTATATTCTGATGTGTCCCTGCTTGTCCTTTGAGAGGGGTAGTTAGAGTGGACCTTTCCTTTTCCATCCCCTCTGTGTTGCTCCCCCGTGGGCAGTGCTTAACTAAGGGTTTCTTTCTTAGGTTAAAGATTCACTTTAATCGTTTGTAGTGCTGATTTAAGGAAGAAACATCACTTGGAGGAAAAGTTGTTTGCCATGATGGTGCTTGGCCTTCTATTGACTCACTAGTGAACCTTATTTTAAAAGGTCCCATTGTGAAGGATACCAGGACTTATTAAAGGTGTTGGGTACCACCAAGCCTTTGGGGTGAGCAGAACTTGGGATCAAAGTTCTCACTTGTCCTCTAGTCACCTTTCCAGACAAGGGATCAGAGTGTGGGAAGAGCCTGGGCTTGACAGTGACACTTGCTAGTGAGATGCCTCCTGAACAAAACAATAAGAAACCCCCTAAAAATCCCTCATCCTGGCTTTTTAAACTTTTCTAAGCTTAGGTTGGTCTCAAAAGTAAGGAAAAAGAAAATCAAAACACAAAAACCAACCAAAACAACTCAACCAACTTTGAAGTGACCTTTTAAAAATAAAAATAATGAAACTAAAACAAATTCAAAATTTGTGTTTCATTCCAGAGCATAAATCATGTACTTGAGATAGAATTTTTTTTTTTTTTTTGCATTATTCAGTTAAGTACATTTTCATATTAACAACATTTTCTTTTCCCTTTAACATGAATGAACCAACATGGGTGTGTCAATTGAGCACTTACTGGCATCTAAACTAAGTGCAGGGATACTCTGATATTCAAACCCTGGTGTTCATCGACTAAATCCTGGGTAATGCCTCTGGGTCATGCAAAGTTTGACCTAAATAGATGGTGTTTGAATCTAGTTACACAGGTGGAAAGCTGGGGTGGTTTATTGCTGTTGAATTGGCTAATTGAAGGGAAGCTACACAGATATTACAACTGAAGCAAAATTTACTGTCAGCTACACCACGTAGTTCTTGTAGTTCAAATAATAACAGAGCTGTTGTGAAGGGTAATCCCTGAAGAACAGTAACTTGCTGTTATGTCTGTTCCCTTGAAATCTTTAAATTCATTTTAGCTCCAGTTTGCAGTGCTTTAGGCCTTACTCATTGCTACAGAGTTGTATCATGTAGTTTCTGCAATGTGTTAAGTAATTTTCAAACAAAGGAGAAGGCATGGTTGTCCTTCAAAGGAATTTTTATTTTCCAGCTGAACAGGCAGACAATAGGGTGTATTGTCAGCACCCTTTGTGTGTTGGTCCCTCCCCCCCCTTCTTATTTCTGTGTATAATGTTTATTCTGTTTAAACTGGACTGTGCAAAAGCTGTCTGCCTTTCTTGGCTGCTGCTGGGCACAGAGGGCCTTATTTGTAGTGATGCTGCTGATGTAAGAACCATGGCTGTTGGGGAGGATGATCAACATGTGACAAAATGTCATGGTTTAAACTCTCTGGTTTAGGAGGTAACTGATGTCTTAACTACAGTTGAGACTACCCAGTTATCCCCCAGAACTGCTTGTGAAGGTATTTCCCTTATTATATCCTAGCACACGAGTGTTCAGGAGAAGGAATAGAAATCATTCCTGTGTGAATGGTCTTGATATGATAGAAAGAGTGGCATTGTGCTCCTTGGGCTAAAATTGGCATCAGTAAATAAAGCTTTGAGGGGTGCATAAAGCAGTCCCAGACTGGCCCATTGCAGGGTCAGGCTGCTGACAGTGGTGTTGAAGCAAAGTGTCACACAAGGAGGATTAATTACAGTGTCCTGAACCAGGAAGGGAAGTATAGCAGGGTTTATCCATGCAAAATTGTGAAAGGTTGGGATTAAAAGGTAACCAGTCTCTCTGGCTCTGCCAGCACTCTGTGCTTGTGCTTGGCTGAACTCAGTGCTGGAAACAAAACAAACACAGGTGGCTCCTGGTCACTGCCATGGGATGGGAGTTGTCAGATTAATGACTTTTTGAAAAGACTTTCAAAGCCCTGCTGAGGTGATAGAAATTAATACTTATTTTTCAAAAAAAGAGACCCCAAGTGCATTTTTTAATGCAGATTTTCTTTCTAATACAAATTTCAGCACTTAAACATATAACCTTTCAGATTTAAATAGAATGTGATTTGCCATAACTTGTTTTCCCTCATAAAGTGTGCAAGTGGACTTTTTTTTAATGCCTAGTCTGGTCCAGCACTCTAAGCTGTGTAATCTCTATATGCCTGCAAGATCCCATTAATTTCCAGTGACTTTTCTCACTGTAATTTGGTGATGGAGAAGGTAAATCCAGTCATTTTTCTGAGTGTATTCTGGCCCTTCAGAGCCCAGGTCAGGCCTCCATGTGAAGGTCTGGTGGAAATGACTTGGAGGTTCAAAGCTTTGGCTATAATTTGGGAAAGAGATGCTCTCTCCTCTTCTGCCTGTGAACAGCAGAAGGTGCACAGTTTCTGGTATTTGCTGGGTCCTTGGGGTATGATTTAAGCTTAATTTAGTCTTTGCTAGGATTTGTTAAATTCATTTTAACACCTAAATCCCATGTGGGAGCTGAAGAGAGTTCTGTGTACCTGTGGTTTGCAAAGTATAGTGTAAACTTCAAAAAAAATTCAGATGGATTTGAGTCTCAGAAGTGAAAACACTCAGAGTATCATTTTGAGAGGAGGTAGGAAGACAGGTAATGTGTTTACTAATAATTTTGGACAGTCTTAGAGAATATGTGGGTTGTGTGTTTTAAACCTCCCTTGCTGGTTTTTTGTTTTCTGTTGGAAATAGGAACAGCACGTCCCAGACCAAGCACCTCAGGCCTTGCCTCTGTGGTTGCTTTCTTTTGATACAAATCTGTGCTGCCACTCAAAAAGCTAAAAATGGAAAGCCTGCCTAAAAGCTAATTTGGAAAAATAGACTCGACCTCAGCAAGATGAAGTACTCTGTCATGTGGGTGCAAATATTGGCAGGGAGAGGATGGAGGTTCTTTTGATGCAATAGAGATTAATATCTCATTGATGGGACTGTGGACTAGTCTTAGTGTTTATTTATAACAGTTTTTTGTCCTTCATCTGCTTATTAGTCTATGGTTGTTAACTTCAGGCTCTTGTTTTTGTAGCTGGGATTGAACTTTATTGCCACTATATCCTGTTTGAACTGTGTACACTGATCATAAGAATACAATTAAACCCCCCAAACCTATGAAACCACCCCAAAAGCCACTCACCACCCATGGTTAGTGGGTGTGCTCTTCCCTCCTGGTGGAGATTCTGGGGCTGCTCATCTCAAACTGCCTGAGATTGGTGACAGTAGAGCTTGTTCTTAGTTCAAAGGCTCCATTTTTCACTGCTTCCTGTTGAAGGCTTACTGTGTCTTTACAAAGCCTTGCCAGTGAAGTCAGACTCCTGATACTTCCACCACAACAAATTGAAAGTGGATACTCGCTCATTAATGCTACATCCTGATGCAGAAGGCTGACTTGCTTTGAAAGCCTTCCCAATACTGTAAGAATGCTTAATTTTCTCGTTTTAGTATTGATTGAAAAGAAGCCTCACATACCCTGTTTTTTTTAAGGAACAGAGACTTCCTCACTTCCTTGCTAAAAAGTGAAAAGCTTTTTGCTTAATAGGGCCCCCACAGTGAAAATAGTAGAACTAATTAACACTAATGAGAAACAGATGTACTGGAGAACCTTGAAACTTGAGGTTCTTAAGAGAAAGATTGGATTGATTTAGGCCTGACTAAATGGGATTAAAGAAAAAAAAAACACCAAAAAAACCTTCCAAAAAACCAAGAAAGGGATGGATAAATTCTAAATAATAATAAAAAAAACTTGTATAAAATGCTTTGAAAATTTGAGGTCATTTTGTTCTATGTGTGTTTAAGAATTCTTTCATGTTATTACAGAGCCAAACATTAGTGTTGTCATGGTGAATGAGACACAGAAAATGAGAAATATTTTTATTGTCCAAGTGGAAAATACACAGAAAGCAAAGTGTAAGCAAGTTAAAAGTGTGATATTTAAACTGATTTCCCTTCCCCCACTGTGAGATCTTGATAATATCTGTCTTTGAGGTCCCATAGATGCAATTCCCCTCTCCAGGGCAACAGATGCATACACATAAACATAGTGGCTTGGACAACATGTTTGGTGAATGAGGACGTTGGAATATGTTCTTGGTCAAACTTCTTGACATGCAACTGAAGAACTGTCAGTAATTGTTAAGATTCAGAATGCTATTAATTGAAATACAATAGTCTTGAGCTATTTCTGCCTTACATTGTGCCTAATTTAGTCTTGTCTGTCAGCCAGTGAATGTTGAATTTTGCAGTGCTTAACCTCTACAGCAGCACCAGAATTAACATCATCCACGTTTTGTGCACCCTGTGTATCTCCATTACTTGTAAAGGGCCTTGCCATTTTCTGTGCTCTGTAGAGGCTCTCAGAAGTTCAGGGAACAGTCACACTTTCCTTGAAATAGATGGGAGATAATAGATAATTGCAATGATTTCATGTGGTGTGGGCTGACACTTAATTACTCTCGTGTCACGTCCCATTGTATCTCCTTGCTTCTTCCAGGTGGGCGGTATCCAACAGAGAGATGCTCATGGCACAGAACAGTTCGTTGGAATTTAAGCTGCACAGATTGTATTTCATTAGTTTATTGATGGGTGGAACAGCAAATCAAAGAGAAGCACTTCAGTACGCGAAAAACTTCCAGCCGTTCGCCCTAAATCATCAGAAAGGTAAATTTTGGGCCACATTAAGGGGATTTGAAGCACTGGGATATGGCACCTCCTAGTAAAATAGAAATCATATTCCAAATGTGTTTTATTCCATTATTTTCAGTTTGTCAAAGGCTTCTTTTTGTATTTAACATGTATAACCCAAATCCTTACAATTTGAGTTACCTTCTTTTTTTCTTTTTTAAGAGGGCACAATAATTATATCTGAATGTTTCCACATTTGCTTAAATTTAAAGTTTTTGACTCTTTAAATAAAATGTATATTACATCTAGAATAGGCGTGCTGCCAGGGTAAAGTGCTAAAAATGCAGAGGAATGTTCTTGGAATAGTCATCTGCTATTTTTTGCTGCGTGGGGTAATACAAAGAGAAGTTAAACTTTTGAAAAATGGAGAACATGTGAGTTAAATGAACCATCTCAAACTGAATCAAATAAAGCCTATTTTTTAGGGCACTGTGTGTGTCAGAAAGCTTACAAAAAAGTAAGCCAGCTAGAAGCAAATTCCCAGGCAGCACACCCTGGCAACTCCCCAGCTGAAAAAGTAGTGGAGTGGAGCTCCTCTGATGTGATGGCTGTAATTGTGTTTTTTTATAGAGGTGTATCTGCCTATTTTCCATGTGAAAGCTAGAGCTGTAGACAGAAGCTTTTATTTGCTGTACAAACTCTGCTGTTCCTGGTCTCTCCCAGATATCCAGGTTCTGATGGGCAGCCTGGTGTACCTGCGGCAAGGCATCGAGAACTCCCCGTACGTTCACCTCTTGGATGCAAACCAGTGGGCTGACATCTGTGACATATTCACAAGGGATGCCTGTGCTCTCCTGGGCCTCTCAGTAGAATCTCCTCTCAGTGTTAGGTATGCTGCTGTACTCTTGCTTTTGAGACCAGGTACTTTGTGGTTTCGTTCCTCTTTCTTGTTGAGGACAAAAGAAACGGCTTTTGTGTAGCCTCATCTAGCTTGCATTAAATACAAGGTATAGTTACAGTTGACAAAATCTGCAACCAAAAAGTTGCTGTAACCAAAAAGATTAAAAACCAGAGTTTTCTAGGTGCTGAGCTCTACCCTGCACCACTGCAGCTCAAGAGGAAGCATTCCTGGATGGAATTTTTCTTCCATAGTTTAGACATAAGTGTGAAAGATGAGGATGGCAATCAGCCAGTTATTCCCATAGCAAATGTGTGACAACTGTCTCTGCTGTTTAAGTGAAAAATAACCCCGAAAATGTGGCCATGATTCCATCAGCATTTGATAATTTTGGTTTTTAATCCACACATTACTGGTGGTCTTCTTAGAAGAACACTTAAGAGCTGTGTTGTGGTTTCGGCTGCTAGAATTTCCAAATTGTCTGCTGGGCCTCAATTGTAAAGAAGAAAGAGGCACTTTTAAGTTCAGTAGCTAATCTGACAAAATGCAAATCTATAGGAGGCTGTTGGAAATATGAAGAAAACCCAACCTAATCTCCTGGCTTCTCTGAAGATAAAACAGATTAGCTGCTATTTAGCCTTTGCATGTAAATTCTCCCAATACACTTGCCTGATAGTCTCATTTTCATTTCAGATGTTAAATAGAAAATAAATTATATGTATCTTTCTAGGCTGGATTTGATACTTAGCAGCAGCTTCACTGCCTCCTCTATTTTTTTATTTCAGCTTTCTTTTTTTTTCTTTTTTTTTTTTTTTACTGTTTCCATTGTCTAACTATTGTCAGACTTCTGTGTTTGGTTTAGAGCTCGTAAATTGTTAAGCTTTCTGCTTCTCCTGTTTGTACCTCAGTCACAAAATATAACAGAAACAACAAAGAGAGCACTTCTGACTAATTGTTTTTCTACACTAAACTTCCAAGTTTCAGTTTGAGTGCTTTGTAAGTATCTGGTGCTTAAATCTCTGTTTTTTGACTTTCATCTTCCTCTTTTTTCATTCAAATTAACAGCAGTCCTTTATATTTTCATTTCTCATGCATGATGCTGCAATGCAGTTTTCAGAGCAAATGGCCAAGAGATTTTCAGTGAAGCGTTACTGATGTTTGGAGTGGTTGGACATTTGCTTTGCTCCTGGTGTGGAATTGATTGTGCTGAAATGTTATTTACTGTATAGGTGGTATCGATGCTGTTGTCATAAACAAGACTGTTCTAAACTGGTGTGACCTTGGAGTGCTGCAGATCCTTTAGGAATTAAACCAGCCTGAAGTGAAATCCCTGCCGTGAAATATTTTGCTTCTTAGAACATGGGTAGTGGGCACTTTTTTAATGCTGATTGGCTTCTCCAATATATGTCTAATCCTGTACAGACCTCATGGTCTGAGTCACCATGTGGTGACAGTGGAAAAACTCTTGTACTATGGAGGTTGTGGTTCAGGATCTTGAAGGACTATAGGACATCATTTGAATGTACTATTTACTTGAGTTTTTGTACTCTGAAAGGGCTCTTCAGAGATGTGTTTAGACAAATAGTATTTGTATGAAAACAAGTTACACTCAGGGCTGAAGTAACCAAAAAGTAAAGTGTAAGGGTTAAAATGGCCAGTTGGAGGTGAGGGATTTTTTATATATATATATATGTATATGTATATATGTATGTGTATATGTGTATATGTGTATATATATATATAATTTTTATTTTTTTTTTTTCTGCTTAGGCAAGAGATACACAGATTTCAGGGAGAGGAAGGGCATGACTTCTGTAGACAATAAAGCTTACACAAATAGTAAAATAATCTGCCAAACAAACAGAGCAGGCTGATACCAAGGTCAAATCCTGTTTCTGTTGCTGGTGATTTCCAGTACTGTCTTTAGACTTAAATCCATCAAGTCATCTGTTAATTAGTGGAAACTGTGTCATACTTTCTTTTGTAACATACTGAAATATTTCCCAATAATGTGCTAAGTTCTGGTAGTGGGCAAATCCCAGAGGAGGCTGAACTATAGGGACACAGACTTTGAGCAGTTTTTTACTGCTGTTCTTGTCACAGGACCTGGTTTCCTTCCTTCACTTACCTACCTGTTTTTTGACATTTCTTTTCTTGATTTAAGGTGAAGGTGGAAAGACATGGTTCTTTAAGTGGTAATTATGTGTAATTAAAGGATTATGGGTTGTGTGTACGCGTGGGTTACGTGGAAACTCTTAGGCTGCATGTACTCCACCATAGCTGAGAGCAACCACCTGTATAAACTAACGTGATGTCTTCATTCTGTTCAGCTCAAAATCAAAATTGGTGGTAGAAGAAATCAATTCATTATAAGACTCAGAGAAGGAATTAACTGCTGTTTTCTGTCCAGAATTTAGTACCTGAGGGCCCCAGCCTAAAATACAGGATAACTGATAACCTGCCCCAAAACTCTTGCTTGTCTGCACTTCCAAGCTCCCTCCAAGTATAATAAGATGTGAATGAAATAGTACAACACTCTTGTGTCCCAGTTAACCTTTAAAGTAGAAATGTGAAATATGTAGGTTTCCTAACATGCACCTTATAATAACCTGTCCTTTTTCTTCAGTTTTTCAGCAGGTTGTGTAGCATTACCAGCTCTAATTAATATCAAGGCAGTTATTGAGCAAAGGCAATGCACAGGGGTTTGGAACCAGAAGGATGAACTCCCGGTGAGTTGGTACTGAGCTAGCCCAGGGCAGATTTCTTAATGGAGAATGCTGTTTTCAGGTTTCTTTTGTGCTGCATGTTACGGGATGTTTTACATGGCCGCCACCTCCAGCAGCTCTGGGACTTGGGGCTCTCTGTTGCACAGGGCCCTGGGGCTCACAGACACCCCCACACACCCACACACACAGACACTAACCCAACCGGCCACACAGGCTGCCCCAGACACAGCACTGCCCTCAGCAGCACCCACACAGGACTCACCTAAAACGTAAGTGCAAACAGTCAAGATCCCTTCCTTCTCCTTGGCTGGAAGAGATTGACATTCACCAGTGAAAGCACAAATTCCAGATTCACAGACAAACACATGCTTGTGGATCCTCGATAACTGCATGGCCCTCCTATCCCCTTTTATACCCTTTTCCAGCTGTTCCTCCCCAGTCCCCTTCCCCTGCACTTTCCTCCTACAGTTTGTCTACTTCTACTGACCTCCTCTCCTCAGAGACCCTCAGGTTTGGTTGCAGTTTCTTGATGACCTCTCAGTATAGCTGTCAAGGCTGTTTCTTGTTATTGTCTCTCTTGTTTTTGTCTGTCAGTTTTGTACCTCTCAGTTTTGTTTGTTGTTCACCCTTTCACTTGTTATCCCCTTTCACATTGAAAAGGTCTTTGATAAATGATCTTAAAGAAACTGATGCTCTCACCTTCCACTTACCCAGAAATGTTTCTGTATAACTGGAAAGAAAATGGATCCCACAGAGAAACGTGTACTTCCCCTAGCTAGGCTTGAGCTCAGTCCAGGGCTTGCTTTCCACTGGCTCTTTATCAGGCAGACAGGAGATGAAAGAATTAGTGCTGCATCTGGGGACATGGGAATTGGGATCCAGTGCATTATGCTTCCAGCACATCTCATTTATATCAGTTGAAATGAAGTTCAGTTGTTATGAAACCCCAGTTTCCCTTTATAGCTCTTACCAGGCATGTGCAGCTCTCCAGTGACCTGCTCCTGATTTGGAAAGGAAACTTATTTAGTGCAAACTGGGCATGAACTGAGTTAGCCTCTTCAACTGCAGCTGGAAGAGATTCATTTATAGAGTAAGGATGAGTGTTGAGTTTCTCCCAGCTGTGTTTTCTGTAATGCTGAGAGTGTAACCTCCAAGTGTGACAGATTCCTGCCTTGCTGTCCAGCCAGGAATGAATAGCTAGGGAGCACTTGGAAAAAGATTGCTGTCCATTGCTAATCAGTTAATAATACACTTGCGTCTCCTTGCATTTTCTAAACTGAGGGGTCCCTAGTGTGTTCTGCTATGGGGCTGGGAAACCTTACTTTCATTGTGCAAAGAGAGAGATTAAGTAGCATGAAAAGGTCACATTGTCAGGTTTTGTTGAAGGTTAAACCTACTGGAACAGAGCACTGGTCAGAGCCAGGTGCTTTAGGTACACAAGCTGTGATTTTTTGCAGTTCTCAGTTAATTACTGAAGCCACAGACCTGTTCTTCTCTGTTACATGTCCCTCTCTGAAATAATTTTGTCCTCATGGCAAGAGTTGTGCTGCATAAGTATCTTCTGTATTGGTACTGAAAATTAGTGATTCTGATACACTTCATTATTCACAGGACATTATGGTGGTGGCAGAATCTTTCAAGAAGCTGTAGAACATGAATGTAGTCAATCCAAGGGCTTTTCTCTCTTCTAATTTCACGCTAAAATGAAATCTATAAACTACTTTTTATTTCCTAGCCAGTGATTTCCAGAAAGTCTTACTGGGTCACCAGCTCAGTTTTCCTGCCAGGGCATAGATCTGCAACAAAATTTGCACTTGTCCCTTGGCAGAATACGGTGTTTTGTTGTTTCTCCCATCCCCAATATAAATCACCATTTTAAGTATTTTTGGCTGTGAAATCGTCAGGCATCCACACAATGGATTTTGTTGCTTTCACAGCTGAATTGTGAAATCTGTTAAGTATGGGCCCTGACCTGAAGGGATAATTATCTGGAAATGTAATTTCACGAGATAAATTTTTATGTTAATTTCTTTCGCAGATTGAAGTGGACCTCGGTAAAAAGTGCTGGTATCATTCAATATTTGCCTGTCCCATTCTTCGTCAGCAAACAACAGATAATAATCCACCTATGAAATTAGTCTGTGGTCATATTATATCAAGAGATGCTTTGAATAAAATGTTTAATGGCAGCAAGTAAGTACCATTCTTTTATTTCAAGCCACATACCAACAAGGACAAATCTTAAGACTAGAATACTGTGTTTTGGGAAAACTGAGACCATAATTATGTGACTGGTAGAAGCTTGTTAATCTTGGAGAATGGCTTAAAAGCTGGATAAGCTGGGTTGATGCACTGGACAAAAGCATAATGAATCCTCTGATGTTGAAAGTGAGCTTGCGTGAAGGAATGCAGTGAGCAGAGTAATTTTTCATGTTGTAACCACCATTGTGTTGCCTTAAATTCAAACTGGAAGGCTTTACACTCACAGTTTTTCCTTGGGAGCAAGGTTAGTAATGCATGAAAAATCTCTTAAAAAATAAAATCAAACCTCTGGGGAAATATGGCTTAGTAATTGAGCAAGGAGGGGAATTATAACTGTGGAAATACTCCTCCTTAGATATCTATATCTGTGGGGTGCCTCAGGCTTTTGGGAAGCAGGAAACAGGAGAGAGAAAGCTATACAGATTTTCTTGAGGAAGAGCAGTGGTTATTTGGATTGAATATATACAGCTTCTGTGGAGGCTGTCAGCTTAATTTAGAGCAGTAAGTCATTTTGGGAAATCCAGTGTGAAAGTAAGTGAGGCTGTGAATGAAAATGTCAAGTGATGTTTGCATTCTGTGCCCTATTAGAAAAGCCTTAAGGGGTGACTTTGGGTGACTTTAGCCATTTTAAGCCAGTAAACTTGCTGCTGCATAATTTCTGTCCCTGATCACTCGTTCCTGGTGCTTTCATTGATCAGCTGTACTGACAGCACAGCTCTGACAAGATTAGCTCGGGGCAGGGGGACCAGTGTGGCGGAGAAGGTAGAATGCCCAGACGTAGGAGATGGGGGGCAAAGTGGATCCATGCTTCAAAAATAATCGATTATTTCAAAAAGAAGTACTGTAAGCAGGTAGGATTGCATCAGTGGAGACCTCAGCAGGCAGACCAGGCTGAGCCTTTGCAGGAGCTGATCTAAGCGGATTTGAAAGTAACAGCATTTTGGGAACCAGACAGTAAAATGAACTGGTTGTTGAGGAGGTCACAGTGAAAGCTACCAGCTGATTTAAAATTACTGCAAGGCCAGGCTGGATGGGGCTCCAAGCAACCTGGTCTAGTGGAAGGTGTCCCTGTCCCTGTCCAATGGCAGAGGATTGCAACTCAATGGTCCTTAAGGCCCCTTCCAGCCCTACGCATTGAGATTCTAAATGCAACAAGCAAATCCAGAAGAAGAAATAATAGCTACAAAGAACTTGTTCTTTATGATATTTTAATAATTCAGGATCTTGTGATTGAAAGGTGACAAAGACTGCAACTAGAAGGAAAAGCATGGTAAGTTCTCCCTCAGCTAAAGGGGACTTTTAGTGGAGCAAGGTAAAATGTTGTGGCTTAAGAATGCAGTTGTTTGATGCTACATGGGGAAACTCAATTCCTTTAGTGCTCTGTTGTCACACATTGCCCCAGTTCTAACACGTTGTCTTTGTCCCCAGATTAAAATGCCCCTATTGTCCAATGGAACAGAGCCCTGGAGATGCCAAACAGATATTTTTCTGAAGAAAAGTTTCATTATGCAGTTTGTAAGTGACACTCTGGATTTCAGGTGCATTTCAGGAGAATTAAAACACACTTGTTCCCTTTTATGCAGCAGACTGAGGACTCCTATGTTTGTATAAGCTAATGCTACAGAAACTTTGCCAACATTTAGTATATACATACCAAGTGGAAATGCTACAGAAATATTATTACCATAGGGCTTTACTATACTCTTGGTCTCCATATCTGATCAAGTTACTACACCAGCAGTTGTCATTCAATGCAGGTTTTTGTACTTAATTATATGGTGACTTTTTACTTTTTAAAAGCAGAAATTGATCACCCCCATTTGTTTAATATTCTTCCTGCTATTATTCTATCATTTTATTGATAACTGTCATCTTAGAGAATGTTTGTGGACAAAGTTTTATTTCCTGTAATGTGTACATAATTAAAGGTAAATACTTCAGAAAAAAAATTTGATAAATTGAATAGTCGTTATAAAACTAATTTGTATTTTTTTCGCTGAAAATGCTGTGATATATTCTGAGTTTTTCTTTCAAACATTTTTTCAACTTTTACATAGAATTCAAAGTAAATGTGCATATATATAAAGTATATAAAATATATAGCCCCAAGGGGCTACCTGTTAAAATCCATCACTAATTTATAAGGGTGATGTGTGGCTAAACTACTACTGGGGCAGAGAGGGAATAGGAAATCCTGTTCCTCTGGTTTCACAATCGAGAAGTGTTTGTGTAAGAGAAGATTCAATAAATTCTGAAGTGGAAGTGCTTGTAGTCAATGACATTTGCTCTCTGGCCTTTGTAGTCATGTTCTTTGAACTTTGTATTCAGGATTAGGCTATAAATGTCATGTTGCTGTATAGTTTAATAGTCATTATAGTGTGCTATTTATAAACAGTTATCAAAACCAAATAAATTGTAGAAGTATTCATTGTTAAATGGGGGGAAAAGCATGTTCTGATGCAATCTACTGATCATGACTCTGCACTTGGCAGAACTGGGCCCTACATCATATATTAGGAGGTAGCAAGTTTTCTGTAGCTTGAGAACACTTTGCTTCTAGCCTTGTTTTTGTAGTAGAATATTACTGCCATTGCCACTTTTTCTGCTAAATTTGTCATATTGTTGACTAGATAAATTTGTACTCATAAAGGAGATGTAGATCATGGCAGTTAAATCTTTTTTAGTGTGCATATATTTGTATTTATTGCACTGTCCTATAGTAGGGCAAGCAGCCATAAGGCATGCAGAGCTACATGTAAAATTATATTTCTGTATTGTGTAGTTAAAAAACAACAACCAACCGACCCCAAGCTTGTCTGGTTGAACACTGACACACTGGTTGAATGCACTAGCACAATGCACTACAGAGAAGACCGTCTTTGGGATATCTACACCTTTTGAATTTGTCTGTCACCTGACTGGAGAGACTGAGTCGGACTCTTATCGGATCAGTGACAATGGACAAACCTACAGAGACATTATAAAATGAGGAGCAAGTCAAGGCACACAAATTTTAAACTTCAAATGTGTTTGATACGTGTGAAAAAATACAGGTGTGTGATTTTCTGAAAAACTTACATTGTATTCACACTGAGTTCCAAACAGCCGCATTACCAAGTGGTAAAATCAACAATAAACGGGTGAGGATATTATTTTCCATGTAGGTTTCCTAGTCTTGCTGAAATTGCTTCTAATATTTTCTTTTGACTGGAATTGCATAATGCTTTGGATCTATATGAAATGGCATAGGAAGTATTGTTAAAAAACCTCAACAAACCCAACCAGTAATAACAACATCCAGCCCAACCAGCCTGAAGTATGAGTGCTGCATCTTTCTCTTGTTACACTGATGGTATTTTGGCACTGGTGTGAACACCAGTAAATGTTGAGAGCTTAGAGTCAAAGAAGGGCACAGTTATTAAATGGAAATAGGGTACACATTCACCTTAGGTGTTAAATATCACCTTAACTAGTGCATGTTATAGATCCATAGCTAATTCCAAAACTCGGCTCTTTTCATCAGATCATTACCATTCTTTTCCTATCTGCCTGCACGTTGACTTAAAAATCCTTGCCTGCAGTTGTTCGTCTCCACCAATAGATGATGCTCACGGTTCAGTATTGAGAGCACTTGTGCTCACCGTGGCGGGAGGCTGTGCTGGGCATTTGGGAAGCAGTTCTGCAGTTTGGCTGGCACAGATAATCCAGTTTACCCTGTGAAGTGATGTGCCTTCTCTCCTGCTACTGCCTGATATGCTTCTGGTAACTGGGGAAAGTACTTGCAAGGCAAAAGTGAATAATCCTCTGTGGTTGCCATACTTAAAATACAGTTGGCATTTGATATGTGTGTGTTGTCCCCGACAGGGGGTGGGAATATCCATAGTAAAAAAAGTATTTGATTTTGAAGCTACAGTGGTCTCTGAGATCTGTCTCCATTGCAATTTTTTACCAGATTGTGAAGCCTTTAACTAGTGCCTGTGTGCCCCAGTTGCATTTTAGTGCTGCAGGATGGGAGTAAAGACACTCAACATGTTTGTATCTGTATCCACATCACCATGTCACTCCTCAGACTGTGCTGGTCTTGCAGCTGGCGCTTCTCCCCTTCTTTGCAAACTGTCAGAACAGCAGCTCTGTGGCAGCAAGTGCACCAGTTGGTGGTGTGGGTGGGCATCAAGCCAAGACGTTTTTGACCGTGCTTATGTAAAGTTTAACTTATGGGTTCTCCAGAAGTAATGGATGTTTATAAATTTGATTTTCATAGCAGCAGCTTCTTCATAGTGTTAGGTCAATGTCCGTTAATAGACTTGAGTTTTAATTTATGTAAATGCCTGTGATAGGTAATGTATTGTGATGTGTACTTTTGGGGTTTCAAGTCTGACTTGCATTATAAAGCATTATCAAAACTTAAAAATGGTAGAAAATGAAAATAGTGCATGCCTTTTAAAACTTCAAAGGTATTGTTCGTTTTTGGCTGTCATTAACACAAAGCTCACGTTCTCACCTCCTGTTAGTACTCTGGATATTTGGCTGCTCTCTGAAATATTTTTTAATTAAGTCGTTTCCTGCTGTGACCTCAGCACGGCACATTGCAACTAGATATGGGTGAACTAACAATCTTCCCTCCTAAAATCAGTGTTCCTCTATGGAAACACTATATTGATTTCAGTCTCCTCTCGAAGGTTAATTAATGTGTGGAGAAGCTGAAATGGATGCTGTGTGTTACCAGTAATGAGTCAGAGCTTCTGATCCTTGTTAGCTTAGACCTGTCTCCATCCTGTTGCTTTGATCCTTTCGTCTTGACACACGACAGGATGGCTGCTGCTAAAATTCAAGGCTGAAGTTACTTATCACTCGGAGCCAACTCACCAAGTTAAAGGGAGTAAGTTTGGGTTAGATTTTCCTTGTGAGGTCTGTTTGCCCACTGCAAGATACAGTTTTTCTCTCTGTACGTATCACTTCAGAGGTTGATTTGTCTCTTGGGCAGGGAGGGACATCATGTTCCTTAATCTATCCCAACTCCTGCTCTTTTCCTTTTGTGAATTGGAGAAATAGGAAAAAAAGCTTTGAGAACAAGCAAAAAAAAAATCATTGCTGCCACTTTTTTTTTGTAGTGAGTAAAGCTGTAATGTGGTGTTGCATCACTACTCTGAATTTAATTCAAGTCTTATATGTAAAAAGGAAGAATGGTTTGCAAAAGCATATATAAAGAGTGACTTAATTGTCCTTCATGACTTCAAGTTTGCATTAAATTAGCAGTCTTGTAGAGAAATACAGGAACTGGAGTTGTTTACAGCCTCCCATAAGCTCTTATGGAGTCCTGCCTGCCCTATATGTAGGAACTGATGTTTGCCTCACATCAACTTGTACTGATTTTTCCAGGACAGCTGTATCGGTGTATTCAAATGCAAAAGCCCCGGAAGTGTTGTCCAGTTCCTATTCCACTTCAGAACTTTTCACTTTCTAAAGGGTTGTTTTAAGACAGCAATGCAGACTGGAACAAAGACTCAGTCCTGAAGCTGTTGGGTGCTGTGACCTGGGCTGCAGCGAGCAAACCTTCCCTGAGTTCAGCCTTTGAAAAGGAGATGCTCTTCTGCACTTCCACTGCTCAATTTTTATTTTCAGACCTGGTGAAACTGCTGTTGGTTTCCTCCTTCTTACTTTCAGGTTATAGCAGTGAATTTGCCTTTATTTTGGCTAAAGAAACAAGGGATTTGGGTGGTGCAAGTGTTTCAGTTCAAGTCTTGAGCATCATTCATGAGATATCTCTCCCATGTGTGGAGAGAAAATAAATATATGAACAAAGCTATTTTGACTGACAATTTTTTCCCCTCAGAACTGAGAGTAAATCCAGTATTTTCCATGATTTCTAAGTTACACAGGAGGTTTCCAGGAATGTGGAGCACAAATAGATGTGATTGATCTCCCCTGACAAAAATTTACATGTATTCAGTTTATTCAGCACAGCTCAGGATGGGAATCCACTGATGGATAGCTCATGCTGACCCTGCATGTCAAACAGATTTGATGTCAGATGAACCAGAAGGAATAAATCTATTTACAGGAAGGTCATGTTTCACTGCCTATTTACTATTCTTCCAGAAGTTTCTGTACTTTATTTCCTTGCCTTAATTTGCTTCTTTGTGTTGAATGCTGCAGAAGCAGCAGCAAGAGGTTGGTTTTGGGAAAATGGCATCCAAGTACTTGCACAAAATGCACTACAGAATTAATCTGAGCAGTCCTGGTGGAGCTTAGGTGCCTTCCCTGCAGCAGGTCATCTGCCAAATACAGGTTTGGACAGACAAAGTGAGTTTAACTGACCAGTCCAGTTACTGGCTCTGGTGGGGTCATCTTGGCTGTATTATGTATCTGGAGCTTATTTAACTCATTAAAATCCTGTACCAGAAAAGTTCACTGCATGGATGGAGCTCTGGATGGGGTAGAAGCAGGGGTATATTAACAAATTCGGAATGCTCTGTGTTTCAGGGCATCTGACGCCTCCCTCATCCTCACAGACTTTCAGTGACTGTCTTGTACTCTTTTTTTCCTTTATTAGTTGAAGTTATGTTTAAATTGTGAAATAGCTCTTGCTCTCCCTGCCATTAAGTGTTAACTCCTGGGTTATTTATCTTCAGTCCATCAGCTTCTGAGAATTTTGAGCTACTCCATTATTACTTGGGATCAAGTCTGCAATTATGTAACCATCGACTTCTGAACAAACGTGTTCCTTCCGCTTCTCTTTGAGAATCATTCTGTATGTCAGACTCCAGTTTGCCTTGTGTCAGCCTGTAAGAGCTCCCAGCCTTTGCCTCTGCACCCTGCTCCGTCAGCTCACTGTGGAACCTGGACCATCCTCCATGTGCTGTAAGCAAAAAGCTGTCAGATCTGTAGAGCGTGTCCAACAGCAGCTTCCTGCATGAACAAGCACCCTTGAGCTGCTTCTCTGGACTCCAGCTCAGCCAGTCCTCCTCTTTTTATTAAGCAAGCAGCAGTCCAGGCCCCTTGTCCAGTCATTGCCACTCAACCACAAGCCCAGCCAGTCTGCTCTGAACTTGTGTGATTTGCTAGAGGTGAGTGCATGTAAGTCTGGAGTTGCTCTTGGCTCTTTCCCTTCTGACTGCTGCAGTGATATTTGCAACTGCTTCCTGTCATTTTAGTGTAAAAGATGTGGTTTTGGTTTTGCCTTCTATTGGTACCTTGTTAGTAGGGGTGCAAAGGTCTCATGAAGAAAATCCAGAACATAAGTGGATTATAAAGAATATTGGTCCTCAGCTTTACCTGTCAATGGAAAACTTTACAGGCTCTTTTGAGCCATGGTTTTAAATCTAAAGTGCCGTGCTGGGTGCAGCTGAGCTGGAACATGAGCTGATCAAGGGACTGTGTAGAAGGAAGAGCTGGCAAAGGAAAGTCAGTGTTGCCTTGGAGAGCTGAGCTGGGTCACTGCTTCTGCTGGAGGGTTCCATGGTGACGTTTGTCGTTTTGGGGGTACTCAGAACATCAGGGCAATGAGTACAAAAGTTTGTTTTGGTGCTTGCCCCAAGCTGTTCTGGCCCCCTCAGCCTTCTGACCTCCTGCAGAGAGCATTGTGCTGCTTTTGCAGCAAAGGTGGAATCTGAGCAGTTCAGTGCAGTGTATTTGAGTGTATTTGTAAAACATACTTAAATTGCAGGGGTTCAGAAAGAGAAAAGCCCATGTAACATGAGAAAGAAGGACAAGTTTTACCCATGGGTATCTTGGGATGGACAGCAGTCCATGAATGTGTAGGATGTCACAGAAAATCCTCAGGTGAAGTGCTGGATGCGCTTTTAAATTCACTTGCCTTAAAAGTTTATGCTAACTCCTGGTATCTCTTACGATAGTGCTCAAGATCAAAACTGGAAATCCACTGTGCAGTGGATTTGGAGCTGTGTTTGGGGGGTAATTACCACTGTCACTGTTGTAATTCTTTTTTTAGGTGTTGATTTCCTGTGCAAATGAAAGACTACAGAAGAAGTAACAATAAACAAACCCCACAAAATGAACCAAAAAACCCAAACTCAAAGATTTCCTGCTTCCAGTTCTTCACTAGATTTATCTCTGGGGAGGGCTTTGACTGCATCAGTCTTGCTACAGGACTGGGGTCTTAGTGCATCACTATTTGTAATATCAATTAATAATGCCCAAATGTGTCGTTTTCATTGCTTGGGGTTTTATTTTTTGCTGTTTATCCCACGTTAGGATTCCTTGCAGTAGTGAGGACTTTGTTGTACATGTGTTCATCTTACTGAAATGCTTTTTGAATTTAAAAATCCACATCCTCTTTCTCCCCACAGGATTGTCCTCTGTCTTCTCTCAAGCAGAAGGACTGGCAATAAATAATTAATCTCTGGATCATTAAATAGTAATTTAATTTGGAAGAATAACAACGCTTACAGGAAGTGAAATACAGGAAAAATGCTTGTGCTCAGTTTTCTGAACAGTTTTCTGTTCAATGTTTATACATTAAATTTTGGTGTGTGTCACATGCCACATTCAATGACACCGAACAGAGAAAATACATTTTCAAGGTAATGCTTCCCACACATAACATGTGGCCTTCTGTTGGGAAACAAGTCCTGATGCTGCAGTCAGATCATTGCAGCTTCCTTGGGAAGGAAAGGTCACTGTGGAAGTGTGGAGACAATTTGTTGGAAGATATCCAGACACTGACTGTAACAGGGATCCTTCTCTTGCTTTGACCCATGTCCTGGTTATCCCATGCCTCCCAAAGCAGCCAGAATATCCATCTCCCTGAGGGACAGGGCTATGGTTTCAGGCTAGAGGTGCATCTAGAGGAGGTTGTGGTGAGCCGTACGTCGGCACAGCACGATAGCGGTGGCCAGGAGCTGGAGGAGCAGGAGGCAGAGGCCTGCCAAGGGGACCCAGAGGAAGACGAGACAGACATAATTCAACTCTTCCTGTGTTCTCTCTGCAGGAACAGAGAAGAGGAAAGGTCCACAAGGTGCTCCTGGCTGGTGTTGCAGCCAGTTCTGGTGGAGCCCAGGGAGCTGCCCAGGGCCCTGCCTGGTGTTCCTGAGGAAGAGCTTCTCCTGGGCCTGCAGTGATGTTCTTCTGCTGTCAGCATTTTCCTGTGTACTGGAGGGAGGACACATGGCCAAAAGCTTTCCTGTGTCCTCTGCTGAGGCTAAAAGCAGCCCAGTCCCCAAGGCAATATCCTCCCTCCCCCTGTTCCTGATGTGCCCAGGCATGGGACGAGCTCATGATTTTTACATCATCCTTAGGTTTTCCTATGGGGGATGAAACACTGGAATTTAATCCTTCCTATTCTGCTAAAGCTGTATGGATTTTCACACTCCCCCCCATCCCAAAATATCTGCAGGATCCCCCTTGGTATCAGTGGGTGAGAGTCCAGCTCTTCCCCTCTCCCTACCTGTATTCAGGCTCCCTGGATCTGGTGTCTTCAGACCGGAGTCCTTTTCAGTGATGCCAGACTGGGTGATGTGTCCTGATGTGTTGGGTCCTGGTGTGCTGGGTGCCACTACAGTGGTGGTTGTAGGAGAAATGGATGAATTCAGCATGTAGGGAAATAAAAAAAAATAATTCTCCTCTGCCTTTCTGCTCTCCTGACAGGGCATGGCTGTTCCTGTGCACAGCAAAGGGCTCAGCTCTGGGAACTTCATAGAGCCCAGTTTGGATGGGGTCTCCCTAAAAAGTGTCTCCCAAGAGCCAGTAAGGAGCTGCAGCCTCCTTATTTCTCACTTTCTGACACCATCCTCAGAAAGCCTGAGCTCCTGAGCTTGGTAGTGCTTTTGGGATCCATGTGTGCTGAGGAAGGAGGAGAAGGGATGGACTGTGCTTTAGTATTCTCCCATCATAGCCATGGATGGGATGGAGAAGTGGGGATGGGGAGATGATGCTGGGTCTGCCCAATCATCTTTGCCTTTGGGCAGGAGCAATCCCAGGAGGAGAGGTGGCAAGCAGGGAGCCTCTGGCAGGAGGAGCAGTGGGTTGGTCACAAGATGCCTTGGGCAAGCAAGCAGGGAATGGGATTTGTGGGAGAGATGGCTGTTAAAAAGGGCATGGGCAGGAGGTTAAAAAGGGCTGGGCATTTTGTCAGGGCTGAGTGAGGGTGGGTGGAGGTGTTGCTGACCTGGAAGGAAGACAGGCTGGCCAGGGCTGAAGTGCAGCATTTGATTAACATTCATGAGGCAGAAATATTTCCCCTCGTCCTGTGGTGTGAAAGATTTCACTACCAAATGATAGATCTTGTTGTCTTTGCCTGCCTCGAAGCGAGAGGGTGTACTGTAACCCCTGTTGAAGGTGGTTCGAGACATGGAAGAGATGAAGACGATGAAGTGGAGGGTCCCACTCTTGTCCTGGCGGATCCAGAATGCGCCACTTTCCTTGTCAGACTGGCACTCCAGCTCCAGCCTCTGTCCCTCCCGGAGCTGGGTGATATCACTGCGAGACCTGATCTTGAACACATTTGACTGGCCATGGATGCCAGGGCAGCCTGCAGGAGAGAAATCCTTGCTGGGACCACTTGGGAAGAGTCACTGGGTTCTCTGAGGAAACCTCCCTCCTGGTCCATGGGCTGGAAGTACAAATGGAAAGGGAGTGCCACGCTGTGTGGATGATGTGAAGGTTTTCTTGGAGTCCTTGCTGGGATGGTGCATGGAGGGTGCTCAGCAATCAGCCACCCGGGCTTTAAATATGAGTGCTGCCCTTCCAGTGCCTTCTCAGGGATGTTACTCCTTCCCTGCTTCTCTGAAGTGATAAGCTATATAAACTCCCTACTAACTAACAAATAAACTAACAAACCTCTTTTTGTTCCCCCCCTTCTCCCTCCCCTCCAGAGCCACTCATCTGACCAGTCTCCCTTTTTTGAGTGGGTGGTGCCGAAGCCACCCCTCCAGCTGCCCTTTGCTGGCTGAGGCGATGCCACATCTTCCCCCACAGGTACTGAGAACACCTCAAAATCAGCCATTTTGGTTTGATTTTTTCAGAGCACCTCAAAATTAGCTGTTTTGGTTTGATTTTTTCACACACACNCCCATTGTATTGGATTCAGTGGAAGGGCTTTCCTTACCCCTCCTGGGAAGGGGCTACACAACCCCGTGTCCATACTCACAGAGTCCCAGAGTGAGCAGCAGGAACAGGGCAGGAGACTTGTCCATCTTCTCCTGGGCTGTGTGTCCTTGGGGCTGGTGCAGCGCAGCTGAGATGATCTTGGCTTGGGAGGCTGTGCCGCTCTTTGGGGAGGATGTGATATCATCAGGACCCTACCCTCAGGATGCACTCAGTTTGAGTCCAGAATTTGGGCCCCTTTAACCTTATCATTCCTTAGAAGTGCCTCATGGATTTTTCCTGGATGACTTCCCTAGGGATCCAGAGTGATGCTGCTCATGGCTGAGGTAGGATCAGACACCACAGCCTGCTGTCCCCAGCCCTCTGGGTGTCCACAGCAGCTCCATCTGTGCAGCAGATATGGACCAGCCCCACCCTTTGTCTGCAGGCTCTGGAATTCTTTTCTTGGCAGGGATTCTGCCTCCTGCCCTTGAGCACATTGATGGAGTCCTGTGTGCATGGCAGAATCCACAGTGACACAGATGTTTCATGGTGTAGATCCACATGTATTTTTATCTCCAAGCACAGGTTTCTGGCACACGGATATTTCTCTATTGTTCTCATTGCCCTTCTTTGTTCAGTAGGTCTTTGCTATTTCTCAGCAAAACCCTCTTCATGCAAGGTAGTTGGTCTGGGAGCTGGAACCTGTTGAGGCTGTCCCTTACACAAGTGTGTGTTCTGCCTTGTCTTTGTTTTTTAAACTCGTGGTTCTCTTCTTTAACCACAGGGTCTTCTGCTCTTCAAACAAAAAACCCTTTTGTGCTTCAGAAAGAGGTCCCTTGCTGATGCCTCCAGGTGACCACTTGCACATGGGGATGGCTAATGCTTCCTGAAACATAGAAACAAGGGTTTCACCAGACCGCAAAGGGTTGGGTGGGGTTTGATTTATTTCTTTCTTCCTGACTTTCCTGTTGATTGCTTTTCTGTGTGGGCATTTTTTTTTATTACACCTTTGTAAAGAAGGCCCTTTTTCTCTCAGTCAGTCAGAAACGAGGTGCTGCTGAGTTTGGTGCTGTTGCTGTTGAGGCTGCTGCTCAGAGCATGAGATGACCTGGCCGTCTTCTCCTGGGGTGTCTGTGCTTGGGGGCAATGCAGCGCAGCTGAGATGATCTTTCTCACTTGGGAGACTTGGAAGGTTGTGTTGCTCTTTGGGAAGGATGTGATGTCATTAGGACCCTCTCAGGTAAAGTGAGAGTGCCTGGTATCTGCAGCAAAATGTGGAGGAAAAAATAATTTCTGAAGAAATTAGTTTCTAGTCCATAATTTGTAATATGCATATTCTTTGTTTCATCTACTTGTGGTTATTTTGTCTCACCACAGGTTCCTTCCGTCCTGCCCCAAACCCCATTCTGTGCTTCAGGGCACAGGGCCCTTGCTGCTGCTTTTGGGTGACCACTGGCACATGGGGATGGGTTCCTGGAACATTGCACACACAGGCTTTCCTGTTGATTATCTTTTCATGTAAGGCTGTTTTGGTTTTTTTGTCATTAGCCCTCTGCTAAGAAGCCTCTTGTTTCCTGGCTCTGTCAGAATCCAGGCACCCCTGGCTTCGATGCTCTTGCTGTTTGTGCTGCTACTGAGAGCTGAGTAATGGAAAATGGTTTAGGAAGTGTGTTTATATCATTGGGCATCCAAGGGTGTTGGTGAGTGGGGAAAGCTGCTGTTGGGCTGCTGAGATGTGTGAGGGTCACTGGTACTGTGTGAACTGTGGCCTGTAGAGGGTGGGTTGAGGAAATCAGTTTCAAGATGTGTTAAGGGAGGCAGGAGCCGTCCCAGAGCCTCCTGAATTTGGCACTGGGCTTAAAAGTGACCAAGTGTGCTTTGAAAAAAACAAACAAACCCTCTGAAACACATGAAAATGCTCAAAGCAAACGTATTATACTCCCATTTCTTTATCAGTTGGAAGAGGATTTAGGTGCGGGGGTCAGTACCAGAGCAAAAGGAGCACACTGCCCTTCTGCCTGGGATACAGGAACGTGGTGTGATGTGTAATGTGAAAAAGTGGACAAAGCGACTGAGAACAGTGAAGAGAGCTGTAGCTTTTTGGCAGAAACACTTTGAGTTTATGGCTTTATAAGTGAAAACTTTTAGGTCACACTAATTCAATAAGAGACAATCTAATAATCAAATTGATCATATAGCCCCAATGTTGGGGCTTTTCTGTTAATTTTTTCATAAAAAATTAGTTCTGTGTAGTTCTATGGAGTTGTCATTTGGTATTTGCCTGCTATTGTTTAGATACACTAATCTAGTCCTGAATTATTTTGGTTTTTTTATTTTTAAGTCTTACAAACAAGTAAGTTTGGGAGAACTTTGTTTTTCTCTGATTTTCTCTCCTTCCCAACTTGTTTGCAGAGGAGACTATCAAAGCGTTTCTTCCACTCTTTTTTTGCCAAGTTTTTATCAGCCCCGTGACAAGAATTGCAGGATACCCACAGCCTCTTTATCTCATGCACCTTCATGGCAGCTTCCTGGGATGTGGGAGTGTTACTGGGCCCAACAGCAAATCCCTGGGAAGATACCTTTAGATGATTTTAGGCTGTGCTAAACTGGAAGCTTAACTCTGGCATCCTAAAGCTCATGCTGGTGTATAAATCACTGGTTTTTCCCTGACCTAAGACTTTCTCAACCCCTTGTTTATTATCTTTGCGAAAGATTTTAACTTTTCTGAGACTAGGAACTGAAGAAAGAAACAACGGCCGTGGATCTGACTAGAATAATTTTATTTTTTTCGTCTCAGATCTTCAATTGCAGGTATACCAAGGAAATATTTACCTGAAAGACAGATCTGAAAACTCATAGTAGTCCATAACATGTCCCCAAATAATCAACATGTTAAACATCCTGCTTAACCAAAACAAGTGGCAAAGATTTTTTTTTTTTTTGATCCCTCAGCCATTTCACTCAGATAGAAAGCGAATCCCATCTTCCTTGCTTGGGCCAAGCTCCTGCAGAAATAGGTGGATTGGGGGTAGCAGCAGAGCAAGGACAGCATGAGGGGAACAGTGAACCTTATCCCCCAGGACTGTAAAAACCTCAGAAGTAAGGCCCTTTAATCCATTTTTAGCTTCTCAGTACAGTCTTGTATTCCATTACATGAAACAGCATAAACTCCAGGAGAGAGGGTAACACAACAAGAGGATGTATTGAGTGAGGATAATTATTTGTAAGGCATTGTGCAGCAAATTCTGCCTTTGGCTGCATTTTGGGAGGAAATCACACACAGCCTTGAGCAAAGGTCCAGCTCATGTCCTTATTTCTCATCAGCTCCTCACTGAGGCATGTCAGCAACAGGATTGACCTGGTTCTTCTGCCTGAACCCCACCACTGGGAACAGAGAAGGCCTTTGGCCTTGGGAGTCGACAGGAGAAGCTCAGGGTTTGGAAGGAGCTGTGCTTTACCGTGCAACTCACGGGAAGTGCTGCTTGTTGTCCGTGTGTCTGTGCTCCCTCTTGTCTCTTCAAATCTGTCAGGGCACACTGGGAGAGGTGCAGGCACATTGTGGGTAATGCAGGAGATGGATTTCTGTGCTGGCAGCTCCCGGGAGAAGATCCAGAAGCCAAAAGGTGCAGATACTGATACGGGTTAGTTTGTTGTCCTGGGTTTTGTGGGCGGCTTCCCATTTGCGGGTCTGGAGAGAGAAAAGTGTTTGATTTACTCGGATGGGAGAGGAGCAAGAAGGCAATTAATGTGTGATGAGCTGCTGAGCTCCTCGAGCCTTGGGCCGAAGTCAGGGACCTGCAAGAGGAAGCTGCAAAGTGTTCCTAAATCCTCTTTGTGCAAGTGAAATACCTGCCACCATTTCGAGTAGTGATAGACGACAGAAGCATATACTTCAGATATACTGATGGTCAATTCTTACACTAATTGAAAAGAAGAGGTTGGCTTTTTAAATTTACCTCTGACTTCTGCACACTCCTGCCCTGTCATTAAGCCTTTATCCACATTCAGAAAGGACTGAAGAAAGAACAGTTCAGGGTGTGCATTTTTTTTTTTTTTAATAAGATACGCTATTATTGATTCACAGATACTTCTTGTTGGAACCAGTTGCCTGCAGAGCAGTTTGAAAGGAGGCTTTCCAGAGAGCCAATGTGCACCAGAATAATAGAAATGACTGCTGTCCATCAGCTGAGAGTTTCATGCTGATCTAATGAGTTGGGGATTTGGCACCCATTTTCCGGGAAGATTAATTGGTGGTGGAAAATGAATCCTTCTGCTGCCAGAAAGGATCGCAGGCCAGACCCTGAGGTGCTCTTGAATGGAATGAATTGCACTATGAACTTCTGAAGAGCTTCATTTCACTAAGCAGGAGCTGCTCCGAACTGCAGGAATTTCCTCTCTGAATCAAAACTGAAATATGCTACAATAGCTAAAACCAGAGCTCTGTCAGGTTTGGGCTGCTGAAGGAGCGCCATCCTTACAGAGGTGATTTCCTGACACCGCTGTATTACAGCAGCTCCGTCAGGGCAAAACTGGAGAGCTCTGCAGGGTGTTTTTCTCTCCGTAGGGATAGCACATCCTTGCGCAGAGCTGGCACCAGGGGTTGACATAAGTGAAGAATGCAAACACCATCCTAAACAAGACTGCACAAAGAGCTCTTCCTTATCGTTTCTCCCCTGGAAAGGCAGGTGAGAAAGAGGACAGCACTGGGGATAATACATATCCCCTCTGAAAATGACAATCTGTTCCCCTTTACAGACAGTTAAAAAAAAATGCCACCTGCCTTTAAAAGAAAAATAAATATGTAGGGATCCATTTTCTGCTAATGGTTGGGGAGGGAGGTTCTTTCTGAATGATTGTATTAATTTGGAGAACTAAATGACAATTACCTTTGTTACTATGAAACCCATTGCTGTATAACAAGGAACATGAATTTATCTGATTTAAAAGATGCTTTGATTATCAAAGAATGAGGCTCCAGAGTTGTGAACATGCTGTTCCAAAGTTTCTGGCAACCCAGCTCTTCCAAGCACTAGCCCAGCCCTGGTTGGCCTTGAGCAGTAGTGGGGATTTCTCGGTGTCACTCATGCCACAAGCCCCAGGGCGCACAAGGCTTTCAAAAGTGCAGAAGTGGTTTCCTGCAGAGCAGGAGAGGTGAGAAAACCAGCTGCAGGGAGGTCGATCTGCAGAAGCAAAATGTGCGTGGGCAAAAGCATTTCTTCCTCCAAACCGGGGAATTGCGATTATCATTCTGATCTTGTTCTCCTGGTGACTCAGGATGCGGTGTGGGTTGGGGAGGCAGCAGGGAAAGCACAAAGAAAAGGTTCCTGTGTGCCCTGGAAACTGCGTTACCTCTCAGTCTATTCCTATCTGCATTGGTGTTTCTCAGGAAAATCATTCAAGGCCGCAGCAGCCTCTCCGCTACTGCTCCTACTCCTCCTGCTGGGCAAACAGAGGCAGGAAACCTGGTGCTGTTGGTCCAAAATGCTGCAGAGGGGGATTTGGGATGCGAGAACTTGCATCTAGTGCGTGGGGACATCTGAATGTGCAGTAATGAAATCAAAGAACTGATCTGGGGAGGGGAATGGGTGAAATATGATCACCCCCAGGCGGAAGTTGGGAGTGGTGCATTGGGAGTACAGAAATGTGGTTAGTTATGAGCATTGGGTGATGCACACAGTTTCTGGGCTGCCACAGGCACCTCCTGTCTTTCTATTTCATATCTGCTGCAGTGTCAGGGCTCAGTGATTTGAATTACTTAATAGTTGAAAAGCCAAAAAAAAGAGCCCTTAACAAACAAAAAGCCCCAAACAAAACCAAAAACAGAGGACAGGAGAAGCTTCTGTTCTGTTTTTGCTCTTAAGTCATCGCTCAGGTGCCTCCCAGGCATTGTCTATCAGAGGAAGAATTTTTAGTTTGCTTTTTGGCACCTGGTTCCTTTATCTCTTGGCGGTGAGATGTTGCCAAGTTTTAGAGAAAACTGTCAGTGCCTATCACTCACCTCTTACACCTGCATCGTCGCCTTCTGGTTCCTAAAAAATGAGAGAAAACATTTTAGTTCAAAGGTACCAAGTCACAGCTCAGGAAAGAAACACTGCAGTGAGGTAGGGCAGGTGTCCCCCCACTGCTGATATCTTTAAGACTGAAAGTGGATAAACCAAGCTTATTCTTGAGGAAATCCATGCCAGGGAGTGGTGCTACAGCTTATGTTATCCCAGTAATCCACTTAAATATTGTCATGAATTAAACTTTAAGATGACTAGCAGCAGCAGGGTCAGCCTGGGAACACTGAGGGTGAATTATTTCTGCTTGCTGTCTCCAGTGACTTTTGGCACATTGCTGAAAATCCCTCAGCAGCAATCATTTCTACAAGAGGTGAGTGGCAATGATGCCACATTGCGTGCAACCAACTTAACAATGCTCTTCCCACTTTTAGCCTATATGTTATTACTTTGGGGTGGATTCAGCAAAAGAAGACATTCAGCCACTAATTTTAGACCAAGGTAAAAATCCATCCTGAAGGGCTTGGTCTGCAGCAGAAATTAACTGCAGCTGAGGGCTTTTCACTGCTCATAATGCAAGGAAGTTTCTCATCTGCTTCCCACTTGAGCTGCTCATGGGACTTTCAGCATTTGCTAGAGCATATTTACCCTGTTAGGTCAGAATGTTCCAGGCTCTGGGATTTTATCCTCAGACACACCCATTTAAGGATGGTAGAGCCAACACAGTTGATAGAGTAAGTACTGCCTCCTTCTAATCTTTCCTCCTTGAAGGTCTTTTCCAACCTAAATAATTTTCTGATTCTATGATTCTAATTGATAATTTTTTCTCAGCCTAATCATACTGATGAGGATTAAAATACAGACACTGATTTTAACAGTGGCGCTTGTCTTGCATTGACTGAGTCCTGGTTGTCTGCTGCCTCCCAAAGAACATCCATCTCCCTGAGGGGCAGGGCTGTGGTTTCAGGCCAGAGGTGCATCTGGAGGGGGTTGTGGTGAGCCTTACGTTGGCACAGCACGATGATGATCACCAGGGCGATGAGGAGCAGGAGGCAGGCGCCTGCCAAGGGGACCCAGATGAAGATGTGACAGAAGAAATTCAACTCTTCCTGCGTTCTCTCTGCAGGAATAGAGGAGAGGAAAGGTCCACCAGGTGCTCGTGGCCATTGCTACATCCAGTTCCACCACTGTCCTGGGAACTCAAGGGAGGATATGTGGGCAAAAGTTTTCTCATGTCTCCTGCTGAGGCTAAAAGCAGCCCAGCCCCCAAGGCTCTACCCTCCTTCCCCCTGTTCCTGGTGTGCCCAGGCATGAGAAATGCTCATGCTTTTTACATCATCCTTAGCCTTTCTTATATTGGATGAAATGTTGAAGTTTAATCCTTGCATCTGTGATAAAGAAGCTCTATGAATCTTCTGTCTCCCTCCCAATCCCAAAATGCCTGCAGGATCCCCTTTGGTATCAGTGGATAACAGTCCAGCCCTTCCCCTCTCCCTCCCTCCATTCAGGTTACCTGGATCTGGAGTCTTGGTGTTGGGGTCCTCAGCTGTGCCCTGCCTGGGGGTGGATCTGGATGCGGTGGGTGCCACTGTGGTGGTGACTATAAGGACAGATGGATGAATTCAGCATCCAGGGAAAATACAGTATTCAGGGAAATACAATAGAACAAGTCTCTCCTCCCCTTCTGCTCTCCCACCCCTGCCAGGGCAAGGCTGTTCCTGTGTTCAGCTCCAGAGGAACTTTGCAGAGCCCATTTTGGAGGGGAACTGCCCCAGGAAAAGTCCCTCAAGAGCCAATAGGGAGATGCAGCCTCCTTATTTCTCACTTTCTGACACCATCCTCAGAAAGACTGAACACTCTGCAGCTCTGTGTGCTGAGGAAGGAGAGGGTGATAGTGGACTGTGTTTTAGCCTTCTCCCATCATAGCCATGGATGGGATGGAGAAGTGGGGATGGGGAGATGATGCTGGGTCTGCCCAATCATCTTTGCCTTTGGGCAGGAGCAATCCCAGGAGGAGAGGTGGCAAGCAGGGAGCCTCTGGCAGGAGGAGCAGTGGGTTGGCCACAAGATGCCTTGGGCAAGCAAGCAGGGAATGGGATTTGTGGGAGAGATGGCTGTTAAAAGGGCATGGGCAGGAGGTTAAAAAGGGCTGGGCATTTTGTCAGGGCTGAGTGAGGGTGGGTGGAGGTGTTGCTGACCTGGAAGGAAGACAGGCTGGCCAGGGCTGAAGTGCAGCATTTGGTTGACATTCATGAGGCAGAAATATTTCCCCTCGTCCTGTGGTGTGAAAGATTTCACTACCAACCAATAAATCTTGTTGTCTTTGCCTGCCTCGAAGCGAGAGGATGTACTGTAACCCCTGTTGAAGGTGCTTCGGGATATGGAAGAGATGAAGACGATGAAGTGGAGGGTCCCACTCTTGTCCTGGCGGATCCAGAATGCGCCACTTTCTTTGTCAGACTGGCACTCCAGCTCCAGCCTCTGTCCCTCCCGGAGCTGGGTGATATCACTGCGAGACCTGATCTTGAACACATTTGACTGGCCATGGATGCCAGGGCAGCCTGCAGGAGAGAAATCCTTGCTGGAACCACTTGGGAAGAGTCACTGGGTTCTCTGAGGAAACCTCCCTCCCGGTCCATGGGCTGGAAGTATAAATGGAAAGGGAGTGCCACGCTGTGTGGATGATGTGAAGGTTTTCTTGGAGTCCTTGCTGGGATGGTGCATGGAGGGTGCTCAGCAATCAGCCACCCGGGCTTTAAATATGAGTGCTGCCCTTCCAGTGCCTTCTCAGGGATGTTACTCCTTCCCTGCTTCTCTGAAGTGACTCCCTGAAATAACTTTTTGCAAAGCCCCTTTTTCCCCTTCTTCTCCCTCCCCTCCAGAGCCACTCATCTGACCAGTCTCCCTTTTTTGAGTAGGTGGTGCTGCAGCCACCCCTCCAGATGAGGTGACACCACCTTTCCTTCCAAACTTACTGATTCCACCCCTCTTAACTATTTATCCCATTTTATTGGAATCTTTGGAAGAGTTTTCCTTGCCCTTCCTGGGGAAGCGGCTGCACAACCCCGTGTCCATACTCACAGAGTCCCAGAGTGAGCAGCAGGAACAGGGCAGGAGACTTGTCCATCTTCTCCTGGGCTGTGTGTCCTTGGGGCTGGTGCAGCGCAGCTGAGATGATCTTGGCTTGGGAGGCTGTGCCGCTCTTTGGGGAGGATGTGATGTCATCAGGACCCTCTTGGGTAAAGAGATGATGCTCAGCATCTGTAGCAAAATGTAGGAAAAGATTTCTGAAGAAATTTGTTTCTAGACCAGAATCTGGACTCTTTTATCCTTATCAGTTCTTAATGGAACCTCAAGGATTTTTCCTGGATGACTTCCCTAGGGATCCAGAGTGATGCTGCTCATGGCTGAGGTAGGATCAGACACCACAGCCTGCTGTCCCCAGCCCTCTGGGTGTCCACAACAGCTCTAGCTTTGCAGAAGTTATGGACATGTCCCATGCTTTTGGTGCAGGCCCTAGCATGCAGTGATTCTGCCTCCTGCCCTTGAGCACTGTCACAGGGTCCCATGTGGATGGCAGAGCCCACACTATTTTGTTACCCTGCAAGAGAGACACAGGTGTTTCATGGCAGAGATATCATTTATCTCCAAGCACATGTGTTGCTGGCACACAGCTGGGCTCTTCAGGTGCTTGATTGTTCTCTTTGCAATGCTTCTTTGTTTAATTCTTCTTTGCAATTGCAAATCTCTTTTTGCAGGGCAGGTGGTCTGTGAGCAGAAACTTCATGTGAGTAACCAATGTCCAGGGTGTGCTTTGCTTTTTATTTGTTTTAACAACTTGTGGCGCTCTTCTCTCACCACAGGTGTTTCCTCTCTGCCAAAAAAAGCCCTGTGTGCTTCAGTGGAGAGGGCCCTTGCTGCTGCCTCCAGGTGACCACTGGCACATGGGGATGGCTGATGCCTCCTAGAGCTTTGCAAACACAGTAACAACAATTTCACCAACATGTGAATGGTTGGGCTGGTGTCTGATTTATTTCTGCCTGGCTTTCCTGTTGATTATTTTTCTATATATGCCTTTTTTTTTTTTCATTACCCTTTGCAAAGAAAGTCCCTTTTTCCTGGGTCTGTCAGAAAGTAAGTGCTGCTGAGTTTGATGCTGTTTCTATTGGGGCTGAGGGCTGAATAACTGAAAATAGTTTAGGTACTGGGTTTATTTCTCTGGGCTTCAATGCATGTTGGTGAGTGAATAGGCCTGCTGAAATGTGTGAAATTCGAGCTTTTGTTAGGCTGGGAGACTTGTTATGTCTATCTTAAATAGAGCAAATAAAAGTAAAATAGAAGTGAATGTGTTGGCCGATGAGGACGGGTCAAAAAATTTGTCAAATCTAGGTTCTCACTCTGCTGTAGAGCAAGGATGCTTCACTACAGCACGTAGAGCTCAGAGATGTGGTGATGGATGTGCTGGGAGAACCTGTACAATTAAAGGACCATCCAGGAGGGGCTACTGCCTTTCTTAGTAGGGATATCTCATTTCTTTCCCATCTCTGACAAATAGTAAACTGTGCTATGAAATCAGTCAGTACCAAAATGATATTCCAGATATTCCTCTCTTCTGTGTAGAGGCATCCTTGATCTTGGTCCTTGCTCACGGATTGAGCTGGCTTCCATGCAAGGCCACCTTTTCCTCTGCTAATGAATTTATCCTTTAAAGGCAAGTCAAAAGTTTATTGTCAGCTGGGAGATACAGCTGCAAGAGGGCTGTCACACATCGTGTTTTTACTGACTTCTGTGATAAGGTATTGTATAGCACAAAGCTATTTCTATTTTGCATAGCAACAAAGAAGAAAAAAATAAAGTTGCAGTGGCAATTACTGGATTAGTGTAAAAGCTCCAAGACACAAGCAGGATCTCCAGGGAAAAGCTCTGATTTAAAATCAACACTTGTATAAGTAATTAGATTGGTTAATGTAAGTTTAACTCTGATGACCTACTCCAAAATTGGGAGGAGAAGCTGGCTCATCAGATTAAATAAGGAATCTCCTTGACTTTAGTATGCTCTGGTTTGGCTGTTTATCCTCTAGGCAGTATTTTAGAATAGACTGTCATTGCCAAATCAATGAACACGAGCATTAATAACATGTTTTAGTATTAATTTCTGTTGTAGTGCCACTGGTATGACATGACTAGGGAAGAAGGAAGAATACTCAGACAACCAGTTACTTCTGCAGAGCACCATATAAGAGAAGTCAGAAGACCAGACAGCTTGGTTAGAAAGTAGAGGTAATTTCTTTTGTCTCCCAAACCTACAGATAAGTTTTATTTTACTCACAGAAAAGGTTACAGGACTCTAATTGCTGGTGAACAACTTAAGTTGCTTATGACTGAGATTTGTCTTTATATACTAGGGCAAGCCTAGGTCCGTATTTAATTAATGTCAAATAATTAGTAGAAGAAGACAGGAGCAAGGAGATAAGAGACAAAATCATACAGGATGAGACAGAGTAACAAAGATCCACCTGTTTTTGATCGGAATTTGGCAGGAGGTGAATTTAGGATTCTTTTTTTCTGCTTTCTTACATCCGTTTGACAGAGAAGGAATGGGAAACGAGAGGGAGCTGGGGCACCAGAGCTGGAGGACATGCTGACTTCCGGACATGTTTGATTTCTCAGTCATTTTGTAGACAGCTCTCAGGGACCTTTTCATGGGACAAGAACCTCTTCAGTTTCTCAGTGTCAGTCATAGCAGACGTTGCATGGATGTCCCACAGGATTGCGTGGCTGGAGCTCCTCTCAGGGCATAGGAGTCACACCGCCATGGTCGGTGAACGCAAAAACAGCGACAAAATGACTGTGGCTCCGTCAGATCCATTGTTGTGTTGCCTGTGGTGTCTCCTAGTGCTCCAGAAGGACATCCCATTGCCAAGCAGTGATGCCACATTCCTGAGGAACTCCTGAGGTGCTGTTGGATTCCTGTGACTGGTCAGCGATGGTAACTCAGGACTTTGCCACACCTCTGCTGACTCTTCCTGTTCTCAGCCTTTGAAGGATTGCATTAAAACTTTCCATTCCACTTTCATAAGGAAGAATGGAAAGTTTTAATAAAGATTTCAACATTTAGTCTCTAATTACAAGCTTTTTTTTTTTTTTTCAAACAGAGGAAAAATTACAATGCTGAGACTGTAGCACACAGCTTTTCCTGTGTGAAGCTGTGGTTTATGAGCAACTTGTTGCCCCCTTTTCTTTGCAAAGCTGCAGCACTTAAAGGGGTTTGCAGAATGTCAAGTGCATCAGTCACCCTCCAGATCCTCACGCTATTTTTCCACTGTAGCCACTTGTTTCCAGTTCAGTGGCCAACACTGCCCGCTCTCTGGGTACTCTTGGTGTGCACGTCACATACATTAAAATCCAGAATGCAAACCACAAACACTTCTGCACTCTTATCTCTCTGTGGTGTAGCCCTTTAACTGACCACAGGGTTGAAATTCTCCATAAACTCCAGGCTTGTTGGTACCTCAGTTGAAAGTTTGACAGAAGACCTGGATGTGTTGTGAGACTGCCTTGCGGGAAACTTTATCTCTTGGTGCTGCAGAGCTTGTTTGTGCAGGCATTCAGTAAATCAGCAATCCGTGATGGAATTTTTGGGGACTGGTGGCAATTTACTCTGCCAGTGTCCCAGCTGGAGTTAACAACGGACAGGCTGGTTTTTTGCCACTCCAATCTAAATACCACAGATCCAGACCAGAACTTAAAAAGAGCTAACTTTTTTTAAGACTTAAGGAACGATTAAATTATCTGTTTGGCTCCAATGTATAATTTTTTTCATGTCTGAACAGTTCAAGTAGGTCAACTGGTCTCATTATCCCATTTCCAATTCCCACAATCAAATTTCTGTTGGGTTCAAAGCACTGTTTGATTGTTGTCCTCTGAGTTCAGCTCTCTTCCAGGGTCTCATAGCCTTGGTGGAGTTATCTCTGCAGCCCTAGGATCTGACTTCCTCTGTTGCCAGCAATCCAGAGTCTTGCAATGTGTAGTCTCCTTCCTTGCTGCACACTGACCTTTTTCCCCAAAGACCTTGGGCAGGAAATCCTGGTGGAGATTCCTCAGGGAGTTTCTGGATCCATCTGCATGGGGGAGAAGGACTTTCCCAGAGCAGGGTATTGCTGTGCACCTTTACTGTTAAAATCTTTGTGAGGGAACTAATTTCCATAGCAGGTTATGGCTCATGAAATGGAGGAAGGGTTCCCATTTCTGTTCTCCACCTCTCCTGCTAGCTGAGCTGGCAGTATGGAAACCCATGGCTTGCTGGAGGCAACTTGCTTCATCCATTTTGTGGTCCTATTAGTAGCATTTGCTGGCTTATACAGCTTATTTCTTCTCAATTTTGCATTTATTTGAGAAAAACCCAACACTCTCTATTGAATTAGACCTATAAGATGCAGCTCTAAGCCACAAAACCTTGATCAAAGCGGACAGGGCGGGAGAGATGGTGGCATCAAAAAGCAGCAGCTGGTTTAATGCTCTCCTGCCAACAACAAAACAAGCTAGATTTGGTGTTGAGTGTCGCTTTTAACAGCCTGATCCCCACTGGTACTATGCAGAGAAACGTGTGATTACTCTTCCCATGCCTGTTCTCCTACAGGCACCACTCCCACTCTGTTTGTAAGTGTTGGGCTCAGAGGTCAAATGGCAAATCATGTCTAAAACAAATCCTGCAAACTTTATTTTTATGCATTTAATTTCCTTGCATTTATATGTTGTAAATACAGAACTGTAGAAGGATTTTTCACAGACTGGGCAATACAGGGACACGTGAAATTTGGAGTAGGTGATTGTGAAGTATTGCATGCAAGGAAAACCAGTCGTGGCTTGCCTAGAAAATTTGTGTTAAGACAGGTACCACCATGGGAACATCAAATCATTGCCCAGCAGGAAAAGCAAATTGGATGTCAGTGGGCAGGAAGGAAATCAGGTATAAAACAGAGAACACAGCTTTGCCATTGTATGGTCCAGTGGTGCAGTCCTTGGCCAAGGCATGGTCCAATGCACTGCATGAATCCTGAGTGCTGTGTGCTGGTCTCATCCCTCATCTCATAGAGGGGACTCAAAAAAATAAGTAGTAGAGCAAGAAAAAGTTCAGAGCAGGACAAAATGTGGATCAGAGGCCTGGGATGGTTTTGTGTGACAGGCTAGGACTCTTAACCCTGAGAACATGATTTAAGTGGCTATAAACTAAAAGTCTCCAGAACTGTGAAAGGCTGGAAAGGAGTGGAGAGGGATTGCTTCTTCCCTGCCTTTTCCAATACACAAAGTAAGGGGCAGCAGATGAAGCTGATGTTGGATGAGACTGAAAACATAAGAAATCCTTCACCCTGGGAAGGATTTGTCCCTGACAAAGGACACTGTGGATGCAGAGCCTGGACAAATGCTGGGAAGAGATGTTCATTGTGGGTTAATCAATAGACAGCAAAGAGCTCAGGAAATCTATTTAGTTAAAAATAGACTGGATATTAGGGGACAGTGTCACATATGATTTTCTTGTCATTATTCCTTAGCCATCTGCTCATAGCTGGTGCTGGAGACAGGATGGTTGTCTGGATGAACCCTTGCTCTGAATCAAACTAGTAATTTTTATATTCTTAACTGTGAGATCTCATTACCATGTGTCATTTCAAGGAAGCCATTTGTTACAAAACTCCACATCCATTTCCTCTGAAACACTATTAGTTTCCCAATTATCTCATTCTTTAATGCTGGACACTTTAATCTTCCTCAGCTGTTGGCCCCAGAAGGACATTTATCCCAACAACAGATCCTGCGGTTCTCCACAGGAGAATATTTATCCCTCTTGGAAAACGGATAATGGCCAGGAAAGATGTTTGACCCTGGTCCACTGCCTCAGTTTGTGTTCCAGCTTTGGGAGAGTGAGGAGGGACCCAGGTTTAACAACCAGGGGAATTTGCACAAAGGCAATTTCCTTCCCCTGGCATTTCCTTGCGGATGTCACCTTGGGCTCTGCACAGTGGGATGTGACCCATGTTTTTAATTGTATCAAAATTATCCTGGCTATGGCAGTGATGGGTGTCAGATAAAAATGAAAGCACCTGAGGAAAGGCATCTATTTTAGTAATGGCTGTTCCACCACTGCTCTGACTCATTTCCTCCTGCATCCAGATAACTTGAGACATGTATTTTAATAACAGCAGTGTCATTTGCAGCTTGTTGCTCAGGGCAGGAATATACAATCCTAGCCCCCAGGAATATTTTGTCACAATTTTTTTTTTTTTTTTTTTTTTGGTTTGAAGTGACTGATAGGAAATATCCCAGCTTGAATTTAGCATTCAGTGTTGATGTTAAGGCATAATGTTTCAAAGCCACACAGCTGGGCATCAGTGCAGCCCAGCACCTCTCCCTAAGACATCAGTCAGTGAATTTACTTCGTGCTTGTGCTGGATGATTGCACTTGGACTCTGTTGAAGAACGGCAGCAGTTCTTGCTGTGACCCTGCCTGTGAGCCAGGAGCCCCCAGAGCGCAGCTCCTCCTCCCTGGTGTGCCTGAAGAGAAGTCAGATATTGCTAGGACAAGGGGATATGGCCTCAGGTTGCACCAAGGGAGGTTCAGTTGGATATTAGGAAAAATTTCTTCACTGAAGGAGTGGCTAAGAATTGGAACAGGCTGCCCAGGGCAGTGATGGAGTAACCATCATTGGTAATGCTCAAAAAACAAGCAGACATCGCACTTTGGTATTGAGGTATTGGGTCAAAGGTTGGACTTGATGATCTTGGAGGTCTTTTCCAACTGAAATGATTCTCTGATGTTGTGCTATGGTGGCACTCAGCTGTGGCTGCTGCTGTGGGCTGTGCTGCCACATGGAAGAGCAGCGTGCACCCAGCTCCTCCGAGGATGCTGTGCCTCTCCCCAGAGGCAGCTGCCCAACATCACAGCACATTTTGTGCTGCATTTCATGCTGCCTGCACAGCCCACAGCCCCGGCTCTCCGTGCGGGGAGGGCGCAGCAGGATGTGTGGTGGGTGAGATCGCACGTGTAGTTCTGGGGACAGAGATGTCTCTTTAGCCACAGCCCTCCTCCCTGCTCAGCCGTGCTGGGAGGGAGGGTGGTTGCACACCAGATTTTGGTGCCTGACCTCCTGGCCAGATGTTTTAACCACCAGCAGAGAAGAGGAGCAGAAAACCCAAGGTGGCCTGCAGCAGGGGCAGGGTAAGGCTGGCTCCTCCGTGCTCCCAGCGTGGAGGAAGGGGTGGGAGGGGACGAGGGCTGGCTGCAGCAGCGTGCCCGTGGCTGGCACCAGCTTGTGGGCTCTGCACAGAATCACAGGATTGTTTAGGTTGGGGAAGAACTTTGAGATGATTGAGTCCAGCCCTTAACCCAGCACTGCCAAGGCCAGCACTAAGCCACGTCCCCAGGTGGCACATCTACACGTCCCTTAAATCCCTTCAGGGGTGCTGACTCCACCACTGCCATGGGCAGCCTGTGCCAGTGCCTGATGACCCTTACAATGAAGATATTTTTCCTAATATCTGATCTAAACCTCCTCTGCCACACCTTCAGGCTACTTCCTCTTGTCATCACTTTTCTTTGGAGGCATCCATTGCTCCCCATGCTCTACAGAGGGAAATCCAGAATTTTTTGGTGTTTTCCAGCAAAGCTCAAGCCCTTGAAAAACTCAGTATTGCAAAACTTCTCCAAATTTCTGCAGGATTGAGTTTTGTGCTGCCTGATGCAGACGCTCAGTCCAGGGCAAGACAAATTTTTTTGACTCATTGCTGGAGCCAAAAAAAGCCAAGGAGACAAACTCAGAGGCGCCTGTGTCAACCTGCCTGCCTGAGAGCTCCCACTGATCCAAGGAGCTTTTGGGAGAGGATGGAGAGGGTTTTGCCATCTGAAAAAGTTTCCGTTCCATATTGGCTGCCAGCTGAGTGATTAATCTTAGGGTTTTGGAGGTTTTTATGTTAAATGAACTAAATAATTTTGCTGTGTGAGATCCCTGTTGCAGCCGAACGTAGCTGTTTTGTACCTGGCAGAGAAAAAATATTCTGAGCTGATGTCATCGCTGGAATTTTTTTTGGAGTGTTTGATATCTGGTTTTCTAGATATGATTAGATTAACTAGATCAGAGAGTGAAAATATAATAATGATATGCTCTCTCTTAAAAGTGTGATGCAGTCCCCTTTCATGCACACATGTGTCTTAAAGGCTAAATGAGAAGTTGAACTTTAGTAGAAAAGCATAAATGCCTAAGGGAGGAGTGTTAATGCTCCTGTCATCTTGCAAACATTTAAAGCTTGGGTGAGTTTTGCTTCATGTGAAAGAACCACTGGTGTATGAACTCAAATTAACCTTTCTCATAGCAAGGCAGTAGAGGAGCAAAATACATACTTTATATAAATTTATTTTTGACTTGGTCCAATATGTGTTCCAGTTAAATGAATGCTGGAATAACAAATATTTGTTTATAATTCCACAAAGCTGCAGATCTCACCCTGAGTGCACTCACTATAAATACATTCATATACACAAGCATTGGTTATTTCAGCAAATAATACATGATTTCACAACCGGAAATAATATTAAATAATAATTAGAATAATATTTTAAAAACATTTCTGGTTTATATAAACCAGAAATTTAACACATTGTTATTTTTGGCTTATTGAATGAAATGCAGTGAAGCAGAGAAATAGGGGCAAGAAGTACTTATGCTGCCTGGAGGAAGTTTTTTTTCCCCAGTGGGTTTTTTTGGGATTTCCTTGCAGCTTCTGGACACATCTGATTTTATATGGTGACAGAAAAAGACATTTAGAAATTTCCATTTAACAGATCTGATCTGAATGCTGAGAAGTCCTGCTGTGAATCCATTTCTCCTGCCAGCAGAACATATTTAATGAGCAGCTACAGTGCATGGAGCTGTTCTGGGCAAAAATAAATCTAAAGGAATTTAAACAGAACCCATGGATAATGTACCTCCTTTCTTTTTGCATTGCTTTCAAGTTTAATCATTTAATAGAGATGTTATTCAGCCTTTCTCTGTTGGTGTGCCTTACTCAGCAGTTTATGACACAAAATTATTTTTATATATATGAGGAGTTTTAAAATCAGAAATAACTTTACTCTTGTGTCAATAGCTTGCTTTCAATTGAATGGACATGACACCTGCTTTGATTTACTTTTTAGTATCATAAAAACACAGATCATCAACATAAAAATGGCAGGGCAGCTTCAAAGAATAAAGAAAAATTGAGGACTTCCAATATGAGATTAACAACAGATATTCTGTAAAGACTGACCACTTTTTCAAAATGCATTTACAGAAGTTTGACACAAACATGAAGAGTATTTACTGCAATGCCCGAAATACCTGTGTTTCTGCTCTGTGTCTATGTCCTTTGAACGTTGTAATGCTTTCAAGATCTGCACCATTTGAGACATAACTGGATTATATTTTTATAATACAGAATATGTATTCTATATGTTCTTTGTATATGGTCTATATATTATATATTCTATATGTAATAATGTTCTATAACATGTTCTATATCGCATGGATATGATATATATATAGATGTATAGATATATGTACTATAAAAGAAATAATAATAAACCAGATTATAGCAACATGCAATTTTTGATCTCTTTTACAATTCCTTGCCCAGTGATTGTGGGGTATGAGCACAACATGGGTAACATTTTGTGCTTGAACTCAAAGATCTGCAAAATCCTCCTTGTCCTATGCAAAAGCCTTTGTCCAAATTTTGTAGTCCTTTTGTCATTTAAGATGAAATCCTTCATCTACTGCTGAAGTGCAGTTTTGGGGTCATTTATAAAATTCCTTTATTTTCCCTTCTAGATACAGATGTTCCTTGCTGCGGGAAGGATGGTGACAGTGGGAGACAGGAGAAGGCTGATCCATCCTTGGAAGGAAACAAGGAATAAATTAGGGACCCTCCTGTGCCAGGACATTGTGGCTGAAGTGACACTGGGATGGATAATGCTGTCACCTGTATCACTCTCCGTGGATCCAGGGACCATGCTATGAGCAGAGATGCACAGAAACACTTTCCCATTGATTTTCCAGTTGGAAATGCCATGCCATGCCACAACATGGCATCCCTGACTCTTGCCTCCATCATCATTATGCTCTCAGAAAAGAAGTTACAGATATCAGGGGACTGGGATAATTTTCTCATCATCTTTTTATTAGTGTTTCTGTTTTTTGCTTGTATATGCTCTGGGGAAAAAGTCTATGAAATGGAAGGTGATTTTTTTCCCATCAGCTCTCAAAGTTGTGAAATCTGCTAAAATCTCTGCCAGATTTACTGTCTAAAACCATCCATTGATGATTATAGAAGTTACTATTATTTTTTTCATCATTTTTGCTGGTAAACTGCCCAAACCTGTGTTTCAACAGGCCAGGCAACATCTTTGGCTGTTGCTGTCCTCTCCTGTTTTCACTGCACACAGGTGATATGGAGTCTGGGTGGGTTTTGTTTTTGTTTTTTCAAATTACAAAGGAAAGATGAAGACTAATTGGGGAATTTAGACATTGAGCAAATTCTTTGCTGTGGGTTGGCAGAGAGCTGAGGGATAAATCCCTGTCCTTTGTGCCTGTGTTATTTGAGTTGGGACAAGTGGCTGAAGTCTATCAAGACAAGATGGTGCTATTTTGGGCAGGGGGTTTCAGTGAAGGTCACACTGTGAGGATATCCTGAGTGTGGAGAAGGAGGAAGAGGAGTGGACTGGGCAGGGTTACCCCTGAGGCCACTGACCTTCCTGTGGGAGAGGAAGATTGGGCTGTGCAGCCTCTCTTTGCTGCCCAGCCCCAGCCGTGGCTGCTTGGCCGTGGGAGGCCATCTCCTTGTGTTGGCTGAGAGGTGGGAAAGCTGAAGAAGGTGTGGACATTAAGGTCAGGACACCTCAAATGTGGGAAAAGGAGCTGGCATTTCAAAAGCAGCTGCAGGCAGAGGGAAAACCCTGTTTTTGAATGAATAAACCTGTACCTATGGGAAGTTTCGAAGGGGTTTTCTTACAGCTGCCCTGAAAAAAATGCATCATATAAACCATCTGTTGCCTGGGTGAAGCTCTGCTCACAGCTTGCACGGTAGGAAAATGATGGGCTTCGTTCCTTTGAGCTCTCACAGAGGATAAATTGTGACTTAATAGGAAACAGAGATGCTCAGAGTCCCCTCCTTTCAGCATCTGTGGTGGGATGGGGTCTCGTGCCGGTGTCCCCACAGCCATCAGCTGGGTGGCCTGAGAATGTGGGTGAGTGTCACAGCCTGAGAAAGCTGGCTCAGCATGATTCACTGCCAGCTTCATCACTGCATCATTTAACGGAAGCACCCACAGCCAGGCCTGAGACCAATCCCTCCAGAAAAATCGATATTAAAGTGGAAAGCAGCCGCTCCCCGTGGCTGGGAGAGGAGGGAGGGGAAGGCCAGAGTGACGCTGCTCTGCCACTGTGATACACTGAACCCTCAAGCTCATCCCAAGACCATGTTAACCCCAACCCTGGGGACTCTGGACCACCTTATCCTTGCCCTCACTGTAGCTGACGCAGTGCTGCTGCCTGTGTGGGAGCAGACGTGGGGCTGGGGGTGCACCTGCCCACTGCCTGTGCTCAGCAGGATGCCAGATTTCCAGCCCCACATCTGTCTTGGAGCCTTGGGCAGCAGCTGAGCCTTCTTACCATCTCTGGGGAGACATTCCCTGCTTCTGGCATCACTCAGGGCTCAGCACACCCCGGCCTCACTCAGGGCAGCTCCTGCTGGCCATGCCGTGCTGCTGGGCTCAGGGCCAGCCCCTGGGGGCCTCTGTTTGCGCTCAGAGGTGGTGTTGACCTTCAGGCTGCACCAGGCGTTTGGCCTTGTGTGCATCGCTTTGTCTGGCTTTCCTCTCCCACTCCTGGCTGTTTGCAGTCTCCTATGGGAGAAGACACCCTCCCAGATCTGCTCCCCCCGGGGCTTTGCTCTGCTTTAACTCTTTCTTGGTTGGACCCCTTGGTTCCTTGCTCACCACACAACGGTGTCCCTCACTGAGCAGGGCCACAAGACAACAGCCTGCAGAGCAAAATAACTGAGTGATATATTCACTTTTGCTATCGAACAAGCTTGCACAGGGTCTTTACAAGCTCTGCCCCACCCCTGCTGGTTGCTCTCAAAATGCTTCTTACCAAAATTTTATCAACCAGTATTAACAGGAGCAAAAAAAAAAAAGCACCTTTGTGCTGTCCTACAGATGAACACAGAGGACAGCCAAGGAGCTCACAGCTTTCCAGCCCATCTGAATCCCTTTGGTATGCCAGCTCCTTTCCCCCCTTGCAGAGCCAGCTGTGGCATTTGTCCTGCTCAGTGTCCTTTGAGAAGCGCTCAGGACGCTACAGAATCCAGCTTGGCCCTTTTGCCAGCTGCTGTGTCAAGGAATATGTTAGAGTTGTGGTCTGTCACAGGAAAGAAATGCATGTTTTGTGGTGCAAATCCACGTCAGTCCCTTGCAATGTCCTTCCTGGGTCATGTCCAGGCAGTTCTCAGCATCATGCAGGGGAGGGTCTGCAGCTTCTTCCTGCCTGTCTGAGGCAGGGGGGCTGGTGGGATTTACTGGGATTTACTACTTGTGGATGCGAAGCCACAGCCTCCGCCGCAGACCTGGGAAGAGACAGCATCCATCAGTCCCAGAACCCCCTCCCAGCTCACCATCCTGCTCCTGGGCTGGCCCAGGGGCTGGCAGCCCTCAGGATGCTGGCAGGATACTCACGGTAGAGGCGGTGGGCAGTGGCGACCAGGCCCAGCACGAGGAGCAGGATACCAGTGGCCAGTGGGATCCAGACCAGGGGACTGCAGGGACCTGAAGAGCAGGAGAGGACTCAGCATCTGGCACCACCCTGCCCCAGCAGCTTTGGGGGATGGAGTGTGGGGTGGGAAAGGGAGAAAAAGCAAGGCAGGTCCTCAGAGGGGCAGTGGAGGATGTGACCATCCCCCTGGGGCATACTCTGAATGGACGCATTACAGAATCACAGGATGGGTCAGGCTGGAAGAGACCACAGCGCTCATCTGGTCCAACCTCCCTGCTCAAGCAGGGTCATCCCAGAGCACATGGCACAGGATTGTGTCCAGATGGCTTTTGAATATTTTCAGTAAGGAAGACTCCACAGCCTCTCTGGACAATCTGTTTCAGTGCTCAACCACCCTCACAGGAAAGCAGGCATTGCAGAGAACTTAGCTCTGAGGTCATGATAAACTAAATGGAAATACAACCTGGCCCCTAAACCCATGGATATCCCAGGGAATCAATCCCTCCTAAAGACAGAGGTCAGCTCCATACAGAGCGGGGCTCTAGCTGAACCCAGATGCCCACTCCTGCAGGGTGACATTGTGGTTGCCCCCACCCCAGGACAACCTTTGGCTGAACCCCTGAAACCCAAAGAGCTCAGCAAACCCCTTCTTCCAGGCAGCCCCAGCTGAGCCAATGCCATACCTTTCCTGCTGGCAGCTTTGCTTTTGGTTATCCGTGGCACAGGTTTTTTGGAGACCGGTGCCTGCGTGGTCTTTGGAGGCAGAGGCAAAACATCGACTGGGGGATAAGGGGAAAAAGAAGATGGGACTCAGTGTGGCACTGAGTGCAGCAGAGATCTCCAGCAGCAGGCAAGAAGGGCTGGAAATTTTGGCCCTTGGAACCAGCCCCAACCAGTGACCCCTGCAAAGGCCTGTGTCACCCAGAGAGGTTGGGAGCTTGACCTGAGCCTCTCAGTGGTTACAGAGGTTGCCAAGAGCTTTAAAAAGTGTTAATAAAACAATGTACCAGGTAAAGAAGGTGAAAAGGCTAAGGCAGGAAAAACCCCCAAACTGGCTTGAGTGACATTTGCCTCCAAGCATCATCTCAGCAGCATTTCACAAAATCATGTGTACCAGAAGATTTCAGTAGCACTGGGAGGTTTTAAGGGATCACTGGGTATTTTCCTTGTTCAGATTGCTTTAATCTTTGCTCAAAATCGTTTTGTGTTTTTTTTTTTTTTTCTGATAAAAATGGGCAGGATTTATTATGGTATATCTGAATTACAATGGAGCACATTAATTTCTCAGCAAAGTTGGCCAGGAAAATATCCCAGTAGTGTCATTAAATAGCTGTCTGACTGCTCAAACCACACATCCAAAATTTTAAGTGATTCAGAAATATTTTTCTTTCTGTTTCTATCCAGGATGTTAATTCCTACAGAAACTGTTATTTTTTTACATAAAAAGATGAGACATCAGGGCCCTGGGATTTATCTGGACAACTTCTCCCTTACATTATAGTAGACTTAAAGAAAAGAAGCTTAAAGGCAGTTTGTTTTATCATGAGTACTAAAAGAAAAAAAAAAGAAAATATCCAGCAAAGCCTGAGTCCTCCCAGAGCACCTGCTGCTGTTTACTTTTTAATTGGTGTCCTTGATCAAGCTGAATTTCAAGCCTGTTTTTCATGCTTTGCACAGAGATATGAGCCCAGTGGTTAAAAAACAATTCTCCTTTATCTTAAACCAGCTTTTCTCTCAGTCTGCAAGAATCCAAAAGCAATTTCTTAGTCAGTTCAAGGTGCAGAGTATATTGTCAAAAAAACTCAGAAAAATTGGGACACTAGGTCTGATTTAGAGTCAGAAGCTGTACTGGCATTTTGGTTAGATAAGTTATTTGTATCTTAGTTAAATAAGTTATTTGTCTCCCTAAAAGTTTGGGGGGAAAAAAAAAAGAAGCCTGAATCCTACATCAAATACATTAGTTTTTCTGCATTAGTTTTACTGCTCTGTGGTCAAGGGGAAAATGGGAAAATGGAAACTCTGAAAAGAGCTTCTGTATGACCCTGATGTCTGTAATGCCTCTCTCCCCCCACAACACCTGCAGAAAATTCTGATTTCTGTTTGGAGCTCCCCAGGGATAGTGGGTTATGAGCTTTGAGGAATAAATCCCATTTCAGTATTTTTTGTGAAGGATGGTCTTGAAAGCTGCTGTCAGATTCACCCCAGAGATGTGAGGGGTGATGTTCTCTCGCCTCAATGCTGCCCTTGCCACTTGGAAGGAGGGTAAGGAAGAATTATGGCATGGAAGGAGCTGTAAGCTGAGCACACATTCAGCCTCTCATCCAAAGCACAGCAGGGGATGAGAAAAACACAGGGCATGGCAATATCAGGTCTTCCCATGGAAATCCTAAAGCAGTAGGACCAATGCTGTTCTCAAGGCATGCCCACAGCAGAGTAACTGCTGATGGCAAAAGGTCTATCACATGCAGCTAACCTAAAATTTAGCTATTTTCTGTATTTTCTGCTTTATCCAGTCTCGTAGATCTCTTCAGAAAAACCCCAGAGCCCCAGCCTTGCATCTCAAAACTGGGAAGAGTCTACCAACACTCATCACCCCTTACCCAGGGGGCCTTACCAAGGCTGCTGGTGGCACATTTTGGAACCCCCGGGGGTGCTGCTTACCCACACTGAGCTGTGTCCCACTGCCCAGGAGGAGCTGGGAGGACTGGGAGACGGAGCAGTAGTAGGTGCCGTTGTCCGAGGGATGGAGGCGGCTGATGTGCAGGCTGTAGGAGCTGTGGGACCTCGCCTCATGGACGCTAAACTTGTCCTGACTCACGTTTGCACCGTATGTAACTTTGCCCAGTGTGTTGGAAAATACCAAGAACTCGAAATGTTGCCTCCCCTGGCTCCAGCGGTACCAGTACACCCCGGTGTGCTCCTTCTTCAATTCACAGAGGATTTGTGTTTTGTTGTTAGTTTGGGCTAAAATATGCTCTGGAGTTTGGGTTAACAGCAGATTTGTATAAAAACCTAAGGAAAAAAGAGACAGGACTATACCGTTATTATATTAATTTCATTATTTTTCTTCCATGCTAAGTACAGATTTTCTTTATGGGCTTAAGCAAATCAAGTAGACACAGACCAGGGGATCACGAGTGAGAAACAGAAGCGTCTTTATCAGGATGCTCCCATATTCCCTCAGAGGCCTTTTTGGGTTCCCCAGAAATGTTTTGATCAAGCCTAGTAATGCAGAGAAATCTCACTGGCAGGGAGAGGGATGGAGGGATGGTTTTGAGAGTGTCCTTGGGGCTGTACGTACAGGGACGGGCATCCCCACTACACCTATGGATACCCCTCTCCTGCCCTCCTTAACTTTTTCATTTTTCATAGATTTCACCTCTCCTTCAACATATTTTTTTGTGCCTCTTAAATGATTTGCCAGGTTTTTCTTCTAACAGATGCAACACCAATAAACATCTCGGGGCAGTAAAAAAGACCAAAAAATGTGCAAAACATCTCAAAATGAGACAATTTTATATTAGTTTTCCGACAATAATATTTTTCAAAGGAATTTTGAGACGTGGGGAAGGAGAGGGAGTGTGGGGTAACGGTGGGGTTCAAAGCTCTGGTTTTGCGTCATATCGCCCTGTTTGGGCTTTGCAGCTTTTGTGGAAATTATCCAAGTCTTGTTTGGCCCAGGCAGATGTGAGGGGTATCTGTGTGAGCGAGGATGTGTCCTTGTGGAAAGGATAACAGGTAACTTGTGATCCTTGCTGTTCAGCAAACAATCCTGCAAAGCTGCAGATACTCTGAGACCGAGTGAAAAATAACCCTCTGAAGATAACGATATTCCCGCTTCCCCCGTCTCTTTCCCAGGCGTGTTTTAAAGCTGTGCAAAAAGCTCAATAATACACGTTTCTTGTCTTTTTTTTTTTAGTTTAAAATGTTGCTTTTTCTTCAAAATCTCAAAATTGCTTACAGCAGGTTTTGCAGCCTCATGCAGCCCTGCAAACCCAGTGGTGTGGGGATGGGTTGGCATGACCCAAGAACACTCAAGCCATCACCGTGGCACAAGGTCCTGATGGGACAAGCAGAGGAGAGGGCTCTGGTGACTGACAGGGTCCAGAGCCTTCCTCGGTGTCCACACCAGCGACCCCATCACTGCCAGTGCTGCAGAGCCCTGATACTGCAATGCCAAATTTCAGGTGTTTTACAGCAGCTGCAGCATTTCACCACATTCTCTGGCTCTGTGACAACATCAATGTCTCCTTATCTCAAAAATACATAATTGGCAAGTTTTAGAGCATAATTCTCTCTAATTTTGCCCTGGAAAACATCTGTGTGGTTTTTTTAGGGGATGAAATGTGTGTTGCCGTGGGGCATGGTGGCTTCAGGATCTACTTGAGTGCCCTGAGGTCTGGCTCTGCTGGGCATGGGAAACATGACTCTCCATGAAAACCTCTCCTTGAGCTGGAGACACTGTTGGATAAATCAGAAAAGGTACAAAGGGACTCTGGAAAATCTCAGCTCAGTGCCAGTGATCAAACTAGGGGTGAGCTGGAATAGAGACAGATCAGAAAACTTATCCTCAGTCATACCTTCAACCCCAAAATCCCCCTGTTGCCTTTCCTGGTGTATATTCCAGAGGACCATGGGGAATCACAGTGCTTGGCCAGATCAGCCTGTAGCACCTTAAAAATAGTCCTTTTTCCCTTTGCATGGGCAGAGCAAACTCTCATTTATTGAGGTTTTCTCTGTGGGCTGCCCACTGTACAGATCTATAGGATATCAGAACCTGTAAGGCAGAATGGTTTAATAACACACCAATTCCAGCTGTGGCCCTTGGGAAATGCCCGGTCTTTGGATGATTTAGAAGAAAATTTGATGGGATGTTTATCATCTTCGCGTTACACAGTCAGTGTAGAGAGGAGCTACTTTAACTTCTCCATCAGCAGCTTCCTACAGTCCATCTGCACTGAGGGTGCAGTAAAAACTCTGTGGTGTCTATACCATTATGTATAGAAATAGAAATAGAAATAGAAATAGAAATAGAAATAGAAATAGAAATATTTGAAATAGAAATAGGACTATTTCAGCTGGAAGGGACCCACAGAGACCAACTTGTCCTGCTTCCTGACCAGGTTCGGGCTGACCAAAAGCTAAAATGTGTTATTAACTGCATGATCCAAAATTATGTGGCAATAGGTAATAATATCCTATTGGTAGATTTATCCTGTGATGTTGCATTTAAACTTAGATTGTCCAGATGCTGTGCAACACATCCCCCGTGCTGGAAGAGAGGCTCCAGCACGATTTTAGATGCCCTCAACCCTGAAGAGACGTGTCCCTCTTACCTGGGATCTGGAGACAGATGCAGAGATGGAGCCATGGCCAGGCCATGGTGGTGGACTCGGTGATGGAGGGGTTTTGTGCCTGCTCCCCCTTTCCACTCAGTGTCACCTCTTGGTGGCAGGGCTGGCTTCACCTCAGGAAGTCCTTGCCCCTCTCTGCGCACATCTCTCACCAACGGCTGCCAGGGAGCATCTGCCACAGCAGCACCTGGAGCCTCAGCCCGGCAGCTTCTTCTGTGCTGAGCCCCAAATCCAAGAGTGCGTCAGGGCTATGCTCTTCACAGGCTACCCTTAAATCCTTTTGAGAAAAATAAAAACAAAAAAGGAAACTCACTGATTTTAATTATGATTTCTTCATATTTCACCACCTCCTTCTTTTATTCTTATTCCTCCTTCTTTTAATCTACTTCTATCCTATCAAAAAATGACAAATGTAGGACCATGGCCTTAAAAGCAGGAAAGCAGGAATTTTGGCTGTTTTTTTTCCTTGTTAAAATGAAAAAAACATTCATTGTAAGGAAAAGATGCAATTTGATCCGTGGGGTTGTTTTCTTCTGCAGAATTTATAGCAGGAGGTGTTTTTCTCTGGAAAATGCTGAACACCAGACCAACCCAACATAAAGCAGAGACGTGAGATATCACAGAAAACTTTGAAGTCAAGAGCAAGAAACCTCAAACAAATTTGTGGCTGAAAAACCGCAAAAATGAGGAAATTCTGCTGGGGCTCCCCGCCTCACAGAATGCACTGCTTTTGTAGCTGTGACAGCACGTGGCTCATAGGCAGAAATATTTAAATGATAAAATATCAGAATGACTTTGAAATGTCTGTGAGAAAGAGGTTTGAAGCACTTAGGGTTCAGTATTCAAAGACTGAAGTACATTATGTGAAATTACAGAGATGAACTGGTGTCAGCAGCCTTCAATATTTTCAATATTTTCAGTATTTTCAATATTTTCAATATTTTCATGTTTAGGGGAAAAAAATTTACTTATTACTTTTGTTTATTCTCTGCCCTATTGGCTGCCAAGTGAGGTTCAGTTTTCTTTTATGTCCCCTTTGTGCAGGTATTTGTGGTCCTTACCAGGCCCCAGCATCTCCTCAGCAAGGGGAGTCTCATGTGGGGGCACTGAGAAAGCTCCCTTTAGGGTTGAGCTGGAAGATGAATAGGAAAAATAATATTGCATCTTGTACACTGTAAGGTTTTGGTCCATTTTGTACCAGATTTTTCCATGCTGCTGTAACACATCCTCTCCCCATTTCTGTATAAATTAATTTCCTGCTCAAAGTGGGTTGCTTAGTGCAAAAGCCTTGCCACAAAGGGCTTGTCTGCTAAAATTTAGGGTGGGCTGAATTGCTCCTTAACTCTTTCCTGGCATGAAAAGGCAATTTTAGTATTTCCGAACCCATTTGAATGCTTTTAAGCTCTTGTTTTCAGAGCTGAGCCTTCGATGTTGGGTGCAGCAACAGTTGCCTCTCCTGCCCTCACCTTCTGCTCATCTGTTCCCTTTTGTTTCACATCGCTCCTAGACTGGGGACTCCCCAGAATGAAGTGAAACACTTCCTTTTTTGAGGTGAGGGGGACAGGGAGTGCTTGATATGGGAAATGCCACGGCAAGTGAATTTTCCCTTTATCCCCGTGCTGAAATCTGTGCGCTGACCCCAACATCCCCGGCTGCTGCAATGGCTGTGTCCCTCTTTTCCCACTGCTGCTGTCTCCTGGAGCAACTACTGGCTTCCTGGCCAGGAAAAAGTTTGTCCCAGAGGTGGATTTTGCTACCACCACAACTTTGGATATGGGGATGTTACACTGGATTCCCCAGGACATTACAGCAGCTTTAGAAAAAGCAAAAGGAATATATGAAATGTAAAAGTATAGTGTACTGGAAAATAGATTAAATGTAATTTTTTTTTTTTTAAACTGCTGTTTACACGCAGTGGAGCTGTTTACCAGTGGCCAAGCTGTTCTCAGAACTGGCTGTTTGCTCCTATAAGAAAACATTTTGGAGGGGGGATACCTTTGTCTGGCAGCGTATCGCCGACAAAAATCCAAGCACTGTGTGAACATGCAGGAGACAGCTGCTGTTTATAACATCCCCACATTGTTTGGGGCTGCTGTCCTGGGAAGAAAGCAGGGGAGGAAAGAAGGCTCTAAGTTGTTCTTATCTGTTCACAAAAGCAAGATTTGTTGGTGACCTTGCTGGGGAGCAGCAGCTCTTAATCACGAGTGTTTGGCTCACGGCTGGGCCATGTTGAGGGGAATCGCTGAATTTTGGTGTATTTGCCCTGTTTGGCTGCACAATTTTAGGAGGATTTTATGCTTTTTCTGAAATTAAAGACAACCATATCTGCGCCCAGCCCAGCCAACTCCCTGTGGACCCATCCTAGTGGGTAATAGCCCCTCTTCGTTTTTCCAGCCTGCATCCTGCCCACCTCACCACGCTGAGATTAATTTCTGGTGCATTCACCAGCTTTTTTTCCATATTTTACTATTTATTTTCCCCCTGTGATGAGTTTCCTACAGTAAAGTGTTTGTTTTGGGGAGCTGGAGCAAAGCATTGCGGTAGAAAAAGAGGGTGTACAGCCAAGAAGCAGGACCTGGCTGGGGTTTCATCTCTGTTAAACTCCTGTGCTGTAGAGGAGGTAATTGCAGCTGGGCTGTAAATGCCAAGCTAGAGAAAACAGCTGATGTAAAAATAGGGGGCAATGCATTCTGTCTGTCCTTTTGGGGCTACAAGGGCTGATTTTGGGTGTCAGGGAAGAATGCTCAGCCTCAAGCCTGAGGTCCAACACAGCCAGTACTGCGACACATGGAAATAAGGGCTGCTAGAGATAGCAGGGTGCAGGATGGAAACTCCCAGCACTCAAACAGCCATGTGTGAACACTTTCTTTCCTTTTTAAATTTTTTTGAATGGTTTTATTTTAGGGGTGGGGGTTAGTTTCTGGAGTATTTCATTAGAGATAAAAACAGTAACGAAAATGATACCATTTTCACTGAGTAAGATGATTAGTACCCTTTTCCTAGTGTTATAGCAGGAAAAACCCTCAAAACAAGTGGGTCAATTTTCTAAACTGCTCCAAGCTAAAATGTGGTTTATAGGGTGAGGCTGGGGGCTCCATCTGCCTTTACACGTGCAGATTTACAGCTGTAATTCAGCTGATGCAATATCACTGTGGAGGCTCCTGAGATATCATGGGGTAAACCCAAGGTCTGTGTCACTGTATGATGAACTGGGTTGTGGCACGGGAAAATGCTGCTTTTAAAGCCCAGATTCCAAAATGGATCTAAACAATGAATTGTATGAATTTTCCTGTCATTGCATCTGTCCCTGGCAAACAAATCTGTGCTTGGGGGGTGGTTTGGCAGGACCGTGTGTGTCACTGGTGTCAGGTGTGAGATCCATGTGTGATCTCCCCCCAGACCCCAGGTGCTAATGGGGTGTGCAGTAAATGCGGAGGCCACGGGGGACTTGGAAGGACAGATGCTCACAGGACAGGCTCCAGCTCTCCCTCTTCAGGACACTTGGTGAAAGCAGAAGTTTAGTGTGAACTGTGACTAATCCTGGACGTCCCCAAACAGATAAGGGGCAGTGCAGGTGCTGCCATGTGATCTCAGCTTCCCTAATCAGTGTTGAAGAGGATAAGGAAAGACAAGGAAAGTGTCCTTGGGAAGGCAGCACATGGAGGAGGAAAAGCCACCAAGGAAGTAAACACAGGTGTCATCAGCCCCAAACAACTATCTGCCATGGCTATAAAAATCATCAGGCTGAGACTTCATGACCACCTTTACTTTAAAGGTGCCAAATCTGCTGGACCTCTGCAAAGACTGTCTCCAAGTTCCTGTGACTGCCAGAACATTCAGCCAAGGATTGGTGAGATCTTATTATTGGAGTCCTACTCCATCTCTCCTTTGCTTCACCTGCTCCCACACCCCTTCCCTGTTCCCTCCCCGGGAGCCAGTGGCCCGCGGCTGCTGCCGGCTCGGCCGCAGCCTCCCATTCCCTCCTTTCCCTTCCCCTGTGCCCAGGCTCGGTTTCCCCCTGGGGGGCTTTTCAGAGGGGTGGCTTGCAGGGTCACAGCCTTGCTCCGTGGAGGGGTTGGCAGTGCTGGTGTGTTATGGTAGTTTTGCCCTGAGGCAGAGCAGTCTCAGATCTCGTTCCCTTCACTATGATGAGTGATATTGTTAGCAGCTGGAAGCTGGAGCAGTTTGTGCTCCAAAAGTGTCTCCCCCCGATTTGGTCACCAGGGTCATTCCAGGGCCCAGATGCGTACCAGCAGCTGTGCCAGCAGTGGGAGAGCTGGTCAGAGGAGAACAAAAAGCCCAAACCCACAAATAAGTGCAAGAAGCGAGCGGCTTTGCAAGGTTTGCTGATGGTAGGCAGGGAGTTGTCCAGATTGCTGAAGGAGGCTCTTGAGAATGTGCAGAACTTGGAGCAGGCCAAGGAGGAGCTCAGAATGCAGGTGGACAACTTGCAGGCAGAGGTGCAGGGTTTGTGCGGGGACTCTCTGCGGAGCGCGGTGGAGATCACCCGGCTGGAAAACAAGCTGGGCTATGAGAAGCAGAAAACAGAGGAGCTGAAGAAGGAGGTTGGCAAGTGGATCGGGGAGACCCATGATGCGCAGAGTGCAGTGCGGGCAGTCCTGCTGGACGTCCAGCGGGACCGGGGCACCGGCCCTGATCACAAGGTGTGCCATGCCAAGATCCAGGAGCTGGAGGCAGAGCTGGGGGTGTCCAGGGGCATTGTGGCTGCCATCAAAGGCAAGAGGGGCCCGATCGGGAATGGCGAGGGGGAGGACTCCCTGGACCCACACCCGCCCCACTATGATTACGAAGATGATGTGTGGGGTGCCAACAGCCCCACCAGGCCGTCCCCCTATGCTCCTCTGCGGGAGGAGGTGTGCCAGCTGCAAGCAGGGGAGGTAGAGGCTTCCAAAGACAAAAAGGTCCCCCATGATGAGCCAGTCAGCCATGTCCCACTCCAGCCCATAGACACCAACAGGGCTGTGGTCTGGTTTACCCCTGAGCAGCTTAAGACAGTGGGGAAGATGCTGGGACCACTGACAAAGGAGACAGCAATTAACTGGCTGTCCAGGGCCCAGCGTCTGCCCAAGTGCCAGAGCGGCAACTTTGTGAGTGACCTGATAGACATTGTGAGAAAGTGCATGAAACCGGATGATTTCGCGGCCCTGCCGGGGGATGTGCAGATGGGCAATGTCCAGGATATCGGGGATGTCCAGCTGGCCGTGCTGAAGGTGTTCTTCCCAGAGGTCAACCCCTTAGTTCTCTTCCACCAGGAGAAGCAAAACCCCGAGGAGAGGCCCGATGCCTATGTTAACCGTAAAAAAATGCTCTACCGGATGGCCGGGCTGCCTGGCTCAAAGGACTACCCCCTTGATTTTGACAGGCCTGAATTCAAGGAGCCACTGGTGGTGGGGCTGACACCCCCACTGCGGGTGATTGCTGGTGGGGATGCGGCCAAAAAGCCTCTGTCAGAGCTGGAGCAGATCCTGACCCAGAATTTTGAGCTGCAAAAGCAGGCATTCCCAGGGTACATGTTAGGGGGGAAGAAAGGGAAAACCTCGGCCATGTCTTTCCAAAATGCAGGGATGAGAAAAATGCAAGGAGACAACCGAAAAGACCCTGATGGCAAAGGGGGGTTGGGGAAGGAGAACCAGCAAGGGCTGAGGTTTCAGAAGTCGAACCCCTGGCGGGCTGAGCTGAGGAAGCGCTTGATAAAATACGAGAAACAGGAGGACATTGATGGCTTGCCGGATGCGGAGCTCTTCCAAAAACTGGCCTTGCACGAGGCCAAAAAGCACAGCAGCTCCCACCCCATTGACCCGGGGTCTAAGGCTCAGCAATAGGGCTGCCAGGCACCCGCATCGCCCCTTTTTGCGGCACCGATTAAGACCGATTTGTGGGGGCGCCTGATAGTTGATACAACTATTGGAGGAGGGGTGCTTGGACAAGTGATGTTAATTGATACTGGTGCTGCTTATTCAATTCTGAATATGGCCCCCGGCAGAGCCGGGATCTTCCAAACCAATGAAATTATTGAACTGACAGGGCTGAATGGCCAGAAATCCTCGGTGCCGTTCACAGGGCCCATACCCTTTGAAATTGGGACTGCCAAAGGGTATGAAAAATTTGGGAAAATGGAAATGAAAGGAAAGCCAGGAATTTTAGCCACCTCTACACTGACAAACATGGGAGTGGTGGTGGACCTGGCAAACCAAGCATTGTTACATTTCCCACAAATTGATTTGCCCGTCATCCCGGCAAGCCACAGGGTGATGTCAGTGAAAGCCCCTGAGATCCTGGTCCACCCTGAGTGGGAGCCCCGGGTGAAACGGGTCACAGAGCAGTTCCCCCAGGTCTGGGCAAGGAGCAAGCTGGACTGTGGGCAGATTGATGCTGCAGTGGCAATCAAAGGGCCGGACCCACCTCCTCAGCCTCAGCCCTGGTACCCGGCCGAGGCTGAGAACAGCTTGTGGGACACAGTGAGAACCTTGCTGGACCAGGGCGTGCTGGTGGAGCAGCAGAGCACCAGCAACTCCCCAGTTTGGCCACTGCGGAAAGCCGATGGGAAAACGTGGAAGCTGACGGTTGACTTCAGCACCCTGAACCAAGTCAGCCCAATGCAGACCTCCATGGTGGTCAAGTACCCCAACATCATGGCAGCCATCTTCCGGGGATCTGAGTGGTTCTCAGTGCTCAGCTTGACCAGCCCATCATTTGCCATCCCCTTGCACCCCGAGTCCTGGCACAAGTTTGCCTTCACCCTTCGAGGACGTCAATTTGCTTTCACCAGGGTCCCTCCGGGTTTCCACAATGCCCCTGCCATCTGCCATGCCCACGTGGTGAGGATGTGGGAGCAGCTCAGCCACCGGGGGAGCGTGCTGTCCTGTGCTGGTGAGATTCTCATCCACACCCAGACAAAGGAGAAGAACCTGGAGGTGCTGGCAGAGGTGCTGGGGGCTGTCCAGAAGACAGGCTTCAGGATCAGCCCCACAAAGGCCCAGCTGTGCTGGAAGGAGGTTTCCTTTGTGGGGGTGACCCTGGGGGAGGAAGGGCGCTCACTGGAAAAGCAGAGGGTTGAGCTAATACAGAAGATGTCGGCACCGTCCGATGTCACCACCCTGAGATCCTTCCTGGCTCTCCTGAGGTTGTGCCGTGAGTTCATTGAGGGCTATGCAGAGAAAGCAGCCCCCCTCTGCCACCTCCTGAAAAAGAACATCCCCTGGGAATGGGGGCCAGAGCAGGATGAGGCAGTGAAGGCCTTAAAAGAGAGTGTGGCACGAGCCCCCATGCTGGCACATCCTTGGGGGGACAGGCCCTATGTTCTGCAGCTGGCCAGCACGGGGAGGGGGCTGCAGGCCACCCTGGGCCAGCAACACAGTGCCAACCTGCTCCCTGTTGCTCATGCCTCACGTCTCCTGACGCCAAGCGAGCAGCAGTTCAGTGACTACGAGAGGGAGGTTTTAGCCTTAACCTGGGCCCTGCAGCACTGGGAGTACCTGGTAGGGTCGGCCCCAGTGCTGCTGAGGACCTCCCACACCCCAGTGAGGTACCTCTTGTTGGGAAAGGGGGATGAAGGTCCCCTGCGCTGCCCCAGGATGGCCAACTGGGTGTTGGCATTGACCAACAAGGAGGTCCCTGAGGACCACTCACCTGGTGCCTACAGGGTGGTAATCAGTGGAGAGAGGGATGGGGAGGAGCCAGGGGTCTCCCTTGCTGACCCCAAGCCACGGCGGGCACCCCTGTTTGAGAGCAGCCTCAGCCTGGAGGAGGCCAAGGAGAGAGGCTACGTTGTGTGGTTCGTAGATGGGTCCAACTACCATGAAGAAGGGGTGCCCTACACAGGCTATGCCGCTGTCAACCCGGGCACCGGGGAGGTGGTGAAGGGGAAGTGCCTGCCGCACTCCATCCAGGCTGCTGAGCTGGTGGCCGTGATGGCTGCCCTGGAAAACACGCCGGCAGACCAGCCGCTGGCCATATTTTCAGACTCGGGCTGGGTGGTGCGTGTGGCGCTGGAGTGGCTGCCCCTCTGGAGGGAGAAGGACATGCAGTCCGCCGATGGCAAGCCTGTCACCTATGCCAAAAAGCTGCTGTACCTTGCCAGGCTGGCAGAGCAGAGGGCGTGCCCGGCCCACATCATTAAGGTCAAGGCCCACAAGAAGGGAACAGAGGAAGCCAAGTGGAACAAGGAGGCAGATGCCAAAGCCAAGCAAGGTGCAAAGGAAGGGCTGATGTGGAAGGCCAGCAAGATACCAGAGAATGGCCCAGTGTCAGTGGCTCCCAGCAGGCACTGGGAGAGTGTGGATCTGGTGGGCTTGCAGGCACAGGACCCCAGGCTCCGGGAGTTAGCGCAGGGCAGAGAGTACAAAGGGTGCAAGGTGTGGAAAGATGTCTCAGGGCTGGTCCTGGCGCGGAGGGAGGGGGCAGATTTCCCGGTCTGGGTGGTGCCTGAACTTGTCCGGACAGAGCTGGTGGCCCTGGCTCATGAGCAGGGGCATCTGGGGACAGATAAGACCATGGTGAGGCTGCAGGGCGCTGGGTGGTGGCCTGAAATGAGAGAGGATGTGGAGAGGTATGTCAGCAACTGCCTGACATGTGCAGCCAACAACCCTGATGCCAAAATGGCCAAAGCCATCCTGGGCCACCAGAGGGTTTCTGGGCCATGGAGCAAGTTGCAGATGGAGTTTATCGGCCCTCTGCCCCAAACAGCCCAAGGCAACAAGTATTGCCTGGTGATCAGTGATAACTTCACCAAGTGGGTGGAAGCATTCCCAGCTCGAAACAACACGGCCAGTGCAACAGCCAAGATCCTGGTAGAGCACATCTTCTCACAGTGGGGCATCCCAAAGGAGATCCACTCAGACCACGGCCAACGCTTCATCGGAGAAGTCACAAAAGGGGTGTGCCAGGCCCTGGGAATCAAGCAAAAGCTTCACATCACGGGGCATTTCCAGAAGCCCATCTCAGCAGAGGGTCCCAACCAACCACTGAAGACAGCACTGAGGAAGCTCGTGAGCCAGCAAAGGAAAGACTGGGATCATAAGCTCCCACTGACCTTGCTGGCACTGCGGGGGGCCCTGGAATCTCAAGTGCTTTCTCCCTCAAAATTTCCTCCTGCAAGAGAACCGAAGCTTCTGGAACACTGGTGGCAAGGAGGGGAGCCCCCAGATGAAATGCAGCCCCGCGTGCTGATGGACAGGTGGGTCCAGGACATGCTGAGGACGGTTTCAGCCACCTATCACCAGCTCGCCTCGGTGCAGGACACCAATATCCTCAAGATGGATAAGCAGCTGGGAGTGCTACTGCGCCCCACGGAGTGGAACACGGGGGACCTGGTAACATACCGCGGGGTTAGAGAGAAGAACCAGGTGCTGGAACCCCAATGGATGGGGCCTGTTAGGGTTGTGAACAAGGCCAGCCCCTCTGTGTACCAGGTAGAAATCAGAAAGGGGGCAAAAAGGCAGGAAAAATGGTTCCATTCTTCACAATTAAAAGCATGGAAGGGAAACTAACGGGGCTGGAGAGCCCGCCTTGCTTATGTTTTGCAGATAAAAGAAAATGGAAGGCGATTGTGACCAGCGGGAAGGGCGAACTTCGTGGCATCACCAGCCCTGTTTGTGCTGCGGGGAAAATGCTTTCAAATTTGTGATTGCAGGATTTACTTTGCTTTCTGGTATGTGCCTAGCGCTGAGCACCCAGTGTGCCCAAGCCGCCCATCAGCACCTTGGACAAAATGTCATTCATTCTCACTTAGAAAGGCACCTTGACACACAGGCCACAGCTCAGCACAGGGTTAGGAGGCACACAAAAATTGGGACTGATTGGCCCTGGTCCCAAGCTTACATAAAACATACGGGAATCATGGGATTAAATTCTAACAAAGGCTTAAATTTGTCAACAGTGGTTATGCATGGGGCAGAGGTGTACTTGGAAAATGAGTGGGGCTGGGATAGCACAAACAGACTTCCACAGCTGCTGGGGAGGGTGGGACAGCAAACAAAGGTGGGATGCAGGGTAATTAACGGATCCACTCACCAGCCAGTAACTCAAATCTCTGTAACTGAAGTAAAAACTAAGAAGAATCAGAAAAAAATCTGTGGTGTGGAAGAATTAGACTGCTGGTACAATTTTACTTTGGTACAGCCAGTTTTTGTGGTCTGCCTCTGGGCACAAAACAGCGTGGGGCTGTCGTTTAAATTCAAGATCAGCACCACAACACTTTCCTTTGCTGCCATTAAGATTTCGAAGTGCCATTTTTTGGCCTGGCATGCAGCCCCGTATGTCGAAACTGGCAACCAGGTAAAATTGGAAATTAAATACTCCCAAGAAAGTGTAACTGACCCAATGCAAATTGATGGCACCACTGTGACTGTCACAGCCCCTAACAGTCGCAAGTGGATCATTCCATTGCACTGCCTCCGTGAGAGCAAAACACTTGATAGATCTGAATTAGATGCGGAGGCTTCGTGGTATAATCAGGATTATGGACGTTGCCCACACCTGATCATAACCTTCCAGGTGTGGTGTCGAGGAAATCTGAGCATAGAAATGTCCCCCGAGCTTGGAGGAAAGTGGTGGATAGGAGGTCCTGAAGGTTTTAAAAAAGAATTTGCCATAATTTCTGTCTTGCCCCCTTTTGTTTCCAAAATAGGTCCTTATGTTGTGAAGCAAAATCACATCCAGGAGCTGTTGACTGGGCCTGTCCGGTCACTAAAGAAAGTGGTGCTGTCTCTGTCCACTGTTAATATTTCCTCTGTCAGACCGCACTGTGCCCCCTTCCTGTCTACTCTCCACACTGGCTGGCTGGCATGGCTCCACAGCCGCTCCATCCAGGGCACCCGGGCTAGGAGAGACCTGCTGGCCACAGCGCTAGGAGGAGGAGGTGCCGGGCTGGGAGTCCTCAACAGTATGAATGCTGAGGTCTTGGCAAACAAGCTGGAGGCTGTCACCTCAAACGTGCAGAGCCTCCTCAAGCCCCTGAATTCATCCCTGTCCAGCCTTGGGATGGGGCAGTGGCTTGTGTCAGAGGTGTTGCCCACCTGGGAACAAATAAGCGAGAAAGACCATCAGGTGCTGTTGCGAGCCCTGGGCATTGAACAAAATAACGTCTCTCTTGCTCTTAGCTGCATCCAGGCGCAGATGTGGGTGCAGAGTGTCGTTGCAGGTATCCTTAGAGACGGCGACAATGGCGTCCTGCCCACCGAGATCCGAAAGATCGTGTGGGACGCGGCCACAGAGAAGGAGCGCCAGCTCCAAGCCTGGTGGAGGCTCGTCAACTTCACCCACGACCAGGCCCTCAACGCAGTCATTGCCCACGTCCTCACTGTGGCGGAGGCTCACATTGAAAAGGTCTACCCCATTGTGGCCCTGGGGGTTAACACAAACGGGTCTGTGGTCTACCCCCTGGACCACCGCATGTGGGCCAGGGTGTCTGATGGGAAGTGGCAGACGGTAGATTTGGAAGCCTGCATTTTGGAGAGGGGGCTGGGATTCATATGCGAAGATGATGCCCTTAAGGCGAGTGATGTGTGCTTTGACACCAAAGAAGGGGTGTGTCACTTTGAGATCAATCCCCAGAGCAGTAACAAAACCGTGTTGGTGTACGTAGGGAAAGGCTGTGTGTGCTTCAGAACAATGTGTAAATACGTGCAAATTAATGAAGCTTATAACCAGACCGTGTTTAACGACTCGAATATGTGTGCTTGCAATGTAGCTACTATAAGAGGCTGTGATTTTGTGTATAAACCGCCTGTGTTTACTAGCCAGTTGCTAATCAGAAACTATACCTTGTATCGTAGTATAACCCCGACCCCCATCGGTATGGATTTGTCCCTTGTAAAAGAAATGTTAGAGCATGCAAATTTGCAGCAGCTGCTAGAAAATGCCAAGGCCGAAGGTAAAAAGATCCTAATAACCGTTCACCACGATGGTAAAGTTATAAAACAGGTAATGGAACGAATTAAGAGGGCGGGAGAACACCACTGGTGGGAAGTTTTTTTTGGCTGGTCCCCCACGGCCACTGGCATTTTCAACGCGCTGCTGCACCCCGTTGTAGTTATACTGCTGATGCAAATCTGTGTGTGCTTTGCCATGGTAGCCACTTGTTACTGGATGAGGCAGGTGAAACTCTGGATTGACAACCAGGTGAAAGGACTGGGGCTGGCCAAGAGCCTCCTGCCGTAGTCAAGGGCAAGACTGGGTTGGCCTCTGTGTTTGCCACCAAGAAGATCTTTTGGCTCCGCTGTTGGCTGCAACCCAGTAGGCGTTGAGCGGTGGGGACACACGCCATACCAGACCTTGATGTGAGGGATGGCCTTCTCTGTTACCCAGAGGGCCACCCAGGAGGGGAGGACAGGCCAAGCAGCCTGCAGACGGCATGAGTCACAGAATGGTTGAGGTTGGAAGGGACCTCTTAGAGGTTTCATTTAGTCCAAAGCCATCTGCTCAAGCAGGGTCACCTAGAGCAGACTGCCCAGGACTGTGTTCAGCTGGGCTTTGACCATCCCCGCAGATGGAGACTCCACAACTTCTCTGGGCAAACCTGTTTCACTGTTTGATAGCCCTCATAGTAACAAAGCAAAAGATAGCATAAGTAACTTGTTTTTGAACCTTATATCCCCAAATGCTAATGTTAAGAAGCTGTTCTTGTGTGATTTAAGAGTCCTTAAGCCAAGGAGATGGGGGTAAGAAAACCAAGGACTGTATCTTTGGAAGGAAAGGGAAGAAAACAACACCTGAGCTTAGAAAAGCATCCATTGAAGACAGCAGGGGTGTGAACAGCCTCAAAGACTTGGAGAGATGGTAAAAGATGAGCAGAAGACCCTGTAATCACCATGGACTTTAAGGAGCTGAATCCACATGGACCTTTGCAGCAAGTACTTCCAGGTTCCCAAGACTCCCAGGACGTCTGGCCAACGGATTGGTGAGATCTTGTTTTCGGAGCCTGGACATCACTACTTTGCTTGGCTTTTCTTAGTTGTGCTGGTACTCAATAAACCTGTCTGTTAGAGAATGGACTGTCTGTTCAATCGCCGCCTCTCAGCTGCTCGCTACCCAGGCTCGTAGCTTTGACTACACTGGTAAAGAGAAATCCTGGTAAAAGTAAAAAATGTTGGGGTTTTTTTCTACTCTTTTATAGATCCAAATCCCTCGCTTGCTTTTTGTCTGTTGAATATTCACTCAGACACAAAGATTTCTGCCTTGGGCTGGGCCTCTGAGCTGGCGCACAAACCCGCTCCCCTCTCTCACTCTGCCTCTCCCCACCTGCATCTGTCCCCTGCATCTGAACAGAGAAAGAGCCTCAAAATACAAATAGGGGGTCTCAAACAATTTTAATACATTGCCAATTTAAAAAACTAGATTAACCACCTCATTTCCAGCCCATATTAAATTTCAGCTCAGAGGTGCTGCATTCTCTGAGAATGGGGCAGGGGGTGGGGGTTACACAGATAAAAAGGCCTTTGCAATTCAGGTTGAAATAAATGGATAAAGTCCTTTCACCCAGCAGAAATTGAGTAAAAGCTGAAAAAAATGAATTTAAAACCCACTTTTCACAATCACCAGGCTGAGAAGTGCAAAGAAATGGTGTAGGAGTTATAAAGAAATGCAAAGCTTTGATAAAGACACTTTCCCTTAAAAATACACATTATAACAGAGCTCATGAAAGTATGAATAAATAAATCATGGTCTAAAACTACAGAAATCCATTATTTCCTCACCAAGAACCACAAATACAGCCCTCTCACCCTTGGGATGGGAGGCTGAACTCTCCTTCCAGCAACCCCACCTGGCTGGGCAAGGACCAGTACCTGGTCCTCTTCATGCTTTGCTCCTGCCTTCAGTTTCCCCATCAAAAGCCTCACAGAAAACACATGGTTATTTTGGTTAAATCACCTTTCTTACTTGCTAACACCTCACGTGTTTCATGAGAATTAATTTCTCAGTGAATATTACACTTTTATACACAGCCTTTACCCCTTGAACCTATTTTGGGAGCCTATTGGGGAAAAAGAAACCACAGGAAATTCACATTATCCACTCTTCAATCCCAAACTTGCACTGTGAGAGTGGCCCAGCAGTGATTAGCCCTGGGATGATGGTATAGCGACAGGGAAAGGGGTTCCTACACCTACACAGATGTTTTAGCTGAGCACAGACCCCTGCACGTGCGTCCTCTGCAGCTGCACCGAGCTGCTCCCTCTGCACAGCTGGCTCACGTGTGCACGTGGGTTTGGAAAGTTTACAAAACTATGAAGTTTTGCCCCCTTTACTGTAATTTGTTTATCACCACAAACCAAGGAGGGATTTTTTTACAGTAGCAGCACTATTTCTGTGGCTGTGACACACTTGGCGGGCAGACCTCAGGCTTTGTCTGCTTTTCCAGCAGTTCCAGTTGATCCCAGAAAAGATTCTACCCAAACTTGCCTGCTTTTCCTAGTCAAATGGGCAACACACCTAGATTAATTCCCTGGTGTTTTGTCCCTATCCTCTCTGCTCTGGAGCATAGGGGATTCTGTCTGTGCAGTACGAGCAAGCTGTGGCCTGTAGAAGCCCTCCACAACATTCCAGCTTTCCTTGGCTCCAACTAGGCAGATAAAAGAAGCAGTTTTCAGCTCTAGCCCAGCCTGACTGCTTCTGTATCAGGTTATAAACAGGCCCCTAGCCCCACTGACCTGGCCCCATGGCAGTAATTCAGATTAAATTCTGAAAAATTAGGAGTTAAGAGGCTACTGAGAAGCAGTTTTGACTCAACCCAAACAAGTGATGTAAAAAGATGCCTTTAGGGAACCCTAAACCTGCTGGAGTCCTCTGAAGAGTCTAAAAAAAGCCCATAAGGGACAGAAAAGTACCAAACACATAATTTAACCCAAGGTAAGTGCTGATCTCTGGATATATCTCACGAGACTGCAGAGTAATGTCTCTTGTTATTTCTCTTGGGTACCTAGTGTGATGGACATTTCCTGCTGCTGCAGAGGATCCTGGTGGTTTTGGAAGGTGCCCTGCAGTCACCCAGAGGTGCCACAGCAGATCTTCACTCCATTTGAGCAGACACACAGTCTCCACCTTCTCCAAAGCAAAGCTGAATGGCTGTGTGGAGATATCTGATCATGGCTGCATGGGGCCACCTCCAGAGCCAGCCTTGGGGTAAAGACCTCACAGTTACCCTGAACCAAAACAGCCCACACGGGCTAAAATCAAATACAGAAGGAATTTGTACCTGGGTTGGCCTCTGGCTAGGCTTGTAGCTGAGCATGGTGCTCAGAAAAAGCTTGGACTTTGATTTCCCATCCCCAAACAGATTAACAGCGTTGTGTTTTCAGAAAAACATTCAACAGAGCTTGAAGCTTTTTGGGATGGTTCTGAGTCTGAAGCCCTAAAGACTATCAGGGGTCATTTACAACTCTTTGGCCAGAGCCAGCTGGGCAGATTCCTCTGTCAGAGCTGCCTCTCAGACCCATCATCAGCATTTTGACCAAAGTCATTCTCCAGTGCAAACCTTGCCTTTCAGACTCAAGGCTTGGCCATGGCTCTTCTTTTTCTAGTCTTTCCTCCTTGCACTTCCCTCTTTCTCACCTCTAACTTTCACCCCTTACTCCACCAGCTGCTTTTCACCTTCCTTAACACCGGTTTTCTTGCTTCTTAAGTGTGACTGTCTCTCCAGATCATCCTTGAGGAGTGACAAAACCCCAGGGACAGTGATAAAAGTGCAGTGATATAACCCGGCTGATCACAGTTTGTTACATACGGGCATGATGGAAGAAACGAGCTTTAGGTGGAGAAATAAGGAAGAGCATCAGGACTCAGAAGCACAACGAGGAGAACTGGTTTGAGAGCTAAAATGCTGGGTAGCTCATCTGGTATGTGAGACAGATTCTGCTTTGTGCTGTTTTTCTTCTCTTTCATAGAGTTCCAGAGAAATTCTGTGATGTGCCAGCACTCAGCATGAAGGGAGATGTTTGATTTATTCCTCACAGCAGCCTCAGGAAGTGATCAGATATACATCAGCTGGGCCGAGAAGTGTCATGAATAACTCAGCAGGCAGTTAGTTTACTCTTAGGAATGGTGAAATGACTGAAGATGTATCCTGCAGAGGGAATACTTGTAGGTTCACTCATCTTTTTATAAATAAAACACAATTGAAACAAATTCCAATTTTGAGCGATATCTCTCATTAGTGTGACTGTTGAATTTGGCAAGGCTAACACAAGAGTGTAAAATTAAGAATTAGGTCTTTTACAGCAAGGGGCAATCAGAATGCCCTCATTCCTCCAGCTGCTCTCAGCATCTTCAGCAGTGGATGGGAGTCACAGGTACCTGAAAAGAGAATAGAAAGACATGAAGTTACTTGGAACAGTGCAGGCTAGAAGACATGGAGAAAAATATCTGCCTCAAAAACCCTTACGTTATCCTTGCTCTCCATGAGCAAATGTTGCAGTCATGCTACAAAGGTGTTTGCTTGCCTATGTTTGCCTAAGCAAATGGCATTACAATGTCTATAAAACACTGCTAAAAAACATCAAAGAAACCAAAGGTTCATTTGCTTTAATAGCACAAACACCAACGAACAAGAAAGCACCACCACAGCAGCAGTGGTATGTGTGTCCTCACTTCCTTCACACTTGATCAGAAACCTCATTGGTAATCTTAACCCAGTTAGCTACCAGAGCAGTAAAGTCATAACGAAAGGTGACGTAGCTGTGAGATGAGTGTTGGGGAGAGGAGAAGGCCACACGGTGAGGCAGAGAAGGACACCAGCTTGTGGGAGCTGCTTCAGCCTCCTTTCCTTCACAGCTGGTGCTTTTCACTGCTTTGACCACAGAGTGGAGAGATGAAAGGGAGGCTGTGCAGGGGTGTGCATCCCCCTGTTTGCAGCTGCAGCGCAGGCAGGGGCTGGCTCTGCTCGGGCTGGGTTACACAACACCTCCACCGCAGGCACAGCGCCGGGATCGGCACTCGGCACCCCCGAACGTGTGCGGTCGCCTTTCTTCACTTGTTGAGCTAGAAAAAAAGTAGAGGAGAATGAAAAGAGCTGTAAACAAACTAGGAGGCAGGCAGTGAAGCAGCTGGCATCACCTTCTGATTTCTGAGGGATTTTTCTTAAAGCAAAGCCTCTTCCATAAAATCCTCTCATTTAAAGGGCATTTTTAAGGAAATTAGTCCATCTCCTTGTTTAGGCTGTGAGTTCAGATACCCTCAGAGAGTGACATGGAATAACTGAGCAGGGAAGTGACATGCATCCCGAGTTTTCAAAAAATACCACAGAACTGCAAGTGCTTGAACAGACTCAAATGCCAGCTATGCCAGCTGCTGGCCATTCACAGAGGGTCCCAAAATCCAGACTTTATTTAAATGTGATGGGATCTGATGCTGTTTTGCAGGATACAACTCTGCTGTCATGGTGTTGATTTCAGATCAGCTTCCCAGGTATCCTTCTCCACCCTGAGCATGACAGTATGGAGCAGGGATGGAGCTCATGTGTGAAGGACCCGCTGATGCACGCTCAAATTTGAACACTACACACAATACAGGTGCGCAAGGTGCCTTCCCAGGGGGCCCTGAGATCTCTGCATCATGGGCATCACTGACATGAGCTACTGGGCCCAGGGACCTCTGTGCAAGCACAGATGCTGCTGCTGAAGGTGAGCCCAGGTGCTGCCTGAGAGAAACCCGTGAGAGCTGAGCCCACGGTGCCCTGAAGTGGACTTGCAGGAAACGGCAGCACCAAAACTTCTATTGACCTCTACGAAGAGGGCAAAAGAACCAAATCTTGCAAGCTGCTGAGAAGTCTCATATTTCAGTGGTCACACACCACTTTGCCCGAGTGACTCATTTGTCCAGACAGAAATGCAGTTTCGTGGTGTTGCAGCAACGTGGGGAGTGCCAAGCAGGAGAGCGAGCATTGCTGGGGTGAAGCTGAACAAGGCAGAGTGATTTGTTCATATTTTTTTAAAGCACAACAGTTGGCTATGCCCCCAGTATAAGAGGGATGTGGACCTGCTGGAGCGAGTCCAGCGGAGGCCATGAAGACACTCAGAGAGCTGGAGCACCTCTCCTACGGAGACAGGCTGGGAGAGCTGCAGGTGTTCAGCCTGGAGAAGAGAAGGTTCTAGGGAGACCTTCCAGCACCTTCCATCACCTAAAGAAGCTACATATATCGACTGATGTAATACAGTTTCAAAATAAACATTTTGAGGGAAAAAAGCTTAGCAATATGCAAGAGGTCTCACAGCCAATATATTTCTCACACATCAAGATATTGATAACTGTGGTTCAGTCTGTGGAGCTTGAATTTATAATGTAGATGGTTTGGAAACATCTAGCACTTAGGGGAAAATACTTAGCACTTTGGGGAAAACAACTTCATTTCAACTGTTTGCTAGGTAAGTGCTCAGAACACTGCTGGGAACTGTTTCATTCTTAATTCTAAGAAATCCTACTTCACTTTAAAGGCGTCTTTTAAATCTCCCCTCTCTCCTATACAAAAAGATTTTCAGTTTCCCCCACAGCTTTCAGAGACAAAAAACCCACAATTTGCCACTTCTTTCACAATCCCCTCACTGAGAATCTGGTTTTATTTCAAACTTTCACATCTCAAGTACAGAAACAGCAAGGACCTGAGCCTGTCGATGCAGGAAGAAAAGGTCTGTGACCTGAGAGTCTGTGGTTTTGCCAGGTGTTGTTAAGAATCCATTCTGCAATGAAGCCCAACTGTGAGACAAGTGGTACCCAGCACATTGTGCAAGGTGGGCTCCCACAGGTGTTACGGACTTGTGGATATGTCAGTCAGCTGTGGAAATTTTGATTTAAGATTTATGCCCACACTCAGTGTTCCCTCCAGAGCAGGAGTGACTGACAGCACAGACCTAGGAGCAAAGCTGGGCAGGCAGTTTGCTGCAGGCCTCTGAAATCAAAACAGAACTATACTAAATTCAATAGGAATCAATGCCTAAACCTTCATTTTGCCAGAAAAACAACCTGGTTGAAATAATACTTCATTGCTTTCATCTGTAAATCGAACTCTGAAATGGAATTGATGAACACTTGATGTTCCTTTTCCAAAGCTGTCCCACAGATTTGTGGCACTGCACTTATTTATAGTTTTCTATTCATTGGGGATTTTTGTGACTATTTTTGTAACACCTGTTTTAGGGTATAATCAAGTAGTGTTACAGCTGGTCAGGGTTGAAAAGATACTTGGCTGCTCAATGCATCGCTCTGAAAATAGCAGGATGGGAAACAGGTAGAGCTGGAGAAACACCAGCAGATCTGGCAGGGCTCTGACCCCCTCCCTCAGGCCATTTCCACCAGTGGATGCCCAGTAAAACCAGAGGCTATAACATGTTATGGTTAAAAAAGATGCAGCTAGAAGGGTTCCTCTGGCACCACACCCGAGGTAAGTTGTAAATCACAGGAGAAAATTGTGGAAAGGCTGGAAAGAGAATAAAAATCTCTCAGTCCTCACCCTGGTGCTTTCATCTTGGTGTTCTGGCAGATAAACACAGCCACTAAGCACAATGTCAGCTTCCGTGTTGTGGGATGGCAGTGCTGGCCAAGAGCTCCATGCTGAAAAAAGCCCTTAATTTAATTATGCTGTAATAATTCTCTAACTTGCTCAAACAACTCTTTTACACTGTGATGTGATTCCACAGATAAATGGTACCTTTGAGATGCAGCTTGAGGCATTGCATTTGGGTGATTTGTAGTGATTTTGGTTGAATGTCTCTCAATCTTTTTGGAAACATGCTTGGACAAGTTATCAGGTTAGACGTGACAAGGACATGGTTTATAAGCCAACAGTGGAATTAACTTGGCAGGTTCTGGTGCTCCCAGTGTGCCTCGCTGAAACCACAGCCCGAGTTCAGGGCACACAAGGTGATTCGGTGGTTCTCCCTTTCTTTGATGAGAACCTTCCACCGTGGAAACAACTTTTTGCTCACTTCACTCTGAGATGTTCTCTTTCAGTTGTGGCCTTTTTCAGGCAGACCTCGCACTAGGATCTCATGAAAGATTTTTCACATACTGCAGCCAGTCATGGAACCAGAGTATAAGAAATCATTAAAAGGAAAACAAACTATAAAAAAGTGGCATTATTTTGCAGATCAGCACATTCATGGCACTCTTCATAGGGCAGTGAATGTGACAGCTGTGATGAGAGATGAATATCTGGGCTCCACTGTGTTCATTGAACAAGCAATTCCACCACTTTCAGGCATTTCCTGTTATTCCTGCTCCCTCAGAAGGGTGGTCTCACATCCCTCTAATGTTGGCTGCCCTTATAGAGAGTTTCAGCAGATCTGTTTGCCTGTGAGGGAGAGCAGCAGACACAGGGACACAAGGATGTTGAAGGAATGGAAATCTTCAGGAAAAAGGAGGGAAAGTGGCAGCAGCAAACTGCTTCAGGGGCACAGCATGGGCACAAGAAATCTGCCAGAATCCCCTTCTGCACCATTTGAAGCTGAAACAAAAGGCCTTGGAAGAAATACTTACTTAATCCAGGTGACCTGGGGAACCAGGAACAGAGCCAAAACTGAAATGCAGGAGTCTTCCATTCAAGCTCAGTTTTAAAAAGCAGCTTTAACCTTGGTTTTGTGCTCTGCTACATGTATACAGGAGTTTTCCATTCAATCTCAATTTAGGAAAGGGGACTGGAAAAAGAACCCCATGTACATTTCGAACTTAAAACTGAATCCCCATGGACCTCAGGGTTCAAGTTCCTGGGATATCTGACCTGTGAACTCCTAGTGGCACCTACATGCCCCTGCCCAGCTTTGTATAGTTATGTTTGTCTATTACAGGATTGACTAAATTATTTCACAGCTCAGGTTCTGATTACCCAGATTTATAATTTAGCAGTAGCAGAAAAAATCTAGAACCAAGATTGCAATCAATCATAAAACATAAATTCTTTAAAAAAAAGCAAAAAAAAGAAAAGAAAAAAAAGAAAAAAATAGGAGACTACATTGATGACATTATATTTCAGGGCTTTTCAAGCCACCTTTTACACTTGCAAAACTAAAACTAAGACAAATCAGACAGAATTCAGGGTTTTGAGGGTCCTGGTCTCTACTATATCCTGCACCACAACAGCCCACAACAAAAAGCTTCAGTTGGGCAGATTTACTGAGAACAGCAGCCCGGCACAGGTGGCTTTTCAAACAGAGCCACCCTGGGGAAAGCAGAGTTGGAGTGGTGCAAACCAACAGTGTGATGGCTTTCAGATCCCACATCAAGGTTTACAGAAGCTTTCCTGCAGCCTGAAGGCAACAAGAGAAACACTAAACAGTATCTTATGAAATTGCTTTTAAATGGTCAGTTTTCAGAACTTAACTGTATTTATTCAGTCAGCAGCTTTCTGTAGAACATCACATGGGCTTCAGGTCCTCTACACAACCCCAGCTCTGAATAGTGCAGGCAGACCATGCAATTCCCCTTTTTCTCTTGCCTTTCCCTGCCTACCCTGGGCCCTGATGTGTTTTCAGTTCCTATGGCTTATTGACATTCTCACCCAAGAGTCCTGCGAGCAGCACAAGAGCTTGAACCCATTATGGAATTATAAAATCATAGAATGGTTTGGATTAGAAGGGACCTTTAGAGGTCATCTAATCTAACCTCCTGCACTAGATCAGGTTGCTCAAGGCCCCATCCAACCTGGCCTTTAGCACTTCCCGGGATGGGGCACCCACAGCTTCTCTGGGCAGCCTGTGCCAGAGCCTCACCACCCTTACAGGGTAGAATTTCTTCCTAATCTAAACCTGTCCTCCTGTTTAAAGCTGTTTTCCTTTTTCCAGTCACACATCCTGTCCACAGTCCCTCTCCAGCTCTCTTGGAGCCCCTGTAGGCTCTGGAAGGTGCTGTAAGGTCTCGCTGGATCCTTCTCTTCTTCAGGTTGAACACGCCCAGCTGTCCTAGCCTGTCTCCATAGCAGAAGTTCTTCAGCCCTCTGAGCATTTCTGTGGCTTCCTCTGGACTTTCTCCAGCAGATTCCTTCTAATGTTGGGGACCTCAGAGCTGGATGTAGTATTTGAAGTGAGGTCTCATCAGAGCAGAGCAGAGGGGCAGAGTCCTCTCCCTTGACCTGCCCACAGTGCCTTGGATAGAGCCCAGGACATGTTTGGCTTTCAGGGCTGCCAGTGCAAATGGCCAGGTCATGTCCAGCCTTTCATCTACCACTACCCGCAAGTCCTCCTCGGCAGGGCTGCTTTCATTCCTTAAAATCAGGAATACAATGAGGAAAATCTACTAGACAATTTATACCATACAACCATTTCCATGTTTAATGGATTAATTTTCCACTTAGAACTGGTAACCAAAAATGAAATCAAACCAAAACCCCAACAGCAAATAACACCTGGAATCATTTTGCTAAACTGTATATAGGCCTGTAGCAGTGCCCTTCACTCCTGTTTTTGGGGATTCTAATTCTACTCACTAAACAAACATTTAAAATCATATCAGTTCTACATCAGTCTTTTGTGGATTTATTATTATTGTGCCTTCACTTAAAAATTTTTAATGACCAGACTTGATGATCTTAGAAGTATTTTCCAACGTAAGCAATTCTATAAAATGTCTTAGCTAAATGCTTAATATGTAAGCAATTGTGATATTTAGCCTAAATGCACAACACTCTCTAAGAAGTACATCTGAAATCACCATAAACTCCATGCTGCAATTAACAGTCTGCAGCCCTCTCCTGGGTAAAAGGGAAAGTACAAGAGCTACCATCTATCCCATAAATATTTTATTCCAAATGTAACATGCACGTTGATGAATCCTGAAAGCAACACAATTGATGCACACTTGGCACATTTTGGGATTATGCTCCTCTTTCCCTTGTCAAAGAGAATCTTTAAGTTCAGACCATTTCCTTCTAGACTGAGCACTGAAGATGCTGTGCCAAAATAGGTGCTGCTACCCCCAGAGAGCAAAGTAAGTGGGTAAGCTGCAAAGGTTTAAGGACCTCCCCTGGGGTTGTCACTGAAGATGCAACTATGAGAACTCTAGGACTTGAATCTGAGTTTAAGTGGACCGTGTCTCTTAAAACCAGTAAACCAAACAACAACCAAAAAACCAACCCAAAACCAAAAAAACCCCACAAACTAGTGAAGTCCCTTAGCAGACAACAGGGCTCATGAAAAAGTCTGAAAGTGCAAACTACAGAGGAATAGTAACATAAAACTTATTGATTTACTTAATCCGGCAATCCGGTGCTTGTTTCCTTTCATGTGAGAATGGAGTTGTGGAATGGATTTACTTTGGAAGCAAGTGTGATATTACACACAGGGCAGAAGTAATAACCAGCCCCAGCTGCTGAAAAAAAAGGAACCTGTAGGTTAGAGGCTGCAAAAGAGGGGCAAAACTCAAGGCACACCATGATCCCATCCCATGCAAGAGTCCTGACATAATGACATAAACAGCATTTACAGATGATACGGTCTCTGCTGCAATTTTACACTAGAATTTATGGATTTTACACTAGTATTTATGAAGGGAGCTTCAGTTGCAGTGAAACCATGGCTTAAACATTAACAAAGAGGATTTCTGATGTCTGAAGTGATGCAAGATAATTCCAGTAAACTGTTGTCAAGTGCCAATGAGAATAAACCATTCTGAAAAATTACATAGTATTGTAAATACCTGACCCAAAGCAAACAACAACAGATACCAATCTAGACAGCCCAGATTTAATTAAAATAAGATCAGTTTAAACATTATTTAAGACAGTATCACCCCAGGAGTGCATTCCCAATAAAGAATGCCAAACTGGGTATCAAAATGCTGCTGATTGGCATGGTGTGCCATCAGCTCCCAATACAGGAATTAATTTTCTAATAAAACCTTTATTTTTATGACATACAACGAGCCAGGTGGCTCATCCTTCAGAGCTTCTGTATTCTCCGGTATGAGTAATCCAAAAAAGTCCAATATTCTACTGTTACAGAGTCACACAGCTTAATCCCTTCAAGCAGAGGGGTGAAAGATGGACACAATAACTTCAGTTGATTCACACAAGAAAATCCAATTATTTAATTCTGACCATTAGATGAAAGCTCTTCTTGCACCCAAAATACATGAATTGCCAGTGTTTGTAGCAGAAAATGCATTTACAGAGGAAAATTGCACCAGTTTGCTCAAGTGTACTGAACTGTAAAAACAGCTACCTAGAGAAAGATAGATGGAACAATATACTCTATTAAGCAAAAAAATAAACCCAAACAAACCAGCTGAAAAAGGGCCAATTGCACTGCAGCTAGGCACCAATCTGTGAAATGTTATTATGGACAGTACTCACTCTATTTTGATTTGCACAACTTCTCACTGGAAAATGTATATTTGTTTCAAAGACAGACTTCTTTATATGAGTTAAGGACAGTACTTTATGTGTCTTTTCCTTGAATTAGCAGAGAACTGCACAGCCTTCTTGACAGACAAAACACAACCAAGTGCACACTACAAAGAAAAAAAACCAAAAAAACAAAAAAAACAAAAAAAAAAACCAAAACAAACAAACAGAAAACCAAACAAAAAAAAAAAAACCAAAAAACCACAACCAAAATACTTTATAATGTAAAATTAAAAATGAGGTTTAGTTCACCTTTTCCTTGGCTGGCTACTGCAGTGAAAAGATTAGATTATAGGGAGGAAAGGTCTGGTTGCCCATGTAACATCTATTGTGCCTTCTGGAGCCATCCTGAACCCTACTGGGTCCTTGCCCTCAATATTTTACAGTAGCTGATGAATTGCACTGAAATATATTCTAGGAACAGATTCAAATACCACTCTTTTGTTATTATAGGATCCATTTTCATTCCTCAATATTGTAAAAAGGCTGACAGGACTTAAGATTCTTTCTTCTTTGTAAATTCATCACATCTTCATTCTCTTTTCATATTATTGTCTTTTCTCTTCTTCGTTAAATTAATTTCCCACCTCTTAACAATGCAGTTCCCCTGTTTGGGCTCACTCTTTTTCAATATAAAGTAATGCTGCTACAGCTGAGTCAGCACTGATGAATGCAGAGCTACAATAACCTCTTACCTCAGTCTAATACTTGCAATGCTGTTAAACCAAATAATTCATTTGCCCCAAGAGAGAAATAGCCTCAAAAGTAAAGTCACAGAATTCAAAACACTTGTCTCAGTTTTGGAACCTTAAAGATTTGCTTTGCTCAGGTTTTCTTCATGGTCACAAGAGGATGATTAACACCTGTGACACGAAACAGGCAGGGTTCCCAAGCAGTAACTTGGCTGGGGAAGGCAGAGCAGCACCATTAGCATGGCAGTGTCAGCTGCTTTAATGCAGCTCCTGGCATTGCCCTGCTGTTACTTTAGCGAATAGCACGGGAGCTCGGCTGCAGCTTTGCCAGTGTCACACAGCCAAGCACAGCACAGCCTCGCCTGCTTTCCTGAGCCCAAACAAGGCCAGAACGTCCTGATCCACAAACGGGTGCAGCAGCTGCTGCTGAAGTTGGTTGGGAGCACAGCAACTTCCAAAGTGCTGGGTAACCACTTTTAAAAAACCTGATCTCATATAATTTCAGCTTCAAATCACATGAAAAAATGTACAAATACACATAGCCTTTTCCTTTTTATTTCTGTGTAGTTACTGCATTTTTAGGCGTGTGTGTATATATATAAATATATATATAAAATCTTGGGCAGTGTATATGTACATGTTATTCTGACAAACTGCATGGAGGCTAGCTCAGGAATAAACTGATGTGCCTCTCACTTAAATCCCAACCAGGCAGAGTTTCAAATGGTCTTCAGTTTGGTCGGGGACACTACAGGCTCCTTCCCAAGGCCACCATGCACATCCACAGCTGCTAAATGACATGTCCCTGCTCACTCCCAGAGAGGGGTCATGAACAAGTCTGACCTTTCTCCTTCTAACTGTGCCTCAAGGCCGCTTATCACACACAAAATTGACAGAGCATGGGGAAATCTATGCTCCCAGAGCCTGTGTGCAACCAGTTCTATAAATATTAAGCTGAACTCAAGGTTTTCAGCTTTCAGATTCACAAGACATCTTTCATGGCAACTAAGAAAAACTTCTTTAAAAGGCTACCTGATAGTTTTTAACCATGCCATCGGAAACTTGCAAAATCTGCCTCACCTGTACCATTTGCTTTGCCCCATCATCCTTCCTAAGCACTACAGAAAGACTTTTTTTCAGAGGGAACTCGGCTGCAAAAAGTACCTGTCAAAGCTGATTAGACAGAATGGGAAATGAGTGTTCAGGCACCATCCAGGCATAAAGGGAAAATCCAGCAATAAAACTGGCAACATCTTCCTGTTCTGTCACACTTCACTTGTGTGCCCAGAAAGTAAATGTGAAATACAGCCTAGACTTCCATGAATGTACTACCTAAAAACTGTTCTCTAAATAGCAGATATTTCTGCCAAGAGAAACAAAGTATTGTTGTTGTATTGTCAAGACCGAAGAAAGCAGACCCTGGAGACTACTGCTACCTATAGTGACAAGATTCTTTTGAGTCCCAACTCTCAGCAGTCATATAACATTTCTTGTGATTACTTTAGCTCTTATGATGATTCAAGAACTTAAATTCTAGGATGCAGAATCGGTGCCAAAAAGATTTTATCAATCAAAATTCCTGCAAAGTGCTAAGAAAGCAAAACACACGCACACAAAAGTAAATCCGTATTCCTCCTTGCGTTTGTAACACTACTCATTTATAGTAGCCGTCCAAGATACTTGGGCATTTTAAGAAAGGGTGGCTTTGCAATCAGAGTCAAATTCCAGATGCTGCAGAGGTTATGGAGCCCTAGGAAGGAAGGAAAACAGAGGTGGGAGGAGGTCAGAAAGAAGAAGGCTGGGAAGTTGGCTCAGGCCTCTGCATAGAGACAGGGGACAAGACTTGGTTAACACCCTTAAACCTGCATTCTCACATGTAAGTACATTTGTATTTAGGCTTTTAAGTCTGAAATCTGGTTTTCATCTCTGTGCAAGTCAGAATCCTGCAATGGTATCACAGGAGAAATGACTTATGTACTGAAAAGGGATGACTTAAAACATACTTTTCATGAATGTTACTTTGATAGGACCTTTCAATATTATCCTAAACAGCAGAACTGGCATAAACATGACTTAAAACTTAAAATGACTGTTTTCAGTTAGGGTGTGAACAGTCTTTGCTTGAATTCACTGGTTTTATCAGAAGGCAGGTGTTTCAAACCAAGTGCTTTTGTAAGTGACTCCTTTGAGGGAGCACAGTCAGTGTGTTTGCTGCATCGCTGTTCTCTCTGAGTCAATGTTCAGCTTAAGTCCCACTTGGAGTTGTGCTTCATAATTTTACTCTATGATACCACTTTTAAAGCTTGACATTGAGGTCTAAGTTCATTTGATTAAAAATGGATGTTTTAGTGAGATGTTCTCACTCTTTCAAGTCCTCCAGCATAAGACAAGCCATGGATCGCTGGAGATTTATTAATTACCGAAACCCTTTCAAAATTTACAAAGACTGGAAAAGTTCCCTAAACACATTCACTATCACTCATAAAACTGACTTCTCATTCTTATCTCCAATGTGACTTAAAAGAAGGCATGAATAAATAGAAAAAAAAATCTGTTTTTAAAGCAGAATAGATCACTACAATAAATGCATGCTCAAAACCCAGTTTATTAATATAATTTTCTGACTTGTGTTTTCTACGAGAAGACACAGTGCCTAATACATCAGGTGAAGTGAAATTAAAAGCAGCCTGAGATGATAGTGAATAACAGCGAAAACAGAGAACAACTTCATTGTTTAAATATTCAGATACAGAAATTATGGGCTTTGAGAAGGCAATGGGAACTTCAGGCTCTCTTGACAAAAAAATTGAAGCACTTTAAATAAATTAAAAGAATAAAAGTAAGGGAGGTGGATTTTGGAAATGTGAAATGAAACAAGTTGCCTAATAATAATGAATCAGACTCTTACAGTATGAATTAAAAGACTGTGATTTGCTTGCTGTTTCTCTATTCTCCATTGTGATCTTAGAGTCACACCCAGCATTTTAAAAAATTTTGGTTTTCCTCATTGGCACAGCAATTCAATAAAGTCAATAAAACTCTGATGTGAGAAGCCTTACGGACATTTTAACATTATTATACTTTCATATTTTACTACTTGAGAGAAGTTTGAGAATGTCTTTCCAACTTTAAACCTTTGCTGTCTGTTTTTGTACTTTTGCTGCATTAATTGTAGAGGATTCTTTGCAGAATTCCATGTAGGAAAGGCATGGAAAAAAGTGTTCCCTGGGGGCAGTAAAAACACAGTAGGAAAAATACATTAATTAAAATATCAGAAACCAGGTAATTAAAAAAGTCTGTTCAACCCAGCATTATCTACCACTTGATTAAAAAGGAAATGGTCCCAGCTTTAGCCTATTATTAACTTTTCTTTCCCAATTCTTCAGGGCAAAGAAGACAGAAAGCAGAATAATGGAGTAAAGAAAATGTCTAGGCTAGACAAACCCCTTAAGGCAAAGGCATAAAGTTTCAAGTTCAAGGTGCTAAACCCACAAAATGACACGGCCAAATTGTACCTTCGAATGCCAACAGCGAACACGGCATTTTAATGAGCAGTAGGTGGATGCACATGAATCAGGTACAACAACTGCAGTCCCTCAAGAGCAAATCCTGACTCACACCTTTCATCATTTTATGAGCCCTTTCACGCGGCGTCTCCGAGGCACATCCTCACAGGCCATGGGCACCCACCTCACCAGGACCACCTGTCAGCCCCACTTTAGCCATGCAAGCTCGAGCCTGTCCCAGCAGCACAGCAGAACAGGTTCATTTGCATCACGTGCACCACGTTAATTAGTTTCATTCTGCAAGCAGGAAAGGCAGGTGCCTGCACGTACCCGTTCATCTCAGCTGACTGCAGCTCTGCATTGATGTTCAAACTCTAGTGCTTGTAATCAGGACATCATATTCCTGCTACATAACGGGACAAAAGGTGAACAAAATCTTGAATGCTTGAGGGTATCAGGTGTCTAAAACTGCAGGCAAATAGCAACACTGAAATCCTGTCCTTTTTGGCTGTGGGGCAGGAGGAAGCACAGTCACTGTACAGGAGGAGTCAGAGAGCAAACTTAGAACTACACTCGGATAGCCACAGAAATTCAACTTAGAAAGGGCAGGTGAATATAACAGACTTTAAATCCCCTGCCAAATATGCTGGACTGAGGTATTACAGCACTGTATTCCTATACAAGGAAGGGAGGCTCAACCAGAGAGTTTTCTATTTCTGCAGTTAGGTAAAGACTTTTCTCCAAGGAAACAATATTGTAGTAGCATTAAATTTTCATTTTCTCAGTGAGTTTACTCACTGAATATATTTTGAGTGATTCTTGGTTTTTTTTCAAAGCTCATGGGAATGTAAAAAACTGAAACACCAAACTAGATTATGCTTGGAAATTAATGCTGTTAATGCTGGCACTGCATGTTTCCATAAACTAGTTCCATCACTCAAACCTGTAAGAATTTTTCCCCACAGAATACTGTAACAAAAGTTAACTTACAAGCTTTTATATGCATCCTTGAACACTACATTAGCACTAATTTAGTTACAACAAATGGCTAAGCTTGTCCTCTGCGTCCTCCTTCCTATCACACCCATGAGAGCTGGGCCAGCCTGTCAATGCTGCAGCAGACTGAAATCAGCTATTCTGCTTTTATCAGGAGAAAAAAAAAGCTGCACTTTTTAAAAGTGTCAAATAATTTTTGCTGCAACAAATAGCTCAGGATTTCAGAAAACAAGTATTTGATTTTTTTTGTTTCAACTTCTATGAGCATAGTTGGATCCAGCTGTGCTTTACGTCTTGAAACACACCAACAAAACTTGACTAGAGTGCAACAGAAAGCTGATTAAGTCTATGTTGAGTGGTTGATTCCTTCCAAAGAAGAATCTCTAGAATAATAGACTCTTTCCCCTTTCCACGCTGTCATGTTTTTAGTCCTCCTTGTGCCTTAAGAACACAGTGAGAAATCCACCTCCCAATCCTCACTTTGCAGACTCTCTGGGGCAGGTTAAGACAAGGTACTTGTCCTTCTGCCCAGCTCTTTTCTGATGTACAAAAGCTCCCACATGATTGTAAGAGAGCAGTTTATGCAATGCTATTTCTCAGCCTACTCCCAGCGCTATTTACAATGGGCTTGTCGAATACTGGGTGAGAAATGGGATCAGAATTGGTACCTAAACTCTTTATCCTCTCCAGTAAGGGAAAATTAGGAATTTATAACATATGAGAGCTATTTACAGAGTCTTGAAAAAGCATGCATGGCTGTAACTACAGACTAACCACCTTCCTACAGGTACCAAGGGCTTTTAGCTTGTTACCACTGAGTCAAAAGAAATTCCTTACACTAAAACAAACAAAAACCCCAAGGGGAGCATGTGTGTGTTGTGTGATAAAATTATAAAGAATTGTGCCATTGAGTCTTTCCAAAGCTGAAAGTTACTGCTGATTTTGCATTGAAGAAAACGATACCCTCTGTTCTCACAGATTATCAGACCAGAAAATATCCATAATACGCAGTTCCACAGCTCTATTTGGCACAGGTATGAACTGACAAGCACAATCAACAATCCTTGCTGTGTCTGGCTCATGACAAAACCTGTACCAGCTCTGCACTAAAAATAAGGGTGTGAGCTACCTCTAAACACTGAGGATTTAAAAAACAACCCTCAGACTCTTAGAATCCCTTGAAATTTCCAGGAGGTAAAAGTACTTCTGAAGTTGTTAATGTGCCAAAGCACATTTTGGAGTTCAGAAACATGACAATTCAATTTAGGAAATGTGTGTGGAAAAAGGAATTTAAATCTAAACATAGCAAGACCATATTGCAACTTTCCCCAAGAATATTCCTTTGAAGAGCGTGCATACTTTCCTCCAGAAAGCTGACTGCTTAAAATAGCAGTGATTAATTCCACTGGAGTTATTTCTGTTTCCAAAAGCACTACTAAATTTAACTGACAATGGGGAAATCTGCTGCTAATGGATGCTTCACATATTTCAAATAAAGCCCACATTTATGCATTGCTGTGTGGGTTTTTTAGTTTTTAAACTTGATTCTCATTGTAGAACTGATCAGCCAGTGCTTATAAAGCACTGGCCAAAGCCATTCCATGACTGCTAGTGGTTGTACAGTAACTGCTTTGTAATTACCTCAGAACTAGTAGCACCTGCCTAGTAATTCCCAGTAACTACTGGAGCTAGTAAGTCTCTAGTAACTTCTCAGTAACTACAATAAGAGCCTCTCAGTAATTACTAGTAAAAGTCTAGGACATTGAATAACTGCGTAGTAACTGCCAGTAACATCTTAGTGTCTGCCTAACAACTGCTTGTAACAACTTTGTAGCTGCCCTTTAGCTGCCTAACAATTACTAAATCACTAATTACTGCCTAGTAACGGCCTAGTAAATAACAGTTACTGCCTAGTGTCTGCCTAACAGCTCCTAGTAACTGCATAATACCTGCCTTACAATTACTTGTAACTGCCTAGTAAATACTAGGCCTAATATGGGGCCTCCCCTTCATCACCCTGTTGAAACATCCCTCTTCAGGGCCGAATTCCCCTTAGACCCCACTGTTGCCACCCCCAGGAGAACAAGCAGAGTAATTTCCCCCAGTTTTCCCTGTTGTTGCCCCCAAAAAGGGGTTCATCCAGATCAGGGCCTCCCCTCACCCTGTGAGGGGTCACATTGGATGATTAAAGCTGGATTGCAGTGACAGGATGAGGCTGAGAAGCTCCTCCTTAGCACAGGGATTTTTTTTCCTCTTCTTTTTTTTTCTGTTTTTTCACTCTAATTCGTGACTTGTCTGAGCGCTGCTCACAGCAGTCCAAAGCTGCTATCATTAAATTTGACAAAATTGTGCTTTGGATAATTTTTAGAGGGCAGCAGAAGGTGCTATTAGTGCTCCTGCTGGGAGGATGTGGCCACTCACCCCTCCAGCCCACAGTCCTGACAGACCTAAAGCATGGAAAAATCTCCTGTTGAGGGGTCAGCCTTGCTCCATGCTCAAAATTTGGTGTTTTTCTCCACCTGGCTCTGAAATTCAATGTTTTTTTCAAGGGGCTCAAAGAAAGTTCACTGCTCTAAATACATATTGAGAAAGAAGGAATCCACAATATCCAACATCTATTTTGAAAAGCTAGATTCTTTGTTGTAATTATATTATCTGTTATTCTATTCTATTCGATACTATTTTTTATCTGGGAATCAGAAACTGTGCTTAGTGTGATTAATGACTGGGTTCAATACAGCCACACTCCAAGCTGAGTGGGTTTGGGAGGAAAAAAAAATAATCAGCACTGATTTTGAGGTGCTAAAGTCCTTCTGGCAGTTTCTAAACAACACCTACAGCCAAGGGAATAAGCCATGGATAACAGATGAGACCAGAGCATTCTGACATCACCTATCACCCATGTAGAGCATTGCAGTTGAAATTATAATTGCATGTAGGAGTTAATTGCCTGTAGTGACTTTCTAGGCTGCACAGCATGAACTGGGAGGCTTGTGCTGACAGCTCTGGGACAGCTTGCTCTGGGACAGCTCTGGCCCTCCTCAGGAGCAGTGGAGGTGTCTGGTTGTTTGGGGAAGGTACTGCTCATAATCACATGAACAGCCAGATCACCCTGAATTTATGGGGCTGTGGATTGATGCTGTTTGTGCTTGGCACGCGTGGGCAGCCTATAAGCAGGGTATTTGTTACCAGACTTCATTTGCCGGCAAGGAACATTGCCGGAGGCTTTTAGCAGAAGGTGCTGAGCAGTTCTGTCTGGAAGAGCCCAGTGATACTTCCCACTGCCTTAGAAATGTAAAGGATTTACTTTACTGCCACAGGATGCACCCTCTTTATTTCTCTGTATCTCACTTGTGCTGTTAACCAGGCAGATTTTTCTGTGCAGCACAGAGATGTGGGAAGAGGTTTGCAATCATTGTTATCTGCACAGTGCTTGGAGATCCAGGAGAAAACAACATCAGGTTTCCTCGGGGTGGGAGGGTGTGATTAGCAGGAACCAGCCCTGTGAAGTGCTATTAAATGATTAAAAAAGTGCTGAAGGGCAATCTGGGCTGGGTTCAGTTTTTCACAGCGAGGGTCACTCTTATACAGGAGGGTCTTTCCTTGTGTTTCCCTGAACTCGCACTGGTGCAGAGAGTACAGACAGGGCCTTGCTGCTGGTGAGTTCAGTCTCTCCTTTTCCACTCAGGGGGCTCAGATTCTCTTCTGCAGCTGAGCGCTGGAGGTGGAAAGAGCTCTCAGGTGCTGTTTCTAAGAGGTTTAGTGCATCCAAAATGGTGAGAGTATCTAAAATATCCTGCTTGTTCCTGCAGTCCGTGCTGAACTGTTGCTGTCCTTCCAGCTCCTTTCACATGTTGACACTGGCATTTGGGAAGTGAATCCTTTTTTCCAGGATCCAGTCCTGACAGGATGCTGAGAATGTCAAGGCGCATGTTTCCCTGTTATCCCTGCCTCTAAACATGCCATCCATCTCTTTGAGGGTAAAAATAAAGCAGCTTTGTTTGATTTCTAGAGAAAGCCAGACCACAGTGCAGGGGTCAGAAATAGGCATCCCAGCACTCCCCATCCCACTGTCTCAGCTGTTGCTTCCTGAGAGACAGAAGCATGTGGTCACTAAAAATACCCTGCAAAGAGAATACACTCTTGCTCCAATGGGAGAGTATAAATTAAGCCGAGGCGTAATATATACAACTTCTTGTAGCTGGGAGGAACATTTCCCAACGTCACTTTTGTAGAGGGTTTTCCTAATGAAGCAGAAATCCCAGCCCCATCCCTTCCCCGTGTAGGTCGGTGATATTGTGCAGAGGACCTCCGGCTCCTGCCTCTCCTGTTCCCACCCCCTTGCCCTCCTATGGGAATCCGTGTGGCCAGGGGTGTGGGGAGACCAGCCCTCCTCTTATAAGCGTGGGATAGGAGTGACAGGAGATTTGTCTTGCTCTGAGATACCACCTCCCAAGCCTCGGGGTCCTTGGGATGACCAAAGGAGGAATGGAGTCCGTGGAAGTGTTCACGACTGAAGGCAAAGGCAGGGGTTTGAAAGCCCAGAAGGAATTCTTGCCCGGGGATGTCATCTTTGCGGAGCCAGCCTATGCAGCTGTGGTTTTTGACAGGTAAGAGAAAAGCGCTTGTAAAACACAGACCAAAAGTAATCTCACTGCAAAATTTCATCCAGCTGGTTGTACAAAAGTTTGGAGGTGTCTGAATGACTCCAGAGAAGGGATCGGAGGGAAGTCAGAAGCACTTCTGTAAAGATACATCCACAGCTTGCAGTGAATGTCCTTCCCAGGGCTCAGATCAGCTTTTTCACTTTTAGCATGGTGCAGTTTGTCTCCAGGATGTGACCTTGCAAGTTGCTTGGTGTTGTAACCTTTTAGAAATGCAGCGAAAGTTGCAGGTATTCAGTGCCTCCCAAAACCAGCGCCATGCTGCACTGCAGTGAACTGCCAGGAGTTAGTGTAATTCAGGTACAGCAATCTCAGACTGCCTGCTGAAATCTCTGATGGGTAATGCATGATAAAAGGGAGTTCCACTGTGCTCTGCTCACATGCACTGCCTCCAGCTGCACTTGCAACTTCATCACACACTGCCCTCGAACTAGGAGCTGGTGGGGATCAGCGAGTGACACTGTTTCTGTTAAAGAGATTTAGTATTTACAGCTGGCTGAGCTAACTGGAGACAAGCGTCTGCTTTTGCTCTTTCACAAGACTAGTTTTAAACTTATGTTCACACTGATGTAGCCAGACACTGAGTTCTGGTGCAAGGATATTTTTCTTTTCTGCTGCTTGTTTTAAGCACGAAAAACATTTGCTCAACCTTTGCTGCTGGTGTGGCTGGTAGGTGCCCACTTCTGCCCTTTGAATCTGTGGAAGATTCACTTAAATAACCTGGAAGCGAAAAGGTGCAAAGAACCAATTTCTATGTTAATCTCCATTGGGCTAAATCTAAATTAAAGCCTCTGACACAAATTGAATTTGTTCAGTCTTATAACATGCTGAGAACAGAATGTGGCTTGAATTTTTTAACTGAGGAGTTAGATGGCAGCTGAAGGTTTCATTTTGATCTCAGGAATGTTGTGAGTGTTCTTTCAGGGCATCATGTGGAGCCTTGAGGCCGTATTTTTAGCCCCAAACTGCCAGTGATTTTACTAAATACCCTGCACATGAAACAGGGCTGTGAGCAATTCTGCTTAGCTGAGCTTTCTCTGATTAAATCAGCTCTGCTAACGAAGCCTTGGGCACAAGCAGAGGTTGTGCTGCTGTTTTAACCCTGGTCACCTCGTAGCTGATCAGAAGCTGATCAGTGCCACTGTGTGAACTGGCAGTAGCAGAGAATTGGGTATTAAATGGGCAGAGCAATAAATAAGTTTTTTGTGTGTCATTCACTGATTCCTTGTCCATTTAACTGTCAGTGGGTGAACATGATTATGAATCTTTGCAATAAGCAGGAATGACACCTTTAGTTTTTATTTTAATATGTCATTGCAAGAACTCACATTAAAAATGTAATTTTTCACTTCGCCATCTTGAGTTCTTGAAGTCTTAACCCTGAGCTCAATTATAGGAGCTGGTGAGAAAATGATTTCTCCTTGATGTGTCCTTTTAGCTCTTGTACTTCAGTTTTACTTGTGTCACTAGCTAGAATTTTGTGGTGATTTGCTTCAAAGTGCCTATGGCCAATTATTTTTCCCACATACCTTAATAAAAATGCTTTTCTTTTTAAACCACTGGAAACATTTTGGCTTTTGATGGTGGGTTGAGAATTTTTTTCTTCTATGTGAAGCGTTGCAAGCTCCATGCATAGAGCAGAGCTGCCTATGTTGAAGAGCTACAACTTTGCTGCATTTTCAAATGTCACTTGTGTAATGTGAGATAAGGGCAGAAGCTGTGACTGCATCAGCTCTTAGACTGTGCTTTAGGCTGAGATTTCCAACAGAAAACCTCGGATGTGTTTCCCTGTTTCCCTCCCTCCCTAGGCTGGACTTCTTTAGCTCCCAGAGGGCAGGTCCAGAGGTTGAGCAGCGAGAAGTCAAGGTAAACACAGCCCTTCTCTGAGACTGTTGTGCAATAATAATGGATTCTTACCTTCCTGTGACACATTTCATCCCAAAGCACTGAATACAGGCCAGTGGTGAAATGCAGTCCCAAAATCTCTGAAACAGATGAAAACTCTTGCGGATCAGTGCTTGGCAGGGGATAGCCTGGGCATGAGATATAATGGAAACACACATTTTTTCTTGTGGAAATCACCCTGATGCTTTTCTCACACACTTGGGCTTTGGTTTTAAAGGTACCTTCTATTGCTGTCCCAGGGTATCCAGTTGCATCAAACCCCTGAACTGATTGTTGTCAAAGAAGAGTTGCCTGGATCCTTTTATGACCTGTAAGAATAAATCCACATTAGGCCATAGTAGCTGGTTTTACCCTGAAAGAGCTGCTGTTGCCTCTGCATGGATGAAGAGGCCAGTGAAGAGGCGTGTGGTTTTCCTTGCCCACAAACATGTGTATAGGTCCTAAAATTGGTGTTGAGCCTACACTATTAAAAAAGGTCTCCGCCTGCACAGGGAAACCCAAAATCCAGAGTCCCTCATCCTAATTCTACTCAGTATCTCACATGTCTTGATGAAAGCACTGTGTATATGTACTATGGAGCAGGGATTCAAATATGAATGATTGCTAGGTTTAAATTTTTGGCTCAGGTCCTACTAAATATGTGACGATATTTTCCAGAGATCTCAGCTTTCTTTGTGCATAAAGACCACACAGAAGCACTAGAATGCAGAGCTGGTCTCTACTTTGCAGCCCTTTGAAGAACTCAGTCCTTTGGGAAACTGTTCGCAGTCTGTGGATTCTGTGGGAGATACTGAAATCCTTCCCCTGATTTTGCTGTTGGAAGGTATATGGATGGCAGTCGTAGTGCAGAGGCCACACAGTGATCTTCTGTGTGGCGGCATATGATGTGCAGATGAAGCAAAGGTCTTTTTGAGATTAGCAGGAGCAGTTCTGCAGAGACACAACACAGTTGTGCTCTCTAAAACACAGCTTGCAATGGGAACCAGACTGGGATATCAGCCACAATTTACCTGGTCAATAATCAGATGGTCAAGTTTAATGTCAGTAACAAGTTACACGTGGGAGCTTTGACAACCTGCCAGGCAAATAAAATGCTGTTCCTCAATTTACCATCCAGAAAGTCAGAGCTTGGGGTTGCTGTCTCTGCTGGTTACCTCCTCCACTGCTGGAAGCTGTTTGGAGAAGCTCTTCCATCACCCCACTATGGATCCAATCCAGGGCAACTGGATATCACAGTACAGACTCCAACCTGACTTATGTATGTAGATAGAGAGAGAGGCAGATACACAGACAGACAGCTGTGAGGAGTTGCCGAAGCCATTTGGACCTGAGGCTATCGCCCAACTACATTTCATGAATGTCTGTCTTTCAATAGGAGGCTGAGTTTGAGGAGGTGTGGAGAATTTTATTTTGCTAGGAAAAGGAGAAATGTTTTCATTGACAAAACTCTATCATCCGGTGTCCCTGCAGAGCCTAACACCGGACTCCTGTGTCCAGACAAGTGAATCCAGCCCTAAGTGCCCATATAACCAATGGAACACCATAATGTGCACTGAACACAGACACCTACCTTTGAGCTGAATTACTTTCCAGACCCCACTGAGTGTGGTGGTGGAATCTCTACTCAGACACAGCGGTGTCCAAATCTACAGGCTGCATCCCACTCTGGCAGCCCCTGAAGGTCACAGGGACCCGGAAGGTCTCTAAAGTCCTTAAGGCTGGTGAGGGCTTGTACTCTTCAGCCCAATGATGGTCATCTGAGCAGCAGTTTCTTGCACAGTGCCAGAGACTTTTAATCTAGAAGTACATAAAACTCAAAGAAATATTAGGTTCCTATAAACACCAGCCAGCTCATAGCTAGATTTTAAGGCCAGGATATGACTCACTAGGCTAACCCTGATCATTGTAGGGGGGTTGGACTAGATGACCTTCAAAGGTCCCTTCTAACCCAAACCATTCTGATTTTTTTTCCTATAGTGTTGTTGCTTAAGCCAGCGTTTACTTGGTGTTGACTCTTGTATCACACCTGTTGCTTCTGCCTGAATAAGAGCAGGTTGCTTAGAAAGACCGTGAATCCTGCTGGAAAGGGGTGCAGAACTCTGTGTGATTTCCAGGTAAAGTGTAGACACGATCTGATCTCTGATTCAGCCTTGCTTTTATCAGCTGAAATATCACTCAGAAGACACCAGTGTCAGGCCTGCTTTGCCCTGAAGTAGAAACTGAAGGCTGGAAAAGTAACTTCTCAAAGGATTCTTTGCTTTCGCTGGGGTAATTTTTCAATTTGCAAAGCCCCTGAGCCTCTCACTGAAGCTTTCTCTAATCCTTCCTCCCTCTTTGCTTTCTCGATCCCAGGTCTCCTTTCCTCCCTGCCTCCTTCATGATGATGGCATTCCCAGTGCCTGGGCTCAGTGTATTCTATGTGACCTTCTCCTCTGGCACATCAGCTGGCTCTCAAGCCTGTAAGAGTTTACATTTCCTATAAGCAAGGGGATGACTCATATATCTCTGTCAGCCTCTGCCAAGAGAAGGTTTGCTCTTTAACCGGCGGGGTTTGAGGGACACTAGTCAAGGGAAACAGAATTGTGTGGCAGAAAGCCAAGATCACCTGAAGATCTGCTTGATGAGTGATCTGCAAATTGCTAAAAAACTGACATCATGCAATTTTTGCACTTCTTTTTGATGTATGAAACAGGCCCAAAATGTTTTCCAAGGAAATGTGGGGAGCTCAGTTATTGTAGCTGGAATAACCTACGGATCTAAGAAATCCAAAATTTTCCATAACAGCGTGACTCTGAAAAGATTATGGGAACAAATTCTTTGAGTTTATACCAATAAAAATTGAGAGCTAACGTGATCCTATTCACATTTTTAAAAATATTCTGGGCCTTGATTTTTTTATTATCTCATTTGTTCAAAAGCTTAAATAAAACCTAGGAGAAAACCCAGCTTTCTAAAGAAAACCTCTCCCACACCTCTAAGAAAAGGCTGGGAAATCTTGTAATGAAAGACTAAAAATAAAATCGTCAAAAATTAGTGTAACATAAATCCTCCTCTCAAATCAGACAAACTAGGATATGTCATCCCTGATATTTTAAAGATAAAAATACAAAGCTCCAACCCCTTTTTAAAGGAGCAAACCCATTCTTACGCTAATAAATCATCTTTAGGTAGCCTCAGTAGAAGGCAGCTATTGAGTGCCTCCCTTGTACTTTCACTGCTGAAACAGCAGGTGCATTTCCTTAGGGTGTTGTCTTTACTGAACTCTTACAGCCTCTGCTTTGAAAGCCAAGGAAACTTTGCCTTCATCTCAAGCTGTTCTTATGCTGTTTTCTGTAGCAGACTGAGGAAAGAGACGCCCAGCCAGTCAATAATAAATAGGTGTAAGTTAAACAGTTTGTGAGCTACTCACTCTGTCCATCAGCTACTCAATGAAATCATCCTCTGTTCTTTGCACTAAAGCCATCTCACCTGGCTTTTCCAGGCCACTGAATGAGATGTTGTGGGTGCTGGATGGCAGATGTTTGGGTTGTGCATGTCTCAGAGATGAGGTTAATACATTTCCTGTGACAGCGCTCAGCCCTCTGTCCTGGCAGGTCCAACAGACCTTAGCCTATCTGAATCCAATCCAAGCAGTCACAAGAGTTATTTGTTTCTTCTGCTTTTACTGCGAGCATCACTTGCAGTAGCCATGGTTTAGTTGTCAGTGCTCTGTTACCTCTTGCATTTGTTGGCTGGCACAGTGAATCACTGCTTTTGTCACTGTAGCTCCATTCAGGATTAGCTGTAGTTGTGTGTCTCACCTAAGTAACACCAGAACACGTGAGCCCTTCAGAGTTCAGCTCGGTTGATGCTGGGGTGGGAGGCCAAGGAAACCTGAGGCTCCCCAGAAAGTCATTCAGTGAGTCAGTCAGTGGCATCTGCCCTCTAAGTCAGTCCTAAATCCCCGACCTGGCAAGCTTTTTGATGGGCTGGAGGCATCACTGGACTAAAGAAGATCCTGCTTTTGGGCAGGGTGAGAACCAGTTCTCACTATGTGTGGAAGATGGCAGTGATCACCTCAGAGGCACAGCAGAAAGCAGTTGTGTTGTCCCTGTGGCAGAGCAAGTGAAGCTGAGCTGCAAGACCCAGAGGGTTCAAACCTCCAGGGCTCCTGGGTGGGTGCCACAGCAGGAGTCACCTCCCCAGGGTTCTCTCCAGAAACTCTCAGTGCTGCCTGGCCATGCAGCATCCTGACCATGTGGGTATGGGCTGCTCCCTGGACCAGGAGGGGAGGGCTGGGATACCTGGGGCCATTTTGGGTTGTGTTAAACACTTTCTAGACCAGACAGAGAAGGTTTTATAGCCCAATGATTTCCACAGGCTGAGAGACTTGGGTTTAACCTCAGGCTGCTCCATTTGGAGAACCTTAATGTTGCAGAAAGGGTGAGGGGAGACTGTGAACCACTGCAAGCCTCTGGTGCCCTGTCTGTCTCCAGGACAGAAAAACTCAAGTATCAAAGATGTCATCAGAACCCAGTCAAGGGAGAGCCCCACTTTGCCATTCCCTTTTTTGGCATCCAGCTCTGAGCTTTTCTGAGACAGCAGGAGTTTGCATGGCTGCCAAGGAGCACCTGGGGGATTTAGGTGCTTGCAGATGCTTAAGCAAGTTTAGTTGGAGATTTAAGAAAGAGATCTCAAATGCTTGTGTTTCCTGATGCTTTTACTATGCCTAGAGTTGAGCCCAGGCCTCTGGGGTCCTGCTAACACACAGCATCAATAAACCTTCTTTGAAATCATTTTGGGGCATGGAGGATCCCATAATGGCTTTGTAAGAGATGCAGTATTTCTTACACTTGCCAGTCAGACCATCCATGAGTAATTGTCTCTGCAGTTTCAATACCACCGGGCTGCTCCTTTGTTTTCTCAAAAAATCTTATATAACTTTTTTGGTGCATTTCTGCATCTGCTCAGAAATGAGGGATTTCCAGAGCTGGTGGTAAGTTCTTTGGAAAATCTGACCACCCTATGCAATAAACAGCAAAATGCAAAGCCAGTATTTCAGTGGTTTTTTGTTCTCAGGGAGAAAACTGAGGGGAAAAAAGCACTTGTTGGATGACATGTTCCCTTCCAGTCTCTCATTCCTCTCGATAAAGAAACTTCTTTTTTTTTTTTTTTTTTTCCTTTCTTTCTGACTGCCCTTAAAACACCCAGGTGGCAGGAGGGACCCCCATTCCCTGTGTGGGATATCTCCCTGTGCTTCCTGGCGCGATGTAACCACGCGGGTTTTATCAGCTCTCTGGCTCTGCTTTGCCTTACAAGGAGTGTAATCTCTCTTGCACCTCTCTGCCCCCCTGACCTGACAGCTGACAGAGCACAGCCTCACATTTCTCACCAGCTCTCAGCTCTTCCATTTGACACAGTGGAGCTGGCTGCAACCCCCTTCCCAGACACATGCTTCCCCCTGCCCCATCCCAAGTGCTAGCCTTGCATTGGGCTCCCTCCAGCACTGCTCGCTTTCCTAAACCTCATTTTCCAAACCTTATTTTTGCACGTGGTTTTGTCTGCTGTGGGTCATCCTGCTTTTGAATCAGTGGCCCTCTTTATCCTGCGAGAGCCAAGGCACAGGGTAGGTTATGTCAGCAGCTCACACAATATTTTCAGAGAAAAGAAAATGCATTTTAAATGTACTGTGATAGATATAAATATGCATAAGTATGTGTGTATATATATGCACATATAGGTATAGTAGAGCGACAGAACAGTCTTTGGGCTGTACTCTCTGGGGCCCTGGGTGTGATTCCTGCCTGTGGCACATTCTCCTTATTGGATCATCAATATTTTTTTTAAATTTCCTCATGCCTCAGTTTCCCCACTCTGCACTGTGAACAGTGATAAATGTTCTCTCAATCATTAAGCCTCTGTGGTCCCTGAGCTTTTTGCAGTGAGGAGAAGCTCCCTTCTGGCACCAGCAGTAGCTGAGTGATGGGAATTTAAATTCTCCTGTGCTGTTGAGCCTGGCTGACAGCCCAGAGAGAGTCGGCAGTTGCCTGGAGAAGCAGACAGCTGGAGATACCAAATCAGGCAGTGAAAAGCCTTCTCTAGCAACAAGGGGAAAGTCCCAAAGTTGTCTGGGCAGAAGACCAAGGTGTCTCCCCCTCCTTCTCAATGAATTAAGTTCTAGGAGCAACAGCTGGACACATGAAGGGGCATATGGGGGAGGTTTCCCCTCAATCTGGGACCCTGGACACTCTCAGAGGGAGAATGTGAGGTCAGACTTCTTCATCAGTATCCTCATGTGCATTCCTCTCCCAGCCTTTGTTATAGTTATGTGCATACAAATGTTGGATGCTTCTTGGAAATCCTGTTTTGAATCCCCCAAAGATGAAATACCCTTTTTGACAGGGTCCCAGTTATTCCATGACCATTTAACTTACAGTGACAGCACTGGGCAAGAACACAAGGATCAAGCTGGATGAGATGTTTCTCCATTCTCTCAAAAACTCTTGAGTTGTCCATCCTTAGTGGCTGTGGAGCCCAGAGATGCAAAGCTGGCAGGAGCCTCGTTGGGCAGGGCTGGCTTTGACTGAGATATGAGCCAACGTGTCCTTCTGTCCTTCCAGCCTGACACACGTCATCTGTCACACCTGCTTCAAGCGGCAGGAGAGGCTCCACCGCTGTGGGCAGTGCAAGTTTGCCTATTACTGCGACAGGACCTGCCAGAGAGCGGCCTGGCTCAACCACAAAAATGAGTGCTCGGCCATCAAGAGGCACGGCAAGGCACCCACTGAAAACATCAGGTGAGAGCTGGCCCCTGGCGACCTGGGACAGGACAGGGCATCCTGTGGCAAGAAAGAGCTGGGTGGCCTGACTTGGGCAGGGTGCAGGTGGGAGAAGGTTTAGCAAAGTCCAGGAACATCCCTGAACTGAAGGGATAAGGACCTGGAGGAGCATCAGTGGTACAAGGGATGTGCTCCTGCTTTTTTTTTCTGTTTGGTGCTGGGCCCCAAAAACTCTGAACGTGGTGAGGCAAACCCACCCCGGATGGTTTAGGAGGTGTGGGAAACTGGGTAGTAGGTGGAAAAGTGGAAGAGGAGATGGGTTATTCCCCAGTGTGCCTACGGGATACATTAATTTGTCTTCACATTCCAGCTCTGCCATAAGAAAACAAGAGGAATCCTCAAGGAAATGAGGGCATTTGTGGAGGGTTGGGGACGTGGGGGTCTGTAGCACTTCTCCAGATGAGAACACAAGTGCTGGGACAAAACCCTGCATCTGCCTTTCCTTCAGAAGGCTGTTGATAGTGACCATCCATCATTCATCTGATGCTGAGCCTGTCTCACTCAGTCTGCCTGTACACAATTTCCCTACCCAGGAAATGAATTTTGGTGGTCTTTTGTTCTCTCCTTGTGCTGGTGGTGCTGCTAACACCCGTGGCTGTCTCCTGGCCAGGCTGGCTGCCCGCATCCTGTGGAAGATCGAGAGGGAAGGCAGTGGGCTGTCCGAAGGCTGCCTGGTGTCCATTGATGAGCTGCAGAACCACGTGGACAGCTTTGGCGAGGAGGAGAAGAAGGAGCTGCGCACGGATGTGGAGAGTTTCCTGGAGTTCTGGCCGCCCCACTGCCAGCAGTTCGGGATGCAGTTCATCTCCCACATATTCGGAGTGGTATGTTGGAGGGGTGGGACTGCAAATGGGAGAGGGTTTGTAATGCCTGCTTTCCAGAGAAACTCTCCTGCTGGCCTGATTTGAGGATGGCTGACTTCATCCCATTCCCCACCTGCTTCTCCTCTGCACTGACACTGGGAAATTGAGGCATTGCAAGGGCAAGGGCTGAAACATGTTGGCTGTCTAAACCTGCAGACAAATGGTTTGCTCAATCACAGGTGCTGCATTGTCATCACAAGTCCCACTGGGCATCTCTCTGCACCTGGGAGAGATGAGAAAACCTAAATATATTTTTAGTAAATACACCTAGGATATATTTGAATATAGCAGATCTGTTTTAGTAGATACACTAATATTTATTAATACTGTGTGCATTCGATTTTTTACATTGTTGGAGGTTGGGAATTTTTCCATCCTGTGGCTAGAGATACCTTAACGAGCCTTAACGACTGGGTACTTAAGAGATGACGACTGAGTACCTAAGGGACAAAGACGCACTTAAGAGACTAAAAACATAACCAGATGTGGCAAGGGAAGAAAAAGGTGGCTGGCTGTTCGCAGACACACACTTGTTCCCGGGACTTGTTGGAGGAGACAGCTGCTGTTTCTTCTTTCCCTTCACTGCTGCCGCGGGAGCTCAGCACTGCCGAGTTTTTCTTCCTTGCTGGAGTCCCTTCTACTCTTTTGTTTGCCGCTCGAGTGGACAAGCTCTGCCGCCCAGTTTGCTGCCCTGAGATTCCCTGCTGCAGCTCTGCTCGCCGTGCAGCCGCCTCGCCCTCAGCTCCCTCCGCCATCACTGAGGAGCTGAGCTCGCGCCACAGCGCCCCCTGCCGGCCGTGACCGTAACTGCACCAAAGGGGAGGGGCAGTGTCTGACAGCTCAGAGAAAGCTGGCACTGGGTTTCTGTTTTGTTTATTTGTTATTGCTGTTGTTGTTGTTGCTTGTTTTCCTCGTTATAGATACGAGTAAAGAACTGTTATTCCTTTTCCCATATCTCTGCCTGAGAGCCTTTGATTTCGACCTTATTACAATTTGGAGGGAGAGGGGTCATATCCTCTATTCTAAGGCAGGTTTCCACCTTCCTTAGCAGACGCCTGTCTTCCAAACCAAGACATATATTTATATTATATATAATAAAATCAGTAAAAGATACTAAATATAGTTAACAATATCCATTAATAATTTATATTAGTAATGGATATTATTAAATTTACTACAAATTTTTGTTCTCAGTGTAGCAGAGAAGGAAATTCCCAGAAGCCAGTTCAGGCTGAGCTTCTCTGCCCTCAGCCCTGGTAGAAACGGGATATCCCTGCACTACCCCCTCAGCTCCCAACACTGCCAAGAGGAGACACACTCCCTGCTCACCTCTCTGCCAGTAGCTGCTGTGCAAGACAAGCTGGCCTTTGCCAGTCCCAGTGTAGGGAGAGGACACTGCAGCATTTAGTACCCACACCGCAAAGAAAATCCACTCCACTGGACACAGGGGCACCCTGTGTGCTAGTGACCAGCACAGCTTTACTGAGGAGAAGCAAGGAAGTACAGAAAAACTACAGAATCAGTTCACAAAGGAAATAAAACTATTAATAGGGTAAAATAATCAGCAGTCAAGTTAATTATTTCCTTTGTTCTATTCTATCACATTTTCTCTTTGCAGCTATTTCCATTATTTAAGTTTGTGACTAAAAACTGTTCTGTTCATATGTGATAATAGTGTATCATATAGAAAAGTAAAATAATTCCTGGTATATATGTCATGCAAAAGTAGTCATTCTGAAAATTTATAGCAAAACATAGTAGCTGGTTTTTATGAGCTTTGAGGGCAACCCAGCAAACATGACCAGGTTGAATGCAGAAGTCAAGGTTAATTTCTAACTGATACCTGTTTTCCTGAGTGTGAACTTTGCTTTCTGCTTGAATTGCCTGAAAATAATTTTCCTGTGACCTTTTTCTGAATTATTTGCAGGAACCAAATATAAGGAAATCAATGCATGGCCCAACCGAGTTTATCTTAGGCATCACAAGTGAACACTGAAAGCAAATATTCAGTAACATTTACTCAGCTCTGCCCTGGGTTGGTCCCTCTGCATGAGTCCTGCATTGCTTCTCTTCCAATGTTTTTTCCCGACTGGAGTGTTTCAGCTTTTTCTCCATTAACGCTTCTTCCTGTCTGTGTTTTGGGACTAGATCAGCTGCAATGGCTTTACCCTCAGTGACCAAAGAGGACTGCAGGCTGTTGGTGTGGGACTCTTCCCCAACCTGTGCCAGGCCAACCACGACTGCTGGCCCAACTGCACCGTTGTCTTCAATAATGGCAAGTGAGTGGATTTCTTTCCTCGGGTGCAGTGGGGATGGATCCTAACAGGCAACTCAGCAGGCACTGCCACCCCCAGAGTCAGATCCCTGCCCCAAAAAAATCTATTAATTCTTATTTTTATCTCAAGCTCAGAAAAAAAAAAGAGAGTATTTTCTTGCTAAAGAGAAAGCTGCTCATTGTTTTAACACTCTGATGGATTAACAAATACACCAGTTTTGATCCCAAATCCAGAACTTTTCCCTGATTTCTAATGAGTTTTGTAACTAGACCCAAAATAGGTAGATAAAGCAGCAAATAGCTGTTTAACTCACCCCTTATATTGAAGCTTCACTTATAGACAGTTAAGGAGTATTTCCACTTAGTAAACTATTAAGGATTATCCTGAGTCCACAGTCCAAGAGTTTCTCATAACCAAAGCTTGCAATCAGCTATGTATCTGCTGGTGTGTTTATAACCATTCCTAACACAACCCCCATCTGGTGAGAGTGTACTACCTCAATTAATCACTGATTAGCTCTTTAGCAATGAGACTTTAATGATAGGTGTGATTGTTTTCTGCAAGTAGAGTTACCTGTGAATGCAGAATGCTCTCAGTCTCTGGGCATTCTTCATTCCCACCCAAGTCCTGTAAGGAAAGTGCTGTTCTGTGGGACAAGTGAGATGGAAAGAAGTTCAGTGGGAAATGCAGGGATGTTTCAGCAGAGCTGAGAGTGGAGGCAGCCCACAGGAGGGATGCTCTGCCCTTCTCAGTTTCCAAGCCGTGACAGGTATAAACTTCTGTTGATCCAGAAAGCTGCAGTGTGTGCAAGACATTAACTGTGGGAAATTGCTTCCCAAAAACTGCACAGCCACAGGATTTCTCTGAACTTTCCGCTACAATTTTACAGCTCCTGCCTTCACCAAACTTTGCTGCTCTGATTTAACACCCCTTAGCCTCTCTTTTTTCAACAACACATTGCTTCTGCACTCCAGTTATCACTGCTGATTTTCCCTGATAAAACTGCACCAGCATTTATCAAGTAGCTGGTAAATCAGCAAAGAGAAAACAATCATGCATTAGCATGATTACCTTGGTGGGAAATAGGCTCTGATCCAAAGTCAGTTTGGAGTCTGTACTATGATATCCAGTTGCCCCAGACTGGATTCAGAGTGGGGTGATGGGAGAGCCCCTCCAAACAGCTCCCAGCAGTGGAGGAGGAAAACAGCAGTGACAGCAACCCTGACTTTCTGGGTAAGTACAGGAATGGCATTTATTTGCCTGGCAGGCTGTCAAAGCTCCTACATGTATCTGGTTACTGACTTTAAACTTGACCATCTGGTTATTGGCCAGGTAAATTGTGGCTGATATCCCACTCTGATTTCCATTTCAAGCTGTGTTTTAGTGAGCACGACTGCTGATGTCAGTGGAGACCTTTCTGTGCAGGAGATCCCGTCCCCTTGTTCCTGCCAAATGTCAGGAGCAGGTTTTGCACATTCCCTGACCTAGATCACTCCTAAACCACAATGCCGGGATTTCTTCACAAAATCCTCTATGGTCCAGTGATGGACAATTTGGTGCTGGCAGCTGCATAGGAAAAATAAAATTCTCATGCAGTGCCACATGAGCCAGGCACAGGTAAAATGTCTCCTGTCACTACAGTGTCCAGTGCTATGCCATGTATCCATTTTTTTTTTGTTGTTGTACTTGTATGTGTGTAAACTGCAGATGTCTGTTTTGTCTTTCAGTCATGAGGCTGTAAGATCAATGTTCCACACACAGATGAGGTGGGTCAGTCTTGAAAGCATCATTCTCCTCCAATACCCTATACCCCGTGTTTAATGGAAAAGATGCAAAGACGCCAAGAGGTTCCCTCTGTTTCCTAAACTTTTCCTCCTCCCCTGTACAAAGCCCCACTAAACCCAAACCTCACTTACCTCTGCATTTTGTAGTAAATTAAAATGATAGTGGTAATACTGTGACTGTCTTCCCCAGGGTGAATTCCCTCTCTGCCTTCCCACCCTCTCCCTTGGCTTCCTCCCTGTCAGTATTTCCCCTCTCCACTTCTCATTTCTCCTCCCCTGACCATGGCAAGAACATGAAAGTCAGAACAAGGTCTCACTAATCTTGAACAGCCCAAAATAAAACCTTGCATATTAGGAGATGAGAAATGAGTGTTACTGACGTACTAAATAGTCCACGTTTCTTCTGCAACAAACTGTGCCCGAGGAATGTGTTGCCTACAGTAGCAGTACTGTGAGATGTAGGTTTCAATTCCTTTTTATCATAATCCATGATTAATATTCCACCTTTTAATGATGCCACTGTTACCTGATCCAAACTCAATAAATCACAAAAATGTGTGCAAAAAAAAGAGTGCCTCTGCTTCGCTTATGACATTTGGTATATTATAGTCAGTGTTCTTAAGGAGACACTGTTGTCTTTAAAATTTCATTTCAAGCAGGCATGCAATTTCCTCAAATAAGATGTGAAATACATTTCAAGTGCTGTTCTCCACCATTGAATCTTACTCAGTACATTACAGATAGGGCCATTAAAAAAGGGGGCAAATAAGTTTCACTTCTGATTAGAGTTGCTGTTTGGGGCCATTTGAGTCTGCAGTTATCGGGCACTCGCTGTGCCTGTGCATGCAGCTATCAAGGTCCCTGCTGCTTGTGGCAGAGACTGAGGAAAGAGCCCTGGACAAGCTCAGTGGTGTGCTCCTGGCTAACAGTGTCCCTTTAACTACAGCATTTAAAATATGCCATGTGTTTCCTGGCTTATCCCAAAGGCTATCAAACCCCCTCCACACAAGGGATGGCTGCTTAAAATACTCCGACAGTGCTTGGGCTATCAGGGGCATCATGAAAGTCAGAGGCTTGATTTTGCTTCTCTGGTTGCATGACTCACTTTAACGAGGATCCTGTGAAGTGTGAACAGGAATGCTTATATGCGTAAACCTTCTGGGTGGGAATTGCTCTTTTTTAAGCACTTGCTCCTGGAGTAGCAGGTTGCACCTCTCTCTGTCTGGCATTTTCCTGTGGTTGTGACATAACTAATAGCTGCCCTTCGTGACAATGGCATGTTTAGTGATAAATTCTGTATGAAATATGCTGTTGGTATGACAACACCCAGAGAAGGTCAAGACCAGCTTTGGAGAGGAATTTTGACTGCAGCTTTAGCAGAGCTGGAAGACTCAGAGCAACACCCTTGGTGCTGAGAGCCTGTAATGGGAATTCCAAGGGAATTAAAAGGGAATTCCAGGAGATTTACAGTGCCTTTGCAAAAACATGATCACACAGAATAAATCATGCCCTCCCCAAAAAACTTACTTTTAATGCACCTGGTGATACCTGTGAGTCCTCTGCAACCTCTGCCTTTAGTGAGGTTTTTTTGGGTTCCACCTAAAGCACCTCGTGTTCAGGTGGGAGCCAGTGGGTCCCCCCCAATCTATCTCAGAGCAGCTACATTAAACACACTGTTGAGCTTACTAGTAGTTGGGACAGGAGGTGGATATAGAAGAACCACCTCACAGTTGGTATTTGATGGATTTTTTTCCAATTCTGGCCAAATTCTCCAGCCAGTTGTGCCTATTTAGCCCCTGCAGCTGAGAGATGGCCTAGAGTAACTGGGAGATTCTGCGTGTGGAGTGGAACAGCAAGGGAATAGTTCTGAGTGTCCACATTATTTTTGCAGGGAATGACATGAGGGAAAGGCAGGTACAAAGGTCTGGCTTTCCAAATCCCATCATCAGGGGCTTGCCATGGATTTCAGTAGCAGAGACTGGCAATTGAATTGTGGTAATAGGTCAAACGAGCTATTTAAAAATAGACTCTTTCCAGATAATTATTTCTAAGCTTTTATGTGAAAATGCACCAACGGGGTGAGGGCATCTCTTAGCCAGCACCCAGAGGTAATTTTTTTCAAATTTTCAAAGAGAAAATGATACCAAAGGCAGCACAGCTCAGGATCTGGGAGTATAGCCAGGGGTGTGTGGGTAGCATGCAAAGCAGTATTAAAAAAAGATCCAAAATCCAAACTCAGCATTTTGGTAGGTATTTCTGATCTCAATGATTTTTTTCTGGTGAGATCTCCTGCAACAAATAAAAGTTGATGTCTAGGATCAGCCCCCACCTGGATAAAGTAATGGAGCCATAACCTGTTTATAGCTCAGACCTTTTCAAATCCCTGCCAGGGACTTGCAGAGGGGCAGGAAAAACTGGTGTGACTGTGTTCTTGTTTCGTATTCAGTCAACCAGACTGCTATTCACCTCTGCATTGCCTCCGTGAAGACTTAAAGCAGTGCCTCAGGGCGAGGGCGCACCCCTGCCAGGCAGCGCAGGTCACAAGATTTATCCCAGGTGGCTCTGTGACTGCACTTCTGCTTCTGCTGCTTCTCCAAGTGCACATTCCATCTCCTTTGCCCTCAGGATCGAGCTGCGGGCCCTGAACAAGATTTCTCCAGGGGATGAGCTGACTGTTTCCTACGTGGATTTCCTCAACCTGAGCGAGGAGCGGCGGAAGCAGCTGAAGAAGCAATATTACTTCGACTGCACATGTGAGCACTGCAAGAAACAGCTCAAGGATGATCTGATGCTGGCAGCGAAGGCAGGGGAAAGCAAGGTATGGTTTGTCTTGCTCTGTCCAAATGCAGGGGTGGCTGCATCTCCTCCACCAAGGTGTCTGTGGGTCTCTAGGACTGTGGTTTCTCAGCATGGGGACGCTCTCAATAGGAACAGAGTCGGGTTTTGGCAAAAGCATGACTAGTGCCAATGTAAAAAATGAGAACAGAAGTGAACCATGACTGGGCACAACACCAGTTCAAGCCCACCATGCAAGGCCAGTTTAATCCTTATTATGCAAGATAAGTGCAGTTTTTAATTAAAAAAAGCCCACAGAAGTTTCCTTCAACCTACACATCCATCAATAGACAGAACGCAAAAGTACTGGAAAATTATTGCAATATAATTGCAATTGAGAAAAATGATGCCATTTAGATTGTGTTTTATTCTGAGAAACTGCAAGCGAATCTATCTTTTGAGCAGCAGAAAGAGAAAAAATATGTTGCAGGTGATCCGTGGTGACAGGACTAAGCAGCACTGCTGAAGCTCTGTGGTCTGTACCATCACACTGGCTCCAAGGAACGTGGGAAGCTTGAACTTCCAGTCCCTCTTTGCAAAGGCCTGTCACAGGCAGTTTGCACCATCACTTGACATTTTTCCGTGATTGCTGTGGGCAGACTGACTGTGAGGAATTAATGTGTCTGACTGCTCATTTTTAAGTAATCTCTCTTTTCCTTGGAGGTCTCACAAGTCATCAAGTAGAAGGGTATGAGGCTGTGTCTTGCTATAGGCAGTGGGATGTGTTGCTTGGTCAGCAGCTCCACTTTATGAGTGTTCTGGCAGCTCTAAGAGTTTCTTTTTAGTTCCTCTACCCAAGGATAAAATTGCTCATAGGTTTTGTCCCCTGTGGCAGTATTTGGGTGGGGGTTTCTATCCCTGCAAGCTCTAGAGTGTATAAGGGAAGGTAAAACAAGGCAGGGCAATTAAATGTATCATCAAGTCATTGATGTGCACTGTTGAGCAGTCACACAGTGAATCACAGTACAGCTCAGGGAGTGATGTGGAGCAGGTGGGAAACCACTCAGAAAAGGTGGGATGGGGAAATGTGACCTCAGAGCAGCAGTGCCACCAGGAGAGGCCCAGTGAGATGCACCTTCCTGGGAAGGAGCACAGAACCCTCAGCCCCCTGCTCAGCAGGTGCCAGGAAGCCAAGCCCAGTCCTGTAACTCTCCTTTCAGAGAGATGGCACTCAGGAAAGGCTGGATATTGCAGAGTATAAATCTCACCTTGAGAAAGGTTTAGGGAAATCGTACTGAGCTGATATAAGGGAGCTCCCTTATGGGAGATAGGACTAGAGGAGACCTTTTCCTTGCTGGGTCAAGTTCTCCTCTAGTGCAATGACCCTGCTGTATAACCCCATTTTAAATTATCAAGCTTCATCTTAAAGCAATCCTGGCTACTGTACTTCCCCACTTATAATATAAAGCTGTACTCAGTTCTCTGACGCAGAAGGATTTTTATCTGGCTTTCTGCAGAAATATTTTTTAACACATTCTCCAGTAGACAGCATAAAAAAAAATCTCAACTCTCATTCAACACCTGCTATCAAGCCTTGACTGAACACTGAGACCATGAATCACAGAATGATTTGGGTAGGAAAGGACATTATAGCTCATCTCATTCCATCTGCCCTGCCATGGGCAAGGACACCTCCCACTGGGGATGCATCATCCCCTTTTTGTGAGCATTAGCAGTGTGCATACAGTAGGAAAACATGCACTCCTGAGGGAATGTTCTGCACAACCTGAAGTGCTTGTGCAGAAAAAGCCTGTGAGCATGCAAGGTGCATGATTTCAGCTATTAAAAATACACCCCATCCACAGACAATAAGTGTCCAGGCTGACCTCACCCGCAGAGCTCGTCGGCTGTGTCGCATTTCCTGGATTCAGGCACGCATGCTGGAGCAGCAGTGCTATCAGCTGCGTGGAAAAAGCACTAGGAATATATGGGAGATTGACAGCTTCCATCTTCAACAGCTGCTCCGACCTTCAGTGCTTCACCCTTTCCAAAGAGTAGCAAATTTCCCATTTTTTATAATGGCAACAGATTTGTAAGCCTAATAAAGGCAAGGGAGGATTTTTATTAGACAATACCACTGTGGAAATGCTGTTTAAGGTCCATGTTCTGGGAGTCTTGACTCAGACCAGCAATGTGATTTGCACTGACATTAATGTTGCATTTGGATGTGCTTTGTGCCCCAGGACACCCTCCTGTGTGCTGCTCAGACAGCTGCCCAAATCTGATCAGCTACAACAGGTTCAGTACAAGTAATAAATCATAGTACAAATGTATCCATAAATAGATGGGGGGTAAATGGCTCTGAAAACTATGAGTTTTCCTTCAATACTAAACTTTGAAGAGGATTTCCCAACCAGATGAATTTCAGATTCCTCAAAAATCTAATTGACCAGGTGTGGGAAAAAGACCACAGGGCAGTCCTACAATTCTGACCCCCAATCTTTGCAGCCTGCATTGCAATGTTGGGTCTCTGCTTTTGATCTACACCCAGAGATCTTTCCAGGCTATTGGCTCTGTTGTGTGTCTCCAGACCAGGCTCTTCCTGAATATCCTGGAGTCAGGTGATTGTGGGCTGATTTCAGATTTCCCATTTATGAAAATAAAGGTCATGATAGCTAGAATAGTTGGAAAATGCAAATTTGAATGGCTCAGAGAAATAGAAGATGAATGGTTGTTCTGGATATTATGTTATATTTCAGTATTTTAAAGGAAGAAGGAGGAGGCAGATAATTATGAGCTCATTAGTGTTTTGCCAGGTGTGCCTAGATGTGCTTTGTATCTCCAAATGCAGGGTGAAATGCAAACTTCTTTGAGGTGTGTGGGAAAACACATTACCCTCTCTGTGTGCAGCTGAAATCGGAGCTCAGCCATCTTGGGGTACTTGGACCTAATGACAGCATTTCTCAGGGTGGGTAAAATTCAGGGATCTTTCCTATTCCACCAATCTCAAGCAGCTGCACTAGGAGCATCTGATACTCGCCAGCTTGTGGCTTTCACAGCCTCTCTGGTATCTCGTGAGACCTTTTAGTTGCAGGGTGAATTTTGTCCCTTTTCCAGAGGGGAGAAATGGTGTGGAGAGTTGAGGAACCCAGTCATGCCTGCCAGAGGCACATGGCCGCTACCCTAATGGGCAAAATTCTTGCTGAAGTCAGCAGGACCTTCACTGTTTGACCTGGAACTTGGACCATTTCAGCCCATTTTGGCCTTGGGCAGGTCTGAGGGGCACACTGGTATTTGCAGCCAGCAGTAGGAAGTGAGTGATATGGGAAGCATCCCACCAATCATCCTTTCAACCAAGGTATTTTGGCATTTGTCAGGCAGGGCATTTTCCTCATTGGTTTTCCTAATGTCATCCCCAGCCCTCTGCAGACACGGTGAAGGAGGTGATCCAGCTCTCCAAGGACACACTGGAGAAGGTCAACAAGGCCCGCATGGAGGGACAGTACCATGAGGTGAGTCCTGGTGCTTGTGTTCCTTTGCTGTACACACACTGCCAGGGAAAGCAGGCCCTGTTCCGCTCTACACTTGTGATTTATGGGTGAAAACCTCCCCATTGCTGCAACACGAATATCCCCATGTGCTTCCTGCCCTCTTGGCAGCTCAAATTGAAAAAGCTGACAATGATTTCTGCCCTCTGTAAAGCACAACTGTGTCTGAGACATCCCAGACTAACTTCCTTTGTAGTGATGACAAAAGGAGATTCAGGTGACTGACAACACCCAGCCTCCCAAAGCCTTTCTTCTCCTGAGCAGTACGCACCACTTTTTCCTCACCACCTCTCCTGGGAGGGAAAGCTTTGAGTGCCAATCGTTTTCCTAGGCTGATGTTTCTCAACAAAACAAAGCACATCCTTTCCTCCCCAGCCTTCACAGAGGCTGACTTGGCCTCTGGGACTGGTATGGACTATGAAAACCACAGGGCTTTGGTCTGGCAGCCTCAGGCCCAAAGGTGCTTGGACTTACCCTTACTCTCCCTGCTTCCTCCACACTCAGGTTGTGAAGCTGTGCCGTGACTGCCTGAAGAAACAAGAGCCTGTGCTGGGGGATACGAACATCTACCTGCTGAGGGTCCTCAGCATTGCCTCCGAGGTGCTCTCCTACCTCCAGATGTTTGAGGAAGCAGCTGACTATGCCAAGAAGATGGTGGATGGCTACCTGTGCGTCTGTGCCCTACTTGTGGCAGCTCTCTGTGCTTATGCATCGTTAAGCAGTGTGTTACAGGAAAAATTTTCTTAGTCTGCTCCCATCAGGGCAGTGGTAGTGAAATTCCTATGGAGATCCTTTTGTATCACCAGACAGAGAGGGACCCCTTCTTAAGTGCACAAGAGCTCCCACATACCTTGATTTACTAAACTGGAATGGGCAAAAGGTTCAGGAGCATCTTTCATTGGCATTTTTGTTTTGTCTCAGAAGCATCACAGGGCTGCCTTGATAGCAAGACACAGAGCCTGGGTGCAGGACAGAGAGGCTGTGACTGCAGGAGTTTGCCTGTTCCCTGCACCTTGCAGGAAGGAAAGGTCAAAGAGAAAAGAGAAACCGTGTCAAATGGCTGTCACTCAAGATATCCGCTCACTCTTGAATAGTACATAGATTTTTTTCTTGGCTAATAGTTATAGTCCTGTGGTAAAAGCTCAGTGAGAATAAAGAAATTCAGGTTCATATAGATTCAGGGTAAACCTCACATTAAAAATGATGGGCTTTATTATTACTGAGGTTTTATGACAGGACTGATAAGTATTTAACAGAAGAAAAAAAGAAAGAAAAATAATGGAAGCTGTAGAGAAGAGAGAAAAGCCCAACTCATTATCTCATTCACTCTTCTGCTGAGAGCATCTCACACTACTTACCTGTATTTTTGGTTAGTTCTACTCCAAAAAGCCTGCGATATTTTGTTCTTTTGCAGAGGGGTAACAGAGTCACCTCCCTGGCTTGCAGGCCTGATGAGCAACTTCATGTCCCAGCTGTGGCACTGAGCTAATTGACTGACACAGAACAAATTCCTTCCCCTCTGTATTCCTCAGTTTTTCAGACCATGGTGAGGACCATGGTAGTTTCCTGTCTTGCTTAACTGCCAATTCAAAATGCCAAGTAAGCCCTTGAGAACAGGTTTTCAGCGAAGTGCAAGCAGCTTCTAACTCTGCCTCAGCTCTTAAAGCTGGATGTAGAGGAGAGATTTCATTTTTTCCACCTAGGGCACCAACAATCCTGAGAAAAAGATGCATTTACAGAGGGTGAGATGAACATTTCTGGAGTATCTGGGACCACCTGTTTCTCTTCCCACTTTGAATGAGAAGCTGGTGATTGTTGCATTGTCACTGCACTAAGTGTGTCTAGTTAAGTTGGTACCAGCTGAGCTGTAAGGTCAGATCTGGGTTCTGTTTGTGACAAAATAATGACAGAGCTTGGTGTCTTCTTGGCATAAGATGACACACTTTGGCTTTCTCCAAGCCAGGTGTTGAACTTTCCCTGGTCACATCCCATCTTTCATAACTCATGTCCCTGTACAACTCTGTCCTTGAGTAATGTGTCCCTGCCCCCATTCTAAGCAGGACACATTTAGGGGGCACTGGGCTGCAATAGGCTCTTCACCTGAGTAAACAACCTGCTCTTTAGCAAACATATCATGTCAATGACACACATTTGGGAACCCAGATTTCTCCTGAACTAAAATTACCCAATGTTTTTCCAGGAAAATATACCATCCCAACAATGCGCAGCTGGGGATGGCCGTGATGCGGGCAGGAGTGACTCACTGGCACGCTGGCCTCATTGAAGCCGGCCATGGCTTGATCTGTAAAGCCTATGCCATTCTCCTGATAACCCATGGACCTTCCCACCCAATTACCAAAGACCTGGAGGTAGGTGTCATCTCCTGTCTTGTCTCTGCTCTCTATCTGGGCAAGATTACAGTCAAGCGGTAGAAACAACCATCTGTAAGAGCTGAGACATGTATCAAGCACTGACTGCTTCTTCTTAGGGCTGTGGTTTTATTTAGATTATGTTACAGTCTGCTGGGAAGTACATGTTGTTTCCCATTGGAGATTTTCATCCCTGAAAAATAGCTTTTATCCTGCACCAGAACATGCGTTAGAAATGTCAGCTGAGCCCCTAAATCTTCTTTGAAACTTCCATGCCCAAAGACAGAGCCTCCCATTTTTCCAACAGCATGATTTCACTCCTCTCAGATGGATGACACTGCAGTTTGAGTATATCAAATTACATATGGTAGATGTGCCCAGTTTACCAACTGATTTTCTTTATTGGTGTCCATTCTTCTTTATTTGCCACTCCCCACTCCTTCTAAGCAGCAGTGTATTTTTTTCCTCAGATGACTGATAGATGCAATTCCTAGCTTAGAGTCAAGAGCTGCAGATCCCAGGGAATTACATCTGATCAGATACGAGGAACTATTTACCATTGCAGCTGGTGATCTGTAATTTCTTGAGCATTTTACTCACTTGATGTAACCTGTTGGCTTTACAGCATTGTTCTTTATTACCCCCCAAAATTACAGGATACCAAACGAAATCCTTTATTGATGTCTTAGTCCCCATTATAGCAGAGCTATAACCTTTATTAGTGCAATTTTGTATCTTCAGAAAAATTAATATCTACTACCTAAAGCCACTCTGTTGACTGTTTCCCTGTATGTAGCAAAGGGTGTGTGATCCCAGCACTCCAATTTCTGTGTTTCCCTTCAAAACTTTAAGAGGAAAACAGTGGATATATGGCACATGCTTATCTCTGTGCTTCTAAACAAAGGGTTGAATAAATGCACAGACAGGTGTAAAAATATATCCCACAATCCCTTCTGAGCCTCTGCTATAATGCAGCACTAGGAATGACTCTGCTGCTGCTGAATCCTGGGGAGCAAGAAGTGCAACTGTGGGACTGAGCATCCCTCTCCTCCCATCTGTGGTGACCCCCACCCTGGTGATGTACCACCCCAAGGGTCAGGCCCAGGGTGTGCACTCATTCCCTGGTTCTGCACAGCATCACCTCTAGGTCCTGAATCGGTTTTGGGAGCATGAGGCTTCCCAGTAGCCTGTAGAAAAGCTGGATGCAGGAGAGGCTGATGCCTTCTTCAGTACACAGGCAAATGGATTTGAGAAAGGAATGGGATATCTGTGTCCAGTCAACTTTGGTCCTGCTGGTGGGACACCGAGGGCAAGGTGCCTCAATCATTGCATGGCCTAGGATATCCCTGGGGACAGTGCCCGATATTGGCAGTGTTTTGTTCATTTGCTTTGAGGTGCCCTGCATTGCAGGGTTTGTAACCTGCTGTGTCCCTCAGGTCATGCGTGTCCAGACGGAGATGGAGCTGCGCATGTTCCAGCAGAACGAGTTCATGTATTACAAGATGAGGGAAGCTGCCCTCAAAAACCAGAAGATCCAAGTCATGCCTGAACCCAGCAATGAGAACGCACCAAGTCTCTTCCACAAAAAGGAATAAACCCTGAGCTTGACACCAGTTCGTGCCTGTGGGGTAACATCACCTGTGGCACTTCCGAACATCCGGAACATGGCGTAGCAATGTGGTATATCCATAAGGATTGTTTCCAGTGGCACGAGTCTGACAGCACGGACCTGCTGGGGGAGCGTCCTGAAAAGTCTTCTGAGGGCTTAAAGCAGAAGAGGTCCTGGCAGAAACAGCATCCCTTTTTCTATCAGTAAGGCATTAAAAATCAAAGCAAAAAACCTTATTATAAAATTGTTTACATTTTTATTGGAAGTCTGTTTCTCTCTACACAAGTCCTGATTCTGAATTTCTTTGCTAAATTTTAATTGATTTTTTTCTAAGGCGTTCTACCACTTCCTTGGGATGACATCATTTCTTTCCAGTGGTGTCCCTGGGATGGTAGAAGTGGGAAGCCAGTTCCAAGAAGTGTCACGTACGCCTGTGGGCATTGAACGCAAACTGAACAAGACCCACAGACGGTGTTTTGTGTTAAATGATATTTTTCTGGTGAAAAACTGTTGGAAATTGATTCTGCAGCTGGTATAGGTGCAACATCAAACTGTGGGCTCTTTGCAAGTGAGACTAAGTGGAATTCCTACATCAGGAAAAGTTAATTGGGATAAGTTATTCTCCTTAGTTACAAATCAGAAATTGTCTGCAGTGATGGACAGCCATTTGCTGTGGTGTGGTGCACGGGCTGTGTGGATTGTTCCAACTGAACAAACAGTTTCCAGGGAGGGGAATCCACCTTTGCTCACCATCAGGGTGAGCTGGGGACTCTGACGCCTTAAAGCACCTGCATTTTAACTTAGGTGTTTAATCAATTTCGCACGGAGGAAAAAGGGGATAGTCCATAGATCAGATGCCAGTGGACAGCCAACAGAACTAAGGAGAAGTCTAATGGCTAAAGCTGGATTTCTAGATAAAAAAGAGTATTTGCTGTCTGCCCATCTGTCTCTAAATCCAGCTAGTTTCCTGCAGACTTTCAGAGGCATCCAGAAGAGGAAAAAGTTTATTCAAGAATCCCCTACCTTGTCCTCAGCAGAGTAGCAAGAAAACAAAACCAGGGCTTTTCCTCTTTGATGTTTCTCAGTGAACACCTGCAGGGAGTTTGTGGCCTTCCTGCTGGTGGCAAGGGGTGGGGAGGAGATGGGGATTGGGTGGCCAGAGCCCAAAGGCTGGATCCTACTGCAGAGGTGTGAGGATGAAGATAGCAGCTGGTAGCCCATGCTGGTTGCTTCCCCAGGGCAGCTTTCCAAACAGGATCTCTGGTGCTTCCTTCACCCAAACCACCCCATTCTTTGGCCCTCCCAGTGACCCTGTGATCACTTTGGCCATGTTTGTACGGAAAGGGAACAGAACCCTTCTTCTGCCCAATGCTCCACAGTGAGATCAGCCATTGCTGCAGGACCCATGGGGGCATCCCCAGCAGGATGCTGGCACCTGTCCCCAGGAAAGGGCTGGAAGCACCTTCATCAGTTTGGGTCATTCAGTGGCTCACAGCCTGTGCCCTGCCTCAACTCCATTCCCCAACATCAGCACAGCCTTAGCTCAGTCTGCTGACAAATTTCTACCACTGCTTCTGTGAGCTTTGGAGGCTTGTGTCTAGTTATAGCAGCAGTGAAGATGCTGATGACAATGAAGATGCTTTCAATAAAAATTTTATTTTATTGGTCACATTTTACACAGTAAAATGATTGGCGTGTGTAAGGTTTCTAGACTCTCTTGCTGATTCTCTTGCAGGAGATGTCACCCAGGGTCATCACCTGCAAAACAAATGGAAAGGGTTAGCTTTTTATGGATTTGTAGAACCACAGAATATCTCAAGTTGGAAGGGACCTATGAGGATCGTCATGGTGCTTAGCTCCAAACTGTTGTTAGGAAGGAGCTGGTCTTGCAAATCAAAACAGGACTGATCCCCAGTCTATTTCCTACAAACTGAATTTTTAAAGCTTTGGATTTCTTCATCAATACCCCAAAGCAGGTAGGGATAATCTGGCATCCCTCAGCTGAGATCAGTTTGCCTCACCTCTCTTCTCTAACAGTGCCAAGCCCAGGCACACACCTGTACTTCCAGGTGGGTGAGAACATGCCCTCAGTACCTGAAACTTTGACCAGAAATGCCTAAACTGGGATCTTCAAAAGTGCTTTTTGGATCATACTCTAATGAGAAGGTGCCTTTAGTGCCTGGCTACAGAGCCTGTGAGCAAGCATGTGCTCTACTCCAGCACCTTCCCGAGGTCCCCAGTACCCCTGTAGCTTCCTAGGGCCAGGCCCCTGAAGGCAGCTCTGTTATTCCAGCCACTGCCCCTCTTCACTTACATTGGTGAGGGTGTCTCCACTGAGCTCTGTGACGGATGTCAGTTCAGCACCGTGGACCTTCAGTTTTGCAACCAGTTTGTTGTTACCCTCCATCTGCACAAGAGCCTGGTGGAAGAAGACAGAGGCATTCATGTTACTGCTGGAGACCACCTCAACCCCTGCATTTTGTCCTTCCCCTGCTGTAGTAGGAGGGGACTGCAGAGCCACCTGAGCTGAGCCATGGCCTCTCATATCATCTCCTGTCCACCACCCACCTACTGCACACTGCTGCAGCAACTTCCTTTGAGGTGAGGTACCTGGAAGCTGGGTGACAGCACGGTGCTGGGGAGAGTCTTGGTCAAGATAGGAAATCACTTAAGGAGTTTTCAAAAACTCAGATATGGCTGGGAAGCTCTCCAAGGGACAGACACATCTGCTGAGTCTCTGCCCACCAGGAGCTGCACATCTAAAAAGGCTACAGACAGCACCAGCACCCCCAGGGCAGCTACCACTGATCAATGAAATTAATCAAATAAATAAGCCAGCAAATCCCATTTCTCTTTATCTGTCTTGCTCAGCTGTGTGTTCATTTGCCCTTGAGCTGCTGATTTACAGAGAGTAAGACTCTTCTAATAGCTGCTTCCCCTGGTTTATGCCAAAGGAACTTCACTGATGCTGGAAATCGTGACACAGCTCGTACAGCTCTCAGAGCCCCATTCATGGGACATTTCTTCGGTGATCATCCCTCCTGTCTTGAAAAGTCCCTGTAATATCATCTTCTCCTGAGGCAGAGGTGAGAGGCAATATTTGCCAGTGGTGTTGCCTTGACATTTTATGAACCCTTGGAATGAGTCCAGGAATGGGAGGTAACCCAATTTCAAGGGTGTTAACTCCTCACCTTGCCACATCATCTCACCCAGTGTCAACAGAAGGCAGTGAGAAAAGCTAGCAGAGAAGTTAACAGCTACTAGGACTTAAAAGGAGAGATTTATTGGTTTATGACTCATTGTCTGATTTTCTTGCATTATTTTTGAGTCTACAAAATGAAGGTGGAGGTGTTTTGTGTTGCAACATGACACAAGGTCACCCTTTTCTGCCTCAAATCTTTCAGAACTTTTGCTGTCAAAAATTTTTACCAAAGCATCTCTCTTCCCCTTTTTCAAATAGGATTTTAAAACACTGGCATCCAGTGTTTTCCAAAGATGCTATCAAAATAGATTCAGAAATGTAAGGCTTCTCCTGCAGGGGTGTTTTCAGTCTCTTTTCTCAAATGCAGAAGGAATGGCTGGAAAGGAAATTTAATGTCCCTGAGCCCCCACAGCCCTGGCAGAGGAGGGGCTGCTCACTCACCTTCGCTTTCTCTCCATTCAGCAGCTCCATCTCACTCTCCTGCCCAATGGTGAACTCGTTTTTCAGCACTTTGGAGCCAGTGGTCACAGTAATCTTGAACTTCTTCCCATCCTGCTCAATTTCTGAGGTGCTCTTGAGGTCCTTGCCCTTCTGGACCAGATCATCAGGGAGCCCTGCCCAGGAACAAGAGACATTGAGTGAACGGTGGAGCCATCTATGGGCAGATCGCTGCTCCTGAAAGAATGTGGCAAGATTTGGGGACCTACAGCTGGGAAAAATTCTATTCCAGTGTGGAAAAACTTTTCAATGATGATGCTTCCCTAAGAGTCACATGGCCCTGAGCCTGCTGGAAAGGAAAATGAATGCCATCATCCTGAGTTTTGTGTGGGAACTGGACATATCCCGTGTCTCACTGACCTGACTGGGAGCACAAACACCACCTCCCTCTCTAAGAATAAATCCTGCTTTCCTTCCTTCACTGACAGGCAAGGAAAAATGGATTAAATCAACAGAGAATGAAGGAACAAAGTGAGGGTTTTGATGAGATTCAGGGTTCTTCAGAGCCAGCTTACAAAATCTTCTCCCAAAGCCTGAAGGTGATCTGCCAGGCAGAGCCCTTCTGGCATGTAACTGTGCAAAAATAATGCAAAGCCCGCTGAATCCCTGCAGGACCACATTCTCTGTCACAGACACAAGTGGAAATCTATCAGACACATTCATCATTTAGCATTTAAACAATGCCAGCTATTTTTCTGATAAACGGTGGGATCTGAGGCTTTGCAGCATCGCAGCACAGTGGCTGAGCAATGTCCTGCTCGCCCTCAAATTTCACAGCCTGACAGAGCCGATCTGCAGTGCCCCTAAGCCACCAAGGTCCTGCTGGCTTATCATGTGTGTGCAGCACTCAGCCACACTGGCCAGTGGCTACAGAGCCTGCCAGGACAGACTTCCTGCAAGCCACAAAACTTCACCCACCATCTCTTGACCCCCAGCTCCCAGCCAGAGAGATGCCTTGTCTTCTATTTTGAGATCACATCTCCACACACATACATTTAAACCCCCAACAATTACAAGGTGACAGACAGAAACAGGAAATCTCAGTGATGTCTCAATCCACATCATCAGCACATCAGCACATCAGCACAGTTGGCTACCAAAAATCAGTGGAATCTGTGGAGACAAAGCAGCACATAGCACATGCAGGCACTTACCAAGGGCTTTCATAAAGGGCTCAAAGTTTTCCTGGGACTGGAGCTGGTACTTTCCAGTGAAGCTCATGGTGGAAAGACTCTCTGTGCTCTCAACACAAGAGAAGGTGCCTTGCTGGGAAGCAGAGCTTCGTTTTATATCGTCCTTTTGCCTTAAAAGTTGGCCAGAGGTAAGATGATGTAATTGATTTATGGCCATGTTCAAACATTAACGTAAAACTGGGCAATGGTCAGTGATAAATTGTTCTACATTTTACAGACCAGAATGTACAATGTGGGGGCAGGGAGAACCCCATAAAAATCCATTTTTATGGAGGTCATAATGTGGCATCCATAAACAATTGATAAAAAAAACCAATAATTGTGCAAAGAGGTTCATTATCAGAGGAACATGCCAAATCATCTAATGAGCTTGCAGTCTGGAAGCACGTACGTGGAGGAGGTGAAAGTGGAGATTGTGTGGCCCCTGGAGCTGACACTGGGGGTTTCTGCTTGCTGGTGTGTGCACAGTGGGTCTTTAGCACTGGCAGAAGAGTGGCTGCACACTGGCAGGGTTTGACTCACTCACAGGCCTGTTCTGGTGGGCTTTGCTGTAACCCAGATGTAGCAGTAGCACAAACCCATCCTTGTCCCCTAAGGAAGAAACAACTCCAATTTCTGGCCTTGCACTGGCTCACCTGAAGACTGCAGTTTAATTCAGGCTCCACCACTATGACCCTGCCTCTGAGGTGTGTGGACAGACGGGCTTGTGCCATTAGTGATCTACCAAACTCCCTTGCATCTCCTTTCCCCAGAGGAGCCACAGTCACTTGTATACTGAAGGAGCATTCCAGCCCCTGGAGCTGCAATTCTCCCAAGTGCCACATCAGAAGAAGAACCAGCAGCAGCCTCCAAGCTGAGACCAATCCCTCCCTCCACAGTAGGACTTGGAGCAGGAGTCCTCTTCCAATCTGATCCCTTTGGCTGTGTCCCAGATTGCTCCCTGGCATCCGAGCATCCATCCTCTGGGTCTGTACTTCCAGGCTTGGCTTCCTGCTTCAATGATTTCCTCCTCCCTCCCAAAGTGAGCACAGGGATTTTCTGCCTTTTCACTCACATGCCTTCTCCTCTTTGGAATTCTTCCATTTTTCCTCCTCTTAGCACCTTTGTCCTTTCTTTGAAGTGAAATCATGGATAAGAATGAAAAAGATCTATCTCCTTCCAATCTGGACACATTGTCAGAGTCTTCTGCTGCTGCCTGTCCCGCTCCTGCCGGCTCAGCCCCGCTCTCCGAGCTGCAGAAGTGAGCCTCAGTTTCTGGTTAATTAGTACAGACAGTGTCTGCCAGATGAGGCAGGAGAGGGAAAACCTCTGCTGGTGGGACGGACAGTGGATGAAGTTGGCTGGGAGGGGGGAATATCTGTAGGGACATCATCCCTACACATCCTGGAGGGAGCTAGGCAGGTTCAGAGGGCACTCATGGGAGGGTGGGTTGATTCAGCAATTTCTCCAAACAGCTTTTCGGCTTGTTTTCCATTTTATCGCCTCAGGAATGATGTAACCTCAGGAACTGCATTTCATTTTTATGTCTCCCTCAGGTGAATACCCCGGTGTCACATGGGGCTGTGTTGACACATGACCCTTTACACAGTGTCCTCTTCTTGGGGACAGTGGTGACTGACCTCTTCCACTGTGTCCTGGCGGCAGCCAGAGCTGGCAGCTCCCTGCCTCCCATCAGCCAACGTTGTCTGGCCTTGGGCCACCTGGAAGCACATCTGTGCATCCCATATTTTCATGCCGTGGACCTCTGGCTGCTCCTCCACGCAATTCAGGTCTCCTCTCTTTGCATGATGGGAAGAGAGATTAGGCTTGAAAAAATGGCAGAGTTCCCAGAGCCACAGTGTCCCTGGGGGCCAAGCCTCTAAGGGCTGGATGTCACTCATCAAACGTTAAAATGGGAATATAATTGTCCAGAACTCTCTTGGTAATTGGACAGAAAATTTTCCATTCACAGAAATGGACAACTCACGAAAGAATTCACCCCACTTGGAACCCAAGTTGTTTTCTGCAGGTATCCTTTCCTCTTCCACTTACTGTGAATACCTATAACATATCTATGCTCCTGATTAGCTATAGGATAAATGGGAACTTTGAATCACTGTTCGAAAATTTGGAAATGTGACCAACTGATTTTTAATCAATGATCAAAAATAAAACCTCTTTGTGTTCTGTTGGGCTCAATGTTCTTTTATTTTCTTTAGCAAAGAAATGCAGTTCATATTTAAAAATGGAGAAATGCTTATTGAATGAAATTTGGCCAAGGTAATTATCATCTAGCCAAGATGGCTGAGCAAATGGCAGGTGAGATAAACTTAATCTCAATAGCAAAGTTCAGAATACTTGTACATCTCCCCAACAGAATATGGGATCTTTTAAAATATGATATCACTTTAACTTTCCAGGGCCAAGAAAACGCACCTGATTGCATTAACATGAGGCCATGTCAATTGATAATTTGATTACAGTAAATCCATACCCTAAAACCTGAATCTGGTTTGTACAAAGAGAAAAGGCATGGGTCATTTTCAAAAATTGTTGAGGAATCTATGTCTTATGAGAAGCCAGCAGGTACTTCTGTCTTTAGGTTGCTTTGAAAATAAAGCATAGGGTCTTAGAGGTTTGTCAGAAAAAAAAAAGACTAAAGTATCTTATTTCTGCTTTTTGCACCTGAATCAGAGATACAGACATGCAGAACTTCTCAGGCAAAAATATCACCAGTGGATCAGCCATGGTTTTGGCCAAATCTCAATCCCCACCTCCTCTGGCTCCCTGGGTACTCATCCTGGGCCTTCACCACCTACCTCTTGAAGGAGAGGTGCTCAACTCAAACCTCCCAAAGTGCAATTTGGGGCTGGTGCCTTGTGTTACAACATCTGCCATATTCAAGAAGAGTTTGGCTCTGTCACCTCTGTAGCTGCCCTGCGGAGCAGTTGAATCCTTTTATGACTTTCTCTCAACCCTTCCCTGGGATTCCCAATCTTGGCTCTCACTTTCACTCAGTGTCTGGGAAGCCACCCTCCTACCTGTGCCACTTCTTGGTGATTTGGACATTATGTCCAGATTTTGAGTTTTAGGGCTCCTACAGAATAAAACGTATCTCTGCCTCCTCCAGTTCAAACTGTTATGTATGTTCTGAACTACCAAAAAAGACTTTAAAGCCAAAGCACTGTGTGGGGAGAGGCACTTTGCTGTATCCCAGGGGAGGGTACCTGGCAGCCTTGTGGAGGTCTGGGATTGTCTTCATGCATCTTTCCCCATCACCTCACTTACTTCTCTTATCTATCCCACCAATGACTCCCCAGACTTTGTGATGCCTTTGGTTTCACCTCAGTGCTTTGAGAAGCTGGGGCTGGGCTCTACACTAGGATTTTCTTGGCCCAAATATGACAGGCTACAAGACAGGACCTTTGATGATTCAGCCATGAATTTCTCTAATGCAGGTCCAGTTGAACACCCCAAAACCACTAGACTTTTTTTTTTAAAGCTTAGTCACAAACTTGCCTGTCACAGATCCCCAGGTGGGCTTCTCTCTGTCTCAACCTATAGTATTGTTGGGTAATCCCTATTTCTGCTGCCCTTGAACCTGGGAACTTGGTCTGCTGCCAGGTTTTCACATCTCTGGTATTGTTATTTTGAATCTTGAGGAACAAAGGTTTCTTCGTCAGGCCACATGGCTGCATTGCTTCAAAAGGTCGGATGGGATGGGAAAAGATGCTACAGCTGCCATGAGCTCTTTGTCCCTCTTGGTTTCCACCAAGTTTTCTTTGTGCTGTGTTACCAAGACAGCACTGAGATGAAATACGGCATCTTCCCCAGATTTTTCTCTGTTTAAAATGGCCTTGGCAGTCTGCTGAGATTCCTGCCTCCAAGCTGTAACTTCCAAGCTGGAGACCTGCAAGCGCCATTTCATATAGGTTTAGATTAGATATGTCATTATCAGAGCCCTGATAAAACTGCCAAAAGCAGTTGCTTGTGCAGGGAGCTGCTGCTTGATAAAGCTTTCCATCGATGCTGATATTTAGAGAAGGGCAGCCCTCAGCCCTTGCCATCTTATTGCAAAGTTACCAAAGGGAGCAAAGGGTTGGTATTGCTTCTTCAAGGTCAGGGCAGCTCTATCACTGATAGCACAAGAGCTTTATATCTGCTTACCAATGATCACCTGGGGAGCAGAGCTTACAGAAAAGCTGGACTTTGCTGCTGGGATCTTGCTTTAGAGTAGGCATAAAGCTGCTGGCTCTGCCACCCACTTTCCACTCTCTTGCTCCAACATAAGTGGCGTAGTGCTGTGGCCTCTCTCCAAGAATGTGGACCTCTCTGTTTATGTCCTCAGAGTACATGTATTGTCCTTGCAGCTTGGCCTTCAGTGGCATGAGGCTGCCCTCCATCCCACAGCCCAGCCCGTGGAGTCAGGGTAAAGGACTGAAAACGGTGCTCATTGCTTATGGAGATAGTTTGTGCCAGAGCAAGGAAAGAAAATGTTGGGAAAGACATGGAGCCATTAGCAGTTAATGTTGTTGAGTGAGGAAGGTCTGGAAGAGTTCTCCAAAGTGGAGCCAGTGAACATTTAACCAATGCAGATGGTGCATCTGATCCCACCACATCTACAGTGCAAATGTCTCCCTCTAATCCAAGCACATGGAGAGCCCCTGAGACACAGTGGGGATAAAGAAACTTTCATCTGACCAAGTGCAGGACACTGGCATGTTGGGATGGAGAGGACAGCAGCCTCCAAGTGCCCACAGGTGGTCAGATGAACTCCAGTCCTGAAGGGACACCTGGCTGTCACTGTGGGCCAGTACTGACCTGTCCATCTGTGCTCGCCTTCATCCTGATTTATCGAGCACCGTGGCTCTCTCAGTGCTGCTCACGGTGGGTTGCAGCTGATTAGTCAAGGAGAGCATCTCGGGGCCATACAGGAATACAGGAACAGGAGCCTGTTCCTATTTCTCCCTGAGGCAAACACATAACCACAGTTTATATAGAAAATGAAGGAAAGTCCAAGCAATAACCCCCAAGACCTTTCCTAGCAGACTGGCTAGGGGAAAGCAATGAGCCAAGAGTGATACACCAGCCAGAGGGTCAGGACACCGCTGTGAGGAGGGCAGAGAATTGAATGGAGTCTGACAGTGACTGAGTTTTCACCAGGTTCAGGGCTCCATGGGGAACAACCATGGTGCCAGCAAGACCAGAGCTGTGGACAAAGTCCAGAGTTGCCACTGTCCATATCCCACTTGGTCCTATTGTGTTTGCTATAGCCAAAGTGCCTCCCTGAGCAGAGGGTTTTGCACATTATGGAGCCTGACTTTCCCAAAGTCACCTGGAGAAGCTGATAAAGCATCTTCCTTGTCCAGTCTCTAGTGGGTGGTTGTAGAGCCCATATGCTATAGAACTGTAGATTTTGAGATAAAATGTGGCTCGGGGTATGATGTAAACTTTGGCATAGTTGCACCAAATTGCACAACTTTCTGCAGGTAACAGCTTCTCCAATATCCCACCATGGATGCCAGCACTGCACAATACTTTGTGCTCCCTTTCTGCCCTGCCTTTATGAGTGGGTCCTGCACTTTGGCCTACAAGACCCAAACCACAACACAGATGGCCTTGAGCTGGTTGTGAAACACCTCGTTCTGAGGGAAAAGTTGCACCCAGCTGTGGGGAAAGGGCCGATGTGCTGGCAGCTCCTTGCCTTGCCAAATCACCAGAGGTGGAGGTAGAAAAATGCACATTTGTAGATGAGAGGAGGTGACCCACTTGGAAGCCCTGCCTCACGTCAGCTGAAATACGGCAATTTAGATCAGATCTAAAAACGGGGAAAGAGCCACATTTGCTGTAGCAAAGACACAGCTTTGTGGACTTTAATTTATTTACAGTCATACAGTTCTGTCTTATATCTCCTTGACAGGAGGCAGAAATAAATAATTCTGAGAGCATGCTTGCCTGTGCAGCTGCAGACATTCTGCAAACACCCTTAGCCCCTTCCTGCCATAAATTCTGAGCCTCATGTGTGGGTCTGCCTCTGAGAAAGGCACAACTGAAATAGTTTGATTTCTGACCAGAATGTTACAGTTTTTACCTGGATTCTCCCTGTTTTCTCTGTGAACGTTCACACTTCTGTGCAGGAGAGGGCAGGGGACACATAACTTCAACAACCCCCAGGGATAAACTCATATAATTTTTCTCAGCCAACATAACACACTTCCCACTGGGATGTACTCTGTACAGGGTAGTAAATGGTATTGCAAAATCCCAAATATCCTGGTCACTCTCTTTCTGGACCTGCCTGTTGTTGCCTGGGTCACTTACAGGCCTGAAAGCTTTTGTTTGTGTGTGGTTTTCAGACCCCAGACAGCTACTGGACAGAGCCAGGACTGGGAGATGTGGGGAGATTTTTGTGCTGCTCAGGGTTATGTGATGCTTTTTGATTAAATTTGGTGCTTTCTGGACCTGGTTGAGAGTTGGGGTTCTTTCTGTGTGCCTCTGAATGTGTCCCTGGGGATAGGAGAGATCTTGCTGAAAAAGAGGGTGATAAAATCCTATGATGGGATTCTTTGGGGAGAAGATGGGGTGAACATGAGGAACCTCCTTCTCGATGAGATCTTGCATCAGCTTTGCATCCAACCCTCCCGCCAGAGGACATCGCCCGTGCTTCCTTTTCCTCCGCTCCAAAACTTTGGAGAGGTGTTTCCTGGCTTTTGTTGGGATGGCTGGGCGTCTGAAACCCGAAGAGCGGAGGGACCTGTGGGAGGGTGGGAAAGGCTGGATGGGAACAGGGAAAGGGATGTGCATCGCCTCCTGGATGCCTGGGCACAAGGCACTGCCGCCATCTAGTGACTTGGGATCCACCGGCGGCTTTGCCAGAGCCGCAGCTCCACAGCGCTCCTGGGGATGCTCTGCCGGGGAAATGGGCCAGGGACCCCAACCCAACACGCTGCTGGTGCTTGGGACGTGTAGAAGGGCCCACCTTGCTGGGGAGGATGGAAAAGCTGCTCAGCAGACACGAAGCTGAGAGTGTTGCTGTGCTTGTTTTTGAGTGCTGCAATGATCGGGGCTGAGACGTGAAATTTTAGGGGGATTTGTGTAGGAAAAAATTGAATTTTCACTGTTATACATGTTTTTCTGCTTCCTCAGTCCTCATTATGCTTTGAAATCTTTGAAAAGCCTTTGGAAAAGTCTAAATAGCAGTCTTAGCTAGGGTTTGCAAATACAGGTGATTCCTGACATATGAGTCCAGAGACCATGAACTGCTCAGGAACGGACAAGGTCCCAAACGGAGTGCAAATCCCAGCAGGAATATGGAGGCACTGAGTAAGACCAGGTTAATTAGAGGCGATTACATTTTCCAGCTCTTGATCTGTTGCTGCAGTGGATGAGTCCTGACAGGCAGCACAGGCACGCTCCCCTTCCTTCTCTCAAAAATTCAAAATAATATTAAAGAACCATAGAATGAATCATGGAATCACAGAATGGTTTGGGTTGGAAGTGACCTTAGAGATCTTTTGGTTCCAGCTCCCCTGCCATGGACAGGGACACCTTTCACTAGACCAGGTTGCTCAGAGCTCCATCCAAAATTAAATGTCACTCTAGATTTGAGTGCATGGAAATTGCAGGGCTGAGCATGGGATAAGCTCTCCAAGTAAATGGCACAGTCATCCTGGTTTGTGTCCCAGGCCATGTTCTGTGCTCACCTGTGACTGCCACATCAGCAGTCCCTGCACCCCAGCATTAACCACTGACCTTGACAGTGAGGGCTATCATTGCTGATAGACCCAGGGCATGGACAGACCTGTGGCAACAGCCTCTTTGCAAATGCAGAGCAGCAGGTAAAAATCCTGTAATCCATTTTTTTTTTGCAGGGTTCTTGTATCCCATATGGATGTAATGCTGAAGGAATAATCAATCTCATTGGAAGTTCTTCACTTGGGGGAAAAAAAAAATAGATGCATTAATGAAGTCATTTCACACCGCTAAAACACACATTAAAAGAAATAGACAAATGGTAAGGGAATGCCCAGAGGCATAAAGTCCCATGGTGGTGGGAACAGGTGAGGTCTCACTGAAGTGTGCTGGGCGACTCTTGCAAAGGTGTACATTGGTGATATGAAATTATTGCATTGGTAATAAAAACTATCAGCTTCTGCAATTTTTCCTGTGGACTTGATCCTGTCCTTGTTCTAGCCTGAATCTGAGCTGAGCTCAAAGTGTGCTCTGCCTCTGCATGGGCAAGGAAGGAAAATCCTGAATTCACCTTGGCACACCATCATGGGAAAGGGCAGAGGGTAAAATAGAGGAGCCAAATCATGTATCCTGCAGCTTTTACTATTTCCTTTATTTCTAATGTTTCACTTTTGTCTAGAGATGCTACTTGCAATTTTTTTTGTGTCAGCTACTACTGGAGCAGGATGAGGAGCTGAGGCTCTGTTTTGGAGATACCAGCCACTCCCTTCAGCATCCAAGTAACCCTGGGAGCTTCCAGTGACTCCAGGGATAGCCATAGGGAGGTTTCACCATCGATTTAAACCTGAGCCATTCCTGAAGAACATGGTCCAGGCTTCCTGTTTTAGCCAGCACCTTCTGAAAGGACCTGGATTCACAACTGGAATGGGGACAGACCTCCATTACAGGGTGAGCACTCCACTGCACACCAGTGTGTCAAGAGGATCTGGTGACTACAGGTACAGGGAGGACCACAGCAGGTTTGGGTGGCTCAGGCTTCATCTTTGCAATGTCATGAGGAATACTGAGCACAGAGATGGTGGGGAGATGTGGGCTGGTTGGTGATATCATTTATATAATTATAGATAAGTAGCTCCCTTTGTAGCTGATTTCCTAGAGGTGTGCTCTGCTCTGGCCCACTGCTGGAACTGAGATATATTATTAAAATCTTCTGTTTGCTTCCTGCTCTGCTACAGCTGCCCTGTTCAACCTTGAGCAACACCATCATGGGTAATTTTGTCCAGAGCCTGAATTTTACCTACTACCTCCACCTGAAGAGCCTGCAGAAAGAGTCCTTTGGGATGCTGGATGTAGAAAAGCCCTTTTCCACATCAGTGCCCAGGGCCACTCCCTACCAGAGGCTTTTCTCATTGCTCTGGTTGGAACCATAAGAATAAAGAGAGAGAGGCAAAGCATTTAGGGTCAGACTCCAGTGCTTTGGTAGGTGATGTGTCCCTTGCTGCAGACGTGGGCTCCGTGGCTCATAGCAAGTGGTTATCAGCCATCCTTTGTACCTCTGCTCCTGCCTGCCTGGGCTGAAGTCCTGGGTCTGTGCAGCCACAGGTCGTGTGCTGACCTTGCCCTTCAAACAACACCGATTATATATATAAAAAAAAGGTAGAAAATGGATGCACAGCCCTTCCCTGCGAAGAACTGGATTTTTTTGCACAAGCCCTCCCATGTGTCCTCTCTCTCCTGTGCCTCAGTTTCCCTGTTGGTATGACTGGGCTGCTGGGAGGCTGAACACTTCACTTTGCAGAGCTGAGTTGCAGGCTGATTTTGCTTGCAAGGGGCTTCTGGGATTTTCTGACCCAAACCGTCCTTTAAGCAGGTTCAATCTCAAATTTAAATCCAAACTCATGGTTTTATCGGGTGTCTCCATGCTTCCCCAGTTGAAGTTTGAATGTCTCCAGGGTTGTAGTGGAGATCACAAGCTCTCCATGCTCTATGCTTGATCACCCTCAGGTTAAAAGCTGTCTTCTAATATTTAACCAGATTTTCCCCCAGCTGCAGCTCGCACTTGCTCCCTCTTGTCCTGACGCCTGGCACCAGCAGGAGCAGCTCGGCTCCGTCTCTCCCACATATTCCCATTCCCATTCCCAGGCTTGGAGCAGGCCGTTTCTGCTGGCTGTGCCACGGCACCGGGAACATCGGCGGGTGGCAGCGGGGACAAGTTTTCCGTGAGCACAAGTGCAAAGGGTGGCCGGGCTGGAAGCAGTGGCCGGGTTGGAAGTGGTGTGCGCAGCTTGGTTGGCCGCTTCCCCGCCGTGTTGTGCCGCGCTGAGGGGCTGCAGCATCGGCCCAAGGGCCTGAGGTGGGAACAGCTGCGGGTTCACGGGGTCAGGGGGAGAAGCGGCCTCTCCCAGCAGCGCCGGCGGCTGCTCGGTGGGATTTGCGCGAATCCACAGGATTTAGCTCAGCCCTTCCTACGCTGCGTCAAGTCCTGTCCTTAGTTTAACCCCTTTGAACAAAATCAACCTGCTCGAAAAACGTAGTGATTTTGGGTTTTTTTGTTTGTTTGTTTGTTTGTGTTTTTTGTTGTTGTTGTTGTTGTTGTTTTGTTTTGTTTTGTACAATTTAAAGCTCCAGCTTTTGCAAGCAACCTGTGGAGCGACTTCTGCACTGTCAGGGCTTTTCCTCAGGCGGAAGTGTCTCCCTGGGCAGGGTGTAGAGAAAGCGGGACAAGGAGGCTCCAGCTGCCTTGGCACAAATCCCAGGCAGTCTTTCCACCTCCTGCAAAATGCTGTGTGCCCTCCACTGAGCCCGGCTGCTACAGCTCCCTCTGACTTTTTGGGAGGAGGTGGTGTGTTCCCTGGGGAGTTCTGTCTGTCCACAGGGGAAGTTTTTGAGGGAGTCGGTTTGGGATGAGGGCCTGTTGCTGGCATGGGGGGGCTCTGGGTTCCCAGCAGTGACTGTGGTTCCTCCCCAGCAGCCATGGAGTATATCAGCACTCGGGGAGGCACGAAGGCCGTGGACTTTGAGGGAGCCCTTTTCTCCGGCTACGCACCCGATGGGGGCCTCTTCATGCCCCAGCAGATCCCCTCGCTGGACAGGGACACCCTGCGAAGGTGGAGCAGCCTCTCCTACCCTGAGCTGGTCAAGGAGCTGTGCTCCCTCTTCATCCCTGCTGAGCTGGTCCCGCGGAACGCGCTCAGCGGTGAGCTGAGTGGGGAGCTGCTTGCAGGGAGGTGCATGAGGATTTTGGGGGGCTTGGATGCATCTGCCTGCCTTTCCCCATCCTCTTTGCAGCCCCCAGGAGTGGATGCTGCTGCACCATCACCTGCTCCTTTCTGTGTGCTGTTCTTCTTGGTCATCTTGCTGGCACTAGTGGAAAAGTTGTCCCCTGTGTATAATGGTGACTGAAACAGGCTGATGCCATGGCCCTGCTCACTCCAGGGGCTCCCTCAAGGGCTTTCTGCTGCTTGACGCTTGCCTTGACATCCGTTTTTTAATGTTTTTAACACTTAAGAGCTATCACTTCCACCAGAGGGCAGCTGCAACCTCTGTCTCAGCAGCACATTGAGATAAAACTCGGGTTTCCTGTGTTTTATATTTTAACACAGTTTTCTCTGATTGTGTGGCATGTTCCCCTGGGATTACTTAGCATGGAGTTATCAAACACCATGAAGCTGGGGTGGTTCACTCCTAATAACTACAAATAACTTGTTGGATATCTGTCACTGCTCCAACAACTGAGAGGTTTTGATTGTGCAGGAAGGTACCCAGGAGCATGAGGAGCACAGATGTGGGAAGTCATGGGTGAGAAAAACACTCCTCTACCCAATCTAACAGGCCATTTAACCATTTTCCTTCTAGACCTGATCGACAGGGCCTTCAGCAGGTTCAGACACAAGGATGTCGTGCATCTGTCCAGGCTGAAAGATGGGCTGAATGTTTTGGAGCTCTGGTATGGTGTTACTTACGCATTTAAGGACCTGTCCTTGTCCTGCACGGGGCAGTTTTTGCAGTACTTCTTGGAGAAAAAGCAGAAGCATGTTAATATTCTGGTGGGTGAGTATGACTCCTTGGGGGTAAGATTTCTGGGCAGGCCTTTACTTTGAGAGCCATCATCCCACAGCCCTCCCCACAGATGCCCCAGGGTGGTATTGCCTCATGACTGCCAGGCAATGCCAGGGTGCTCTGGCCAAAGACATCTCATGGAGCGTCTCTGCATCTTTCTCTTAAACTGCAGTGATGCAAGTTTGACTGACACATCAGTTTTTTGCTTTTCTTGGTGCTCCCTCACTTTAAAACAGGGACTTCAGGGGACACAGGGAGCTCGGCCATCGAGAGCGTGAGAGGGCAGAAGAACATGGACATCTTTGTTCTGCTGACCAAGGGATTCTGCACGCAGATCCAGGAACTTCAGATGACCACCGTCATTGAAGACAACGTCCACGTCTTTGCTGGTTGGCATTGCTGTTTGGACTGTCTAATTTATGGGCCTGCTGTGTCAAAACCTTGACCGTAAAAGTCTTATGGGGCTGCAGCTGCAGCCAGCCAGGTCATTGCCATCACCGTGCCCAGATACCTGGCTAACAGGAGACAACATCCCCTGTTTGACAAACAGATGGTTCAAGGCTTCTTTTTCTCCTGGCCACAGATCAGAGCTGCCTCCATGCAGGTGGTTGGTGTTTGGCTGAACTACATTCAGCCCCATTTTTTGTCACTAAAAGGATTTAATCACCCCTTCCCTCTGTCCTCTCACCTTCGTGGGTGATCCACCCCCTACCACCCTGCCATCCCCATGGATAGGCATCACCTTTGGGGGCTTGAGCTGCGTGAGTTCCCATGGACTCTTCTGCTCAGCCAGGTCTCACCTTGGCATCTCACAAGGGGATGCAGGATTTTTCTTCCTGGATATATTTGGTGGAAGCATGAGCCCAGAGTGCCATGTCTACAGAAACCACCCGACAGCCACAGGGACATTCAGCCCCTGGTTCATCCAGCCCCTGAGGCAGATGGGCATACTGGGACACTCCTGGCCACAGCAAATCCGAGGGCTTGAGACCAAGCCTATTTCTGAGCCGAAGTACCTTGTGCCTGGTGCACTGCTGCTGGCATATCTAATCTTTCCTTTCTCCTTTTGGCAGCTCATGGGAACAGCGATGAAATTGATGAGCCGATCAAGGAACTGTTCGCTGATGTCGATTTTGCTGGAAAATACAACCTGATGAGCTTGAATTCTGTCAATTGGTCCAGGATTATGGTGCAGATTGCTCACTACTTCTATGCTTACTTTCAGTGTGCCTCGTCCTTGGATACCACCCCACTGCCAGTGGTGGAAATTGTTGTGCCAACAGGAGGAGGAGGAAATATCACAGGTAAAGGGAAAAAAAGATTGGTTAGATAAGAGAGAGAGAGAGAGAATGCTGTGATCTATGGACCAAAAGCACTTTGCAGATACTGGGTATTGCTATTTATTAAAACACCCACTCTCTGGTAGGATTTCTTCAGAACCACTTATATTTTATTACTCATGTATGGTTATTACTCAATTTAGGTGTCACTGATGATTTGCAAGGTGCAGAAAAACCCAAACCACCCTTTGATGATGACTGTAACTATCTTGAGGATGGGCACATTAGCAGAGGACAGAATGTGTTTGATGCAGAAAAGAGGGAAAATACTGTGGCTCTGATTTCTTAAGTGAGACATTAACAGAAGTGTGGAGTCCTGCCTGGTCCTACTCTGGTTTGTGTGGTAATGCACGGTCAGGAGAACAACTCATAATTGCATAATCTGGCCTTCTAAATGAGAGTCCTTGATCACCTTAGTCCCAAAATAGGTGTAGAATTGTCTTATGAAAGCAATAAAGGATTTGATATATTCTCTGCTCTTCCAGGCTGCCCATCAGAGAGGCAAAGGCCCAAAATCTTCATCTCTCCTGCTTACCTGGCAGCTGCCTGAGCTCTCAGTCCCCTGCCTATCCACCAGCAAATGTGCAGATGCCCAAGGGTCTGTGTTCAATGGCAGGTGGAGCATTGCATCTCTGGATTTTATAATCTGTGCTCTACCAAACCACTGAAGACAGATATCTCAGAGTCCACTAGAGACTATAATTTGTGTCTGCTTCTGAACTAGATGCTCAATCAATTTGTACAATGACTTCTGTGCTAAATCTCCTTTGAATGTTCATCAAGCACACATGTATTTTTTCACTCTTTTTTCCTAGCTGGCTGTATTGCCCAGAAAATGGGTCTCCCAATTCAACTTGTTACTGTGGTAAACAGCAATGACATCATTCACAGAACTGTTCAACATGGAGATTTCTCACTGGCAAAGAGCGTGAAGGCCACTTTAGCATCAGCCATGGATATTCAGGTTTGTAGTGAATGTCCAAAATGCAAAAATAGCAAATACTGTCTTTTTTTTGTTTGAACTTCTTTTGACCTGTAAAATTCTGCCACTCAGTGATGCATTAGGAGGTGTGACTTATATTGACCATTTGTGCTGCAGACTGCTGAGCCGAGATAGATCAAACACCTCCCTCACTCTTGACTTTCTGATCTTCACTGTTGAGTGCCGGGTTTCTGGGGACTCATTCTGTGCAGGCTTAGCAAGGGAGGGGCATTTCCACCACATGTGACAACTAGAGAACTATAAATGCCATCATGTGTAAAGGGCTTTATTGATGCTTCTGAAAGGCTCCACCGAGAGCAAGAGTAGAAACCAGGAAGGAGGTAGAGAAGTCCAGAAGAAGTGCCTCATTCATGGCTGTCTGCAGCTTGCTCAGAGCAAAACAAGTCTCAGCAGGCAGGGGAAGACCTCAGAAAGAAAAATCATGGAGGTACAGAAACCAAACACCTGGAAGCAAATACCTCCTGTTTAATTCCCACCCTGTGATCCCCAGGGATTGGATCAGCTTCCAAACAAGTGATCAAAGTGGGAAACCCTTGGTGTTGTATCTCTGTGGCCTTAAGCTATGTGGATTTTCCAAAAGCTGTTCAAACACACCGGAGGACCTGGGAGCGTGGAGGGACTGCCATGCTTTGCATAAGTCCCTATGCCCCTCTCACCAGGCTGTGCTCTGCAGCTTGGCTTTCCTCCTGAGCCAGGAACTTGTGGAGCTCCTCAGAGCTCCAGGAGTAAATGAGCTCCTCTCTCAGCCCATCTCCCTTCAGCTACACTGGTCAGCAAGTGCCAGACTTTGGGATCATGGGGGCAGGCAGTCAGGGAAGGTGATTTCCTAAGATTCTGGAGGAGCTGGATGAGTGTATCCCTTTGCACATCTCTCTCCATGGCTGCATGGGACATCATTGTTCAGCTCACATCGGAAGCATCTATGCAAATATTTCCATAGCTAAAGAGATCATTTGTTCTGGAGTGGAATTCAGGAGGTCTCTGGTTGGGACCTGTTTAATGCAGGATCAGCCTTGATGTCAGATGGAATTGCTCAGGGCTTTGTCCATTTGGGTGTTGGAAACATCGAAGGATGGAGAGTACACAGCCTCTTTAGGTTGCTGATTCTGCAGACTAAGGTAAAGCAGAGAAAACTTTCCTGTTAGATGCTGCCTGAAAAGTTGAAGGTGAAGCAGGAAGTGTGGCGTGGATGAGCTTTGTGAGGGGCAATGCCTGGACAATCATAGCTGCTGCTGTGCAGCACCTAAGGCAAAGCAGGGGCTGTTGTCTGTCCCTCAGGACAGGAAGAACCACACAGCTCAGGCCCACATGCCAAAACTTTGTCCCCAGCATGACCTGTCCTCCAAACTGGACCCCAGTGCTCTCCTAGAAAGCTCTGGTGGCGTGGGACAGAAGCAAAAGCCTTAGTTAGATTGTAAGGCCAGTATTTGCACCAGTGTCCTGGCCCATTTCAACTTACTGGTGTCAACACAGTAATCTGTAATGGAAACCATAAGGCTGGTGGGAATGGAGAGTGGAGGGGAAGTGTGGGAAGGATGTGGGAGCAGCAGAAAGGACAGGAGAAGGGGTGTCAGGAGCACAGTGTTGGAGGCTCCTCCAGGAGCAAATCATTGATGTCCAGGCACACTGACCCTATCTTCTCAGGACAGCCTAAAACAGGGGACAGCCTAGAGCAAAGGGCAGGCTACACCCAGACTAGACTGAAGATTAGAGGCTGGAGGCTCTGGGAGACGATGGTGGGAAGATGAAGAACAGAACTGGGGCCATAAGACACCCAGATAAGGACACAAAAGGCTGAGTAAGTCCTGATGACTTGACAAGGTAGGACAGGATGGAGTGACAAAAGGTCACAAGCACTGTCAGCGGCGAAAAGTTATGAAGAGTTCATCCAAACCCAGCACTTGAACCCTGCAGGTGAGATGAGGACTCTGTAAGCTGGTGACCCTTGTCCTGTCTGTCCCTACAAGGTATCTTGGCCAAACTACCTGGATGAACATTTCTTGGGGCTTGTAAACATTCAGGAATGAGACAGGGCAAAGAGAAATTGGTTTGGGACCCTCCTGTATGGTCTTGCACAGAGTTCTGCTGCAGTGTTGCAACACTAATTGCTACACAGCCATACAGGCCAGTTGGGCCCTATATGTGCCCTATAAGTTCATGAAGATTATCAGCCAGCCCTGCAGCGAGCTGGGTGTCTCATTAAGTCAGGCAGGAGCTGGATGACTCACAGCAGCATCTGCAACACTGAGTAAACAGCTGGATATTTCTGGTTCTCCAATATTCAGTGTGTTATTAGCCTGGGCTCCTTATGGCGATCATACAGATGTGGTCACACTGTTGATTCATCAGTCATCCCCTCATTTTCTGTTTTAATCTGATGGTCACTGCCAGACTGCTCTGACAGGTCAGAGGTTCAAAAGACACTGTGTTCCCAAAGACTCGTCTTGGGATGTAGTTGAGCAGGAAAGGGAAGACACAAAGCCCACCCCGGTTTCCACCAAAAAAACCCAGCAGTGGGACCTTGGCCCTAATTAGACATCAGAGAATCCACAGGGATGCTCTCCCCCTGAGACAAGTACTCAAATTTCCTCACCTATTGTCTTGTTATCCCAGGAGCCTTACAATGTGGAGAGGATCCTCTGGCTGCTCTCAGGCTCTGACAGCCGCCTGATAAAAACGCTGATGGAGCAATTCAACATCTCAAAAAGGCTGAAGTTGCCAGAAGATTTGCACAGAAAGGTCAGTTCCTCACATACACAACACCGTGCATGTGTGTGTGCAAGAAGAATTACTACTACCAGGTGTTTTCAACTCATTTTCAGAATAAAAATGTCATAATGGAGAGTGTCCAACCAAAAATTTAAGTGTGAGGCCAGAGCAGAAGTTTTATATCAACATGTGTACATGGAGATGTTAAAACCCCCTTTGTATTATTTTTTTTTTAGGAATGCTCTTTCTTCTTCACAAAACTAACTTTAAAATTGCCTGCAGTTATTTAGGAACCATATGAAATTACCCCATCCTTGGCCATACACCGAGGCATTGTGCAGTGAATGCTGGCACAAATTCGGTGTTTGGGAGTGGGTCTGCTAGTTTGGTGCAATTCAACCTCTCTGTTACAGCAAAGGGGAGCACAAACACAAAACGGAAAGAGATTCAAGAGAAAACCAAAGATTTGAATTGTGAGAGGGCCAGATGCAAAGTCTTGCCTTTTCCTATCCAATTTTCCATGTACTGTTCCTCACAGAGAAGCCTTTTTCCAGTGCCCACTCCTGCTTGTGCTGCAGCAAGATAAATACTGAAAAGTTGTATTATTAAAAGCAAGAAGAGAAGTTACACTGAGGTGGACTTTACAAGTCCTCAGAAACTCCCTCAGAGCATGGAAATAGCAGCACAGAGCTGAGGAGCTGAGTCCTGGCTCCTGCCCACCCACACTCACAGCACCTGTGGATGGGAACCCCTTGCTCACACTTCATCCCTGTGGTTGTTTCCAGCAGTGTCTCATCCCCTGGCTGCAGCAGCAACCCCTTTTCCTTCAGTTCCTGGGAAAACCCATTCTCCAGCCTCCCTATTTCGACCCCCTTTGCTCTGTGCCTGTGGCACAAACCCAGCTGGGAATGTGTTGAGTGGTGGTGCCCTGTGCAAAGCTCCCTGTTTCCCACAGCTCTCCGAGACCCTGGGATCGTGCTCAGCCTCTGATGAGGACATTGTGGGAGCCATGCGGCGCTGCTGGGAGGAGAACCAGTACCTGCTGTGCCCCCACTCTGCCGTGGCTGCTCACTACCACTACTCACAGCCCCACAGGTAGGGAGAGCCCTTGTTCCTGCAGTCTCTCCAGCTCAGGCCTCGTTTACACCCAAAGTTTTCTTGTTTCTCTTTCCAGCGTTCCCCGGTGTTGCTTAGCTCCAGCCTCTGCAGCCAAATTTCAGGATGCCCTCCTCCGAGCCGGCCTGGTTCCCCAGATCCCCCCTGAAATCACTGCCCTGACAGCGATGGAGACCAGGTCCATGCCCCTGGAGCGGGGACAGGACTGGGCACAGGTGCTCCGGGGCAGGATTGAAGCTGTGGCACAGCAGTGGGAGGCACAGAGGGGTCAGTTTGCACCCCAGGGCAGTGGGGGATCAATGGGCAATTAGTCCCACAGACCTGTGCCACTGGGCACAGCTGGAGAATGCCTCCCAGGGCTCATTCTCCACTCCCAGGAAAGCCTTGTATTATGCTGGGAGTCTCCATGTGATGATTTATTAGCAAGAATGCACTTCCCTGTTGAATTACATGGACTATCTCATAAAATTTTTAGTAAAGAGCTGAATTAGATGGACTATTAAATAAGATTTTCAGTAAAGAGCAATACAATTGTATCCCTTTTTCCTAATAATTCATAAAAACTGATTGAAACTGAGTAAACCTGCCTGTTCATCATCACTGGCTGTTACGGAAAGCTTCCTTAAGCACTATCCACAGCTGCCTGCCTCTTGAGCATTATCCAGTGATTCTGGCTCTGTGCTGGGATATTCAGCCCAGCAATCCCAATATCACCCAAGATACTCAATAGGAAACACATTCAAGAGTGGAGCAGATCCGCTTTAGCGCTCCTTGTAATTTAAGCAGTGCCAGGGATCATTCCCAGACATTGAAACTTGCTCTGTGATAGTGTTAAATAGCAGATGTTTCCCCTGGATGTGCTTATCTTAAATAATTACTTTCCAGTGCTGTGTCTCACAGCTTTTGGTCCTAGTCCTGCTGCAGACTCTTCCCAGGCAACTTCCACTATAACAAGTAGGAAATGGGAAATTCCCCTTACCTTCTGCCCGAAACTTCGGGTCTTTCAATACCACGTTCTCATCATATACATATAAATATATAAATACTTTGTGTGGGAGCTGCCTCCACAAGTCATGCATCTGGCAGGAATCTCCTGTGCCTAAAAAAGGGGGAAGAAATGTAGGAATAATTATAGCGGGGGGAAAAAATCCCCCTTTGCCATCAAAAAAATTCCCTCCTTTGACATCAAAGGAAGTCCTGTAATGGGAGGATTAATTTGAAGGTTTAGTGGCATTTAACTGGGTAAAAGTAAATTCTGTGAAGTGATTCAGCTTGGGATGTTGCAGAACGTGCGGGAAGAGTGGGAAGCTTGGCCTGGGCTGCAAGCTGCCTTGCTGGCACACAGGCAGCCTTTTCCTCTGCTCCCTCCGGCACAGCCGGCCTTGTGCCACCTCCTTCCATCCCACCGAAACCCTGAAGGAGAGGAGGGACCTGTGCCTCCTCCAGGGTGGGGGCTGAGGCTGCCCCATCCCAATTAATGAGGATGAGGGAAACAGCTTAGCTGAAGATGATGTAAAGACCACGGCACTTGGATGTTTTTAATGCTAGCAGCTCTACTTGCGTGGATTGAGCAGCTGGGAGGAAAATAGTGGTGGGGTCCAGGAATGATGTTTCATGAGGCCATCATTCACCTTTCTATCAGAGCCAAACCAGCAAAATACCTCTTATTTAAGCAACAGCTTCATCTTCACAAATAACCTTGCTGAAAAGATGGCTTTGCACAGGGGGTGGTGCAGGACATCACTGGGGGTGGCAATAAGAAACTTCTCGATCCCATTTCACCCCCATGATCAGCTTCCCCTTTCATTGATGCAGAGGTTATGCTCATTGGACCCCACTGCCTTTAACAGCTCTTTAACCTCCCCAAATCTTGTGGTTATCAGCCGAGGACGGCTGCCCAGTTGTAATTTAGCCCGTAATCATAGCTTAAGACACCCTGCAAGAGGGGAGAGGCCTGAATTGCACCCAGTTCTGCATCCAAGTGAGAGGCTGCAAACCTGGCTGGCTGGTCAGGACTGGAGTGAGAGGAGGGGCCAGGAGGGCACAGGGCAAGACCCTGACCCCTCACTGGGGAACAATGGGAAGGATGGAGTGAGTGGGGCTGGACTTCCAGCCCGCCAAAATCCTGGTGTGTTTTGGAAGCAGGAAGTGTGACGAATACATTCCATGTTCCCATCCAAGTGCCCTGAAGCAGTAGCATGAGTAAAGGGTCCAACCTCATTGCAGGCTGAAAAGGAGTTTAATTCTCAACCATCCCTGAGGATACCCTTATGGGGTGAGGATGCTACTTCTCCCCCAGCCCAAACCAGATTTTTTTGGGGCAGGACACTATGAAAACCTCTCTCGGCAATCTCTGAGGCAGAAGCACAGCAGGAAAAGCCTGTTCCATGCCCGGAGCCAAGGCAGAGGGAGCACAGACAGGTGTGGCTTGCAGGGGGCTGTGCTCCCATGGAGGACAATTCACAGCCACAAGTGCCAGCCTGGTGCCTGGGATGTGGGAATGAACCTGGGCCCCTGGGCAGGCTGTGTCCCACCACCTGCTTGAACTATGGCATCCATGGCCACTCTCACACTGGGAGCTCCCATTCTGTCCCCAGAGCCGGAGCCTGGGGCTCTGCTCGCTCATCCTCATGTGTCTGGCTGAGAGGGAAGGTCAGCCTGGTTTGATGGAAAGGTCGAAAATGGAGGGAGGAAAGTCACACAAAAAGTCCTCACCCGACACTGATGGGTGACTGCAGGCTCTGGTAGCTTCACATGCTCCTGGGGTTAATGACATTTTCATTCTGCACCTTCCGGAACTGATCACAAACCCTGGACAGGCTTGTCAAATAATTAATCTCATATATCAACTTCTCATGCTTTTCTCCAGCAAAAATTTTGATTTCAGCTCCCTGACCCCGAGCATATCCGACACATGTGATCCAGGAGATAGTGATGCCCATGAACCAGTGGCCATTCTCTATGGGCACCCCATGTTCCCCCACTGAGGGACATGGCTGAGATATGTTCTTAACTCCTATGTACCTCAAGGAGAAAGTAATGTCTTGGGATGGAGATTCAATGTGTTGGGAGAGAGGAATAGGGCCATGGCTCAACGGAATTTTTACTCAATAACTCACAGGTGCCAAACCAACTTGCTGTCCTGAGCCAAATTCACTTGTAGCTGGCATGTCCAACAAGGGATTGGGGTGCCTGTCCTGGTGTGGTTTGGGATTTATTGGTCTACATGTGGGGTCTACCCTTTAAGCCATCTGCCCTTGTGCCAGTATGGTGTTGTGCCCCACGGCGACTTCATCCGTCAGCAGAGCCATGCTGTGGTTCAACACTCCAGTCACTAATAGTGCCATTAAGAGATCTGTTCATTAAGAGGGGACATGGGATGACTGGCTGACTGCTGCTCTGGCTGAGATAAAATTGAGAGGAATATAAAATCCCAAATGAGCTGCAGGTGAGGATGCTATTTCCTGTGAGTAGAGCAGTCCAGCCTTCCCCTGTGTTTTGTCACAATGTCCATCCCCATCTTCCAGCTCATGGCCACCCAAGGAACTGATTTTGAGGCAATTACTCCTCTGTCCAGGCTTTCACATCCTTCTGATCCATTTATGAGCTAGGAGGAGCTCACAACATGGTGAATTATAAGCCAATGCTTTAAAAGTGTATTCTGAAAGTTTGGGAGTTGAATTATTATTTATAATGCCCTGGAGGCCCCATGTAATTTATGGACAGGTATGAAGACAAGTAGGCGCTCAGACATGGGGATGAGCCCAGTGTAAATGCTGAGATAGAAAGTTAGATAGATGGATGGATGAAGATAAGCTTCTTGGCCAAGAGAGCTGGAGATTGAAAAACTAAAGATGGAGAAGGCTGCTCTTGGACATCTCTGCTCTCCTAGGGTGATATCTGCTATCCCAGTACTCTCACTCTGTAAAAAGTCATTTCAAATGTGGTGCAAATCATTTGTTTACTCTTATTTTTTTTTTCAATTTACCCAAAGGGCAGGGAAAAAAAAAAAAGGAATTGCTTTGTTGTTGCAATTTGCTGCTAGGCATTGCCATGTGTGCTAATGATAAGTATTAATTAAATAGCTTTCTGTTGTCTTTTAAATGCAGTTCTTTCAGGCTGTAATTAAACACAGACACCCAGCCCTTTCTGTCTGCATAGGAAGAGGCAGGTAGGCCTCTGGAGCTCGGCACTTCTCTCCTTGTAATAGGAGAGAAGTGGAAAATGAGGCAAAACCAGTTTCCATTGAAAACTCATCACCCTGTGCGTGTCCTTCACGGGAAAGGCAACCAGCTCAAGGAAATTAAAGGAATGTAACTTCCAAGATCCCAGCCCTGCAATCAAAGTAAGTTTATTTGCCCTTAAGATCTTTCAGCTTCATGCATTTTAAAGGCAGAGATCACTTTGTTTGATCTCTGGTCTGCACAGGCTGCTGAACATCCCTCTGCTGCATTCTTTGTGCCCAGAAGTTTGTTGCCTTATGAACAGTTGATCTGAGGATCTGGAGATAGGATTCCATCCCTCTTACTTGCTTCTTGATCTCCCCAGTTGTTTTCACTCTTCCTGTGTAAAAACAGGGACTGCTATAAATCCCCATCCCTGTGCTGCTTCTCTGGTCAGTATTAATCTCCCAGCTCAGGGTGTGCTTCTCAGGGAAACTGGAGCTCCCACCAGCCCTGCTGGTCTCTCCCTTTCCCAGCTTAAAATAGACTAAAGCCTTCTAGAAATGCAAATAAAATGTCAGATGCTCACGTGATGGAAAGCAGCCCCCAAATAAAATTTGCCATATGCCCACAGCACTGAATGACATTTAAGCCCAAATTATTTCTGCCCTCAAAGGCAACTAGGTTTCACTTATCTAAAATGCTGCTGTTAATCAATAAATACATGCAAAGACACTGGCTGTCTGCTGTGCATCTTATGAGAGGATGCCTTGGTCAGAGATGGGCCATAAGAGAAAAGTTTCTGTGTCCAACAGCTGTGTATACATCTCTTTTTCTTGTGAATGGAAACATTTAATTATTCATTTGTGTAATTTATAACCTGAGATGTGTAGAAGTTGTTCAATAAATACAGAGAGAATATAAGACCAACACATTGTGAGGGAATCCTCAGTTTGGGGCAGTGCAGCACTTTGGGCACCCCCCAGGTGATGCTCCTCTGCCTTGATAACTCCTCACACAGTTCATAAAACAGCCACAGCCCTTTTAGGGTCCTATCAACCCAAGGCTGGATTTACTGTGGGTTTTTCTGTCCCCGCTGGCCCCATGGTTGCATCTGTCCTGTGATTTTGATGCAGCTGAACGGATATCCACAGGGAGTAGGGAGCACAGGAACAGGATCTTGGACACTCTGCAGGCTCCTTCCCTGCTGAGGGCAACCCAGGGCTGGGAGCATCCTTGGGGCTGTTGCTGGTAGCAGCTGCAGAAGTGGCTCAGAACAGGATTTTTCACAATTATTTGCATGTTGGAAATGAGAAAGGGGGAGAAACAAGACAGGAGAAGCAAAAAAAAAAAAAAGAGAGAGAGAAAGTAAGCATTCAGAAATTAAATACTTATTTGAAAGAGAATTTGAATTTCTTTGGATTGTAACGAAAGATTTTTTTTCTTTTTGGCAAACACGAGTTTCTTTTGAGCAGAAACTGAAAAAAAAAAAAAAAGATCCTTAAAAAGGTATTTTGAAGGCAATATGGCTCACTTTTAGTCCAAGTGGTTAAAATTGTGTTTCAGTTTTGGGAGAAGAAGCAAATGTAGAAATTTTGGAAATTCTAGGAATATTTAAAGCACCATATCACACACAAATAAAAGGTGATATGGGGGAGATGAAGAGTGTTGCATATCTGGAACAAGAGGTCTGGAAAAGAGAGCAGCGAGCAGCTGCCTTGTGTGGCTCTGTCCTTGCCCTGACACCCCTGAGATCACCTCAAGCACTTTAAGATCACGAGATACTGAGAACAAAGAGTTTGTGTTCTCTTTTTTGCTCTGTAGTTCCCTGCATTTTCAGGCTCCCAAAGCTGGTTCAGCACTTTTAGGGCAGGTTAGAAACCAATTCTTAAAGAAAGCAGAGTAGAAAATTGCATGTAATATGGTTCCAGGAGGGTGATGCTTTCAGAAAAATAGCAAAAAAAAAAAAAAAAAAAAAAAAAAAAAAAAAAAAAAACCAACAAAAAAACAAATAGATTCCTGAAAAACAAATAAATAAATTAAAAAATTATGGGTACAGGAGGTCAGTGATATTTCATGCTATTCATCTCTTTTCCCTTGCCTTGGGACTCCTCAAGCAGAGCATCACAGGTATTTACAGAACTTTTTGCTCATGAAATGAAACAACAGCATCATGCTGCAGTAAAGGATGGGGAAAGGGAGAAGGGGCTGTGTCTGAACATGGGTTTGTTTTGGTATCTGACATAGGGAATGGAGCAGGACTTCCTGTGCTAAGTCCTAGACTGGCATGGGAAAAGGAAGATGAAATATTTTTCCATTAAAGTTTGCAATCAGAGCTTAAACAAAAGGTTTTGGGGATGAGGACTTTTTGTCACTGTCTTTCTGTGAGACGCAGGGGAGGGTCAAGGCGGGGTGAGGAGCAGGGGGACCCTCCTGCAGCCCCCCCAGCCCTTGGCACCAGCCTGGCCTGTGTCACCCGGGTGACTCCCGGGGTCCCACAGTGCCTGGGGACCAGGCTGCTGCCACCTCCTCACCCTGAGCTTGGTGCCCTGCAGCTCCACTTGGTCGCTACCTGCCCGGCAAAGCACCAGCACCCTGGGAACTCCTTGCTTCCGCTCCTCCGGGATGCTTGTGGGGATTAGCCAAGCTATGCTCCCTAAACCCATCACATGTGTTTCAATAGTTTTAATTGTTGCCTTTAAGATAATTACAGGCTGGAGAGCGTGGACAGGAAGAGCCCTGTGGATTTGCACCGGGGCTTGGGAGCACCGTTGTGTACGGAATGGGATATCTGCCACTTGGAAGTGTTTTTCCTGCTTGGGAGAGTGGTTTGCATGCCACAAGCTGGGAAGGAGCACAGATCCCCACTTCCCATGGCTGAAACAACTGGAATAAAGTGTCCCTCTGCATTTCACTCCACCTGCCCTGGGGAAAGAATCCCCCAGCACCTGGCTCAACAGTTACTGACCCTTGCTCATTTAAGCTGCAGCTTTTTCCTCCTTCCCACCATCCGTTCAGAAGGGAATGTGCACCTGAAGTGAGCAGGATGCTGAAAATCAGGCTCAGAGTGGAGCAGGGAGCATCCAGGGCCCACTTTGCTTAGAGATGAAGCATCAGCAGCACCCAGGCTCAGCACTCTCATTGTCTCTTTGTGAGGTGGACCATACGTGGATTTTTTAGTCTATTATGATTTGTCCTGGTCCCTTACTGGCTATCCATCCTCCATCATCAGAGAAAACACTTGCCTGATTTTAAAGGGAGATATCTCTGTCCCTCCTGTAGCCTGGAGTAATTAAATATTGAGTGAGAGGACTGCAGTCACTGCTTTTCCTCTGTTTGTACCTTTCTTGCAATTATTTTGTTGGAGCTCCCTGCTGGAGAGCAGGGCAGGCAGCTCCTGGGAATAACACAACTTCCTGGATGCTGCCTTGCCACAGTAGAGCTGGGTCAGCACTGAGGACCCCTCCTGGGGCACAGACCTTCCCCAGGGTTCACCGTGTACGGGGGAGTTTCTTTTGAGATCTCCAGCCTGTTGTGTCATCATGAAACCCAACAAGGGGTTCTTGTCTTTGTGTTTGTAGTAACCTTTTTATCACTGATGCATTTTAAAATGAAAACAAGTTTTCATCTAAATACAAGAAATAATTCTAGTCCAACCTGCTGGTTGCAGGATGTCTCATGGCTGGTGTGGATCCGGAGGATCTGGCTGATTGCTCGCAGACATTGAAACCTGCAGTTACTGGAGGGGTGATGTGGGGCTTGGCACACCGAGGGTGTGACTTGTTTTAGCATTCAATCCATAGAAATCCATTTAATAGCACTTCCCCTAAGTTGCTGCCTTTCTTCCACCCTAACTCTAAAATGGAAATAATCACAGTGGGGGAAAAATTGGGAACAACTCAAATATTAAAATGCAGTGAAGGTGAACAGGCTCCTGGGTGAAGGTGGAGGGGACGGGGATGGGCCCCATCGCTGCTGCCAAGATGAGTTTTGGGGACCTGTTCAGACCTACATCTGCTGGCAGTGGATTAGAAGTCAAACCTACCTCAAATCCAGAACTAAGTATCCTGAGGGTCTCCTCGAGGGTGGGATATTCCCTTCCATGAGCTGCCGACTTTGCCCCAACAGTCCTTCACATCCCATCTCTCTTCTCCCTCTCCCTTTTTCCCTTCCCTTCCCCTGTGATGTGATGCATTGGCAGAGACATAAAATAATCAGCTATTGCTTTATTACTTTTTCCACCCCTGCTTCCCTCACGGGCAGCTGTATTTCGGCAAATGTTTTTAATATATTTTATTTGCTAATAAAAGCAGCTGCAGTAATGACATGCTCCCTCCCCAAGACAAAATTGCCGGGACTGGCGTTATCTAACAAACTCGTTTTGGCACAAGCGCGTCGGCGTTCGAGCCATTTCTGCCCATTCACAGGATTATCAGCCATCTCTGCAGCCAGCCCCAGCCCTCCTCTCTCATTCCTAGTTAATTGGTGTGAAATTGGAGCAAGTTCTCAGGTGATAATGTGTTTGCATTTACTGCTTCACTGAACCACCCTAGCCACTCAATCCCAGCTTCATTAAAGCCTCAATCTCAGCTTTTGCTCCTGGCTGTGAGCTTCAAACCCTATTTCCTGCGTGGCAGACATACAGCCTAACACATGTCAGGAAGACAGCTTGAGCAGAGCTGCTGGGAACAAGCACGGTTACTGCCCGGGCGCCGCTCCGGGAAAATCACGTTCGCAGTGGGAAAGATGCTTGGAGTCCCCACGGTGGCTTCACGCTGTGTTGGTTGGCTCCCTGCGCTGGAAAAAGGCATATTTTATACCCTTTAATTATACTTGATTAATGAATTAATTTTAATTTTTTTTTTTCTGCAGCACTTTGAAGATAAAAACCCCTTCGTCTGAATTCTGTGATTAGTATTTAAAGACTCGAGTGAAATATTTGTAGGCAGAAAAACCTAACCGAGGAATGCCTGTGTTCAAGCATTCAATAGGGCCTATTCACAGAATAGATTCCAGGGTTATTATTAGCAATAAGGTTATCTTTGGCATAATCTTTTTATGCACAACATGCTGTTGGATTCCACTCTCCCGTTTCGCTCAGGCCCTGGGGCAGAAGGTAGACAAACCAGAGCTGGTTCAAGCCTTACAAGTGTTTTTCATGCAAGTGGAGCTGAAGCCTGGCAAAGTCTGCCATGATTATATTTAGGACAAACCATAAGGTTTTTTTTTGGTGCAAGATGCATGCCCCAGAATGCTTCTGTGTGGAGGGTGAAGTGTGCTGCCCCTGGGGTATCTCCAGCCCTGCCAGCACACGCTGTTGCAGGCCTGCCACACTTTGGGGACATCTGTGACACCCTATGGGAGATGATCCTTCAAACTGGATGGAAAGGGATGGGTTGGGCTGTTCCTATGCCCGCAGGTCATGCAGGCAGCTCCGAGCATCCCCCTGGAGCGTGAGATTTCACAGGTCAGGACACAGCTCTGGGCTTGGGCAGGTCTGGACACAGCCAGGGAGAGAAGCCCTGCCAGCCACACCACTGGGTCAATCTCTCTTTTGGGGAGCTGGAAGCAGCTCTCTGCTGGGTTGGATGTGCCCTGGGGGTCCCGCCTGCCCCCAGCTCCCAGGAGGGCTGAGACACAATTGGGGCTGCAGGCCCACGGCAATGGCTTGATCTGGGCATGAAAGAAGAGAGCAGCTGTCGCCTGCCTACCTCTTAATTTGGTTGTATTTCTAGCTCTCATGAAACTAAATGTAGGAGGTTTTGTTGGTGGTGGTGGTGTTTTTTGGTGTTTTGTTCTGTTTTTTTTTTTTTTAATGGATGGTGGGTGTGATTTTTCAAATGCGTTCCCTTTGGCATGTCTCTGCCAGCAGAGTCAGTGAAAGCCCCAGGATGCCTCTGCTGGAGCCCAGGAACACCTTCCTTTGAAACTTGCCCTGTGTCTCCCCCAACAGATGTGAGGCCACATCCAAACGTGTGAGGCCACATTTGGCTGTGGTCCTTTACCCCAAACAGCTCAGCTGCCGTGCAGGGTCCCCAGGTCGCCCTAAAACCAGCTCCAAGAATCGATCAGGGCTGCTCATCCATGGCCAGGCTCTCCAGCCTGGATGCAGGCAGAGCCAAAACATATAGAGGCACATTAAAGGATGGCTGGTGTGGCTTTGAAACAGCGTGGCAATCCCCTGTAGCCTAGTTTTTAGAGAAAGTATTTTGTAGCTGGGTTTTCTCTTTGTGACTAAACATGGTTATTAGGCCCCGAGTGCATCATTAAACCTGTTATTAAAAGTAAACATGTTAAGAAGAATATACTGGTGTGCAGCAGGCTCATCCAGGGCACTGGACCCTCTGGAAAAGTCATTAACATTTGTATTTAAAGTGAACATAGTTAAGAACATATTGGACTAATTCAGGGCCTCAGAGCTATTAAAACGACTGCTATTAAAAATAAATATGTTAGGCAGAATATGTTGCATAATTAGAATTATTACAGTGTTTACTCTGTTTTTTATGCTGGCCTCTAGTTTAAGAGGTTATTTGTATGTATATAAAATATGTATATATTTTTTATATTTATACATACACGGTAATATGTCTAACTATATATATTTGGTTATCTATTGTCTTAAAATGACTTTGTAGGATAAATTTGACTTCCTTGTTGCAGGATGAGACAGAGCCCCAGCAGGATGAAGTCTTGATTAAAACCATGGGGGAAAAATAATAAATAAATCTTGGCTCTATGTAAGTGTTGTGGCCGCAGTCCAGTGGCTGTTGAGTTCAGTGGGAATCTTTCCTTGACTTTGCCACGCTGGGTCAGACCTCAGGAATGTGTCTCTTGCTTTGATGGTTTTGCTATTGGTAGGCCAGTTCGGAAAATCAGAAAATCAGCAGCTTTGCTTTCCATGGGCCATTCCCAGGCCAAACTCCACCAGGTTCTTGTTTTGTACCTGTTCCCTGCAGCTCACGTGTCCCTGGGGAGGTGGCAGGGTGGGACCATCTCCATGTCACAGGGTTCCTCCCACCTGCCTCCCTGTGTGGGAAAAGGTGCTCCCAGGGAAGTTTTTCCCAGCAGTTTTGGACATGAGCAGTGATCTTTGCCTTGCCAGTGCCTGAGAGCAGTGGCATCTCCTGCCATGGTCCCTGTTAACATGGATCCAATCCATATAATGTATATAAATATGTTATAGAGCCACAGAACAGTCTCAGTGGGAAAGAACATTTCAAAGTCACCTGGCCCAACCCCTCCTGCATCTTCAACTAGACCAGGGTGCTCAGACCTCTGTCCAACCTGACCTGAATGTTTCCACGGATGGAACATCCACCACCTCTCTGGGCAACCTGTGCCAGTGCCTCATCACTCTCCTTGTAAAAAAATCTCTTCTTTGCATCTGGTCTGGAAAATGCTAAATGCAGTTAGCATCCCAGGGGCTTGTATGGGAGCTGAGGTTTTTGTGATTCTGGGAGGGTTCATTTAAAAA